>MU004230.1:2564532-2976188 GCA_010405405.1 Microthyrium microscopicum
CCTTTTTCCAACCAGACGTTTAGACTGGAGGCGAGGGCGAGGCGGGCTCCGTTTTCTAGGCATGGGGGGACACTTAGTGTAAAGGGAAGGGTGCAAGGCGACTGGTCCATTTTGGCCGCCAATACAACCACTCCACACCTACACCTACCTCCTCCTCTCTCACCTCCAGCTTTCCTGCCACTTTCAGTATATCTGCTACCTTATTATATGAAGTCCACCTTCCGAAGGTAGCAGAAACTATGACGCTTGAATCGTCGAGCGAGCTTTCTCCAGGCTCACCACCTTCACCCTCAAGTACCTGGCGGCCTGAGGATCAACTTTGTCGACCCTCCTCAAGTTATTTCCCACTGACCGACATCATGTCCACCTCCAAGGAGACTCCAGGCTCCTCTACAGACCAGCAGCCCGAGAAGGTCTGCCAGATTTCATACACGCCTGCTACCAAGACAACCGTTGTCACCACTACTACCACCACGACCACCTCTTTTCCTCCTTTTACCTTAAAGGCACCACTAGATCTCCACCAACGCGACCCCAAGCAATATCCTTTAGCCTCGTATGCTACACCAACTAGCCTCAGGAGGTTCCAATTTTATGCCGGTGACAAGATGGCTTGCTTCGAAGAAACCTCCCTCAAACCGGTTGCGGCACAGGTTAGTCTACAAATCTGAAACCTTTCTTCACGTTCCTCACGAATCTAAATATTTGGTTGATGACACTATACTAATTTGATCTAGGAAGGAGAAAATAAGTCAGAATCTAGCACCAAAGTGGAATATGCTGAACCCATAAGAACCCCAAGAAAATATTCTGCAGTGTCCTCCCAATATGCCAATTTCGAGTACGAACCCTCGGTACCAACATCTCAGAAACGAGCTGCTCCCGGCTCAGATACTATGGGGGAGTCTGATAATGAAGTGGAAATGGGTCGTCCCTTGAAAAAAGTCCGCAAACTCATGGCATCGGCACTTCACCATACACCAGTGACACCTCATTCCCAGTCTACCAGACGGGATAGAATGTTTGGCAGCACAGGGGCAGGTGCCACCCAGAATTCACTGGTAATTCCCTCCAGTCAAATAAAACGCCCAACATTACAGTTTCTAATTCCATTTGATCCACAGAACACCAACCACGATTCATTAGACACGCTTTCCCCCAATACCATCGCAGGTCCACCCTCACCACCATCATTTGTTCAAGCGCCTGCCATGGTAGCTACACCTCCTGTTGCCGACCAAGACTTGGAACCAATCGATACATTTGGCCCTTCCCTGGATCTCGAATCATCGCAGAATACTTCTCCTCAGCCTCTTGAATTACCAAGCTTACCAAGCCCTGTTCTGTCTCCGATTACTGCAGCGGCATCACCTGAAATTCCTACACTACAAGTAGACGAAGAGGAAGAAAACACACTTGACGAACAAAGAGAGGCTTCACAAGCTCTCGTAAAGTTGTCTACGGAAGATATGGTCCGCTTATCTGAACCAGTAGGAGCGGAAGAAGGAGCTCCGCTTGGACCTATGCAAGACGTGTCCATCATGATGAACACTTTCGATACATTGCCGTTCGAGCTGCAGCGTTATTGCATGTTTCAGCTTCTACGTCGGTCGCCGAAACAGCTCCTTCAGTTCGTTGCAGACATCGTCAACCCTGCCTTGAAATGCGACTTTTTAACTAGACTTCCAACCGAGCTGGCACTCAACGTAACCCGCTATCTCGACGCCACGAGCTTGTCTCGTGCTACTCAAGTTTCAAGACGATGGAGAGAGCTAATAGATAGCGATGATCGCCTTTGGGCTGACCTGATCGAACAAGACGGATTCGTTCTTCCAAAGGGTGAGGTAGAGAGAGCCATTCGTGAAGGCTGGAAATGGCAAGGCCTCCTTCCTGCCGAAATCGATATTCGCCCCGTTCTCAAGCCACCCACTACTACCCTTCTTCCGCTTCCATCTCCTGCTTCCGAGGACGCACTGCGGATTATTACTCCTATGCACCGTGGCATCAAGCGCCGATCAATCGCTCAAGAGTCGAATAACAAGCGACGAAAGACGAATGTTTCGAAAGAAGATGCTGGTACTTTGATTCGAAGCAATCTCCGTCATCAAGCTACGCTCTCTATGGATCAACTAGCAGAAATCTCGGACCTTCCAGAACTTGGAATGAAGGATCTACGAATACCACATCTGTACAAATCCATCTATCGCCGACATGACGGATTCCGCAAAGGCTGGATGGATAAAAATACCAAACCACATCACCTTGCCTTTCGAGCTCACGGTCGGCATGTTGTTACATGTTTACAGTTCGACGACGAAAAGATCTTGACAGGCAGTGACGACACCAAAATTCACGTCTGGGATACAAATACCGGCAAACTACTAAAAGTACTGGATGGCCATGAGGGTGGCGTATGGGCATTACAGTATGAGAAAAACACTCTTGTATCAGGTTCAACTGACCGCACTGTTCGAGTGTGGGATATTGAAACCGGCAAGTGTCTCCACACCTTCCAAGGCCACACTTCGACTGTACGATGCCTCGTGATTCTTCAGCCTACTGTCATAGGAACTGCACCAGATGGTTCACCAATCACCATGCCAAAGGAACCACTTATCATCACTGGCTCGCGCGATTCGAGCCTTCGAATTTGGTCCCTACCGAAACCCGGCGATCCGCCTTTCAATCCCACCGGACTCAATATCATGGGAGATGAGATGAACCCTTACTTCATCCGTGCTCTGAATGGTCATCTTCATAGTGTTCGTGCTATTGCTGCCCATGGCGATACCTTGGTTAGCGGTAGTTACGATAGTACTGTTCGAGTCTGGCGAATCTCGACTGGCGAAGTCATGCATCGATTGAGCGGCCATACACAGAAAGTCTACAGCGTCATTCTTGATCATCAACGTAATCGATGCATCAGCGGCTCGATGGACAATCTTGTCAAAGTATGGTCTCTAGAGACTGGTCAATGCATATTCAATCTTGAAGGGCACAGCTCTCTGGTTGGCTTGCTGGATCTCAATAGTGGCCGATTAGTTTCTGCTGCTGCCGACTGGACATTACGAGTTTGGGATCCGGAAACTGGACACTGCAAGAACATACTATCTGCTCACTCTGGTGCGATTACCTGCTTCCAACACGACGGGCAAAAGGTTGTCAGTGGAAGCGATAGGACGCTGAAGATGTGGAATATCCAGACTGGCGAGTGCGTTCGCGACTTGCTCACTGACTTGAGTGGTGGCTGGCAAGTTAAATTCAACGATCGGAAATGTGTTGCTGCAGTTCAGCGACGAAATAGGACGTACATTGAGGTAAGTTACTCTGACGTTATCCTGCACCGAAAACAAATCTAACAATATCTCAGGTCCTTGATTTTGGTGCTGCTCGAGATGGCCTCACATCCGAAAAGTTAGGCTCTCGAATCTTAGTCGATGAGAATGGGGATGAAGTCGAAGACTTGTCGGATGAGGAAGAACTTGACGATTAGATGATATCCAACAACACCCCAGCACTATGCATTGTATGGCGTTTCAGCATTCTTTGAGCATTCTATCGGAGTGGACTTCTGTCCACAGGACTATACCATGATAGCGTAAATACGGCCGATCAGGATGCATATGTTAATGTGGCATAGTAATGCCATGGTTGTTTAGCGAAGGAGTTAAGAGTACATATATACTCAGTACTGCTCAATGAAACTATCTGCTATCATTTTTGTAAATTCTTCCCCGAGAGTATTGGGACTTGAAGTTCCCTCGTTGATGCAAATCCGAGGAAAGTTGACTAGTGGATTGTAGAATACCCACTAGTCTCAATGGGGATATAATACACGGATATGTCAGCAGCTAACGATGACCAGTCTGTGTGCAAATGCCAGCCGTCTCTACTTTGACTGCACTACAATCAGCCATCCCGCTTCTCAACCTGCGCAGGGTGACATCAACTGCGAAACGTCCCTACGGATACAAATTATTTCTCGGCTCTCCAGCACTCCTCTCGATCTAGATATGATCGCGCTGACAAGCCTGGGCCCTCCTTGGACCCAGACATCCCCGCTGGACTCTTGATCGCCCCAACTACGCAAGCTACGACAGATACTTACTCGGAATCCCATGCGCCTCGTTCTGGAGCTTTTATATCGGGACTATAACATGTTGCAATGAATATTTGGTTGCCAGTATGATGAATGCAAGTTGCTTCATCAACACAGCCGTCATCCTGAGCCAAGGAACTCTGCTGCTGGACATATTGGGTGTGTAGGAGATATTTGGCGACTCGCAATACGGCGCCCGTCACTCATGCCTTTGTCTAAGGCTGCGCGCTCTGGATCGCCATCTTACAATGACCTGGAATGAACATCTCTCAGGTGTGCGAATCCACCGTGCTGATTTTGTCTTCTCGATGGCCCCACCGGAGGAGTGACCAAACAGTGCTCCCGTCCTAGTGCAGCAAACTTAGGCTGCGTGGCTTTATCATGTACCCATAACGGGCGACTGGATCATCGGGTGGTGATGTTTGAAAAGGCTTCATGGATAGCCCGATGGCTCAGGAAACCGTCCGCAGTTATCATCGGCATACATTAGTTTGTATTATGATAAGTGGTAGGATAGCTGCTGAATACTCATGCCGAAGCCATCACGTTTATGGCATTTTATGGAGAGGGAAGAAGCGAGATGTCAATTGTCCTAAATTATGCCTTGCTGAGCGACAGATTAAGGAAATTACATTTTGGTAGATTTCGTCGCGACGAGCTCGTTCTCGCCACGTTAGGAATTTGTTGAGCGAGGTCTTGTACTTAGGTTTAAAACTGCATTTACGGAATGAAAGGTTCAAGAGCTAGGATTAGGTTAGGGAGAGTGGATGGAATGATTTAAATATCCTGATTCTTGGACCTGGAAGAGCTGGGAATTCATGGTAAACCTTTCAACCAACAGGGTGATATGCGCGTGGTTGAAGGAACAACCATCGACTGACGGGCAAGCCGTTTGCCTGTTGCGTTCCCGACGCGATTGATCATCGCAGCGCATGAACGGAACTTCGCTCATCACAATCGCGTTCTTTTGGAGAATTGCAGTCACGCATTGGGATTTCTCAAGCTCTTCAAAACTCGCTACTTTGGCATCACGCTGCATGCTCATGCCATACAATACACAAGAAGATACAGTGGAAGCGAAAGGAATCTGAAGCTACAGCTGTACTTGGGAACGATCAATCTCTTGCCGACTTTTGCTACAATTTTCCAATCTGAGGCGATGCCATTTGCCGTCAGTTGAATGGATAGCCGACACGCCAGTCTGCCAGTGTAAATCTGGGTGCTCAGAAATCGTCTGAGCAAGAGATTGGAAAGCGACGCAGCAGAAAAACGACCTGGATACGGGCCACGCAATGAGCGGAAGGATTGCATTGGCAGCAAGATATGGTGATGAGCATGACAGGTCTACAATTCGAGTACTACGGCAGTGCAACTGGTTTAGGCAATAACACTCGCTAGCAGACTAGGCGCGAGTTCAGCTGGGAAACGACAAAATTCAGACGGCAGCTTCCCCAATACAATCTGAGGCTTTGAGAAATCTTTGCGTACGCCCGACGTCACGAGATTGCTTACTGGAGCAGTAATTGAGGGAGCGACCGGAGGGACCACCCAACAGGGACACCACTGCTGATTCGAGATAGCGAGGGGCGCAGGAGTCAACACGTGGCTGGATAAGCGCCCTCACAGAATCAGCTTGCTGAGAGATGTCTGAACAGACAAAGGTCTGTAGGAATTGTTCCCAGTCCGGATGCAACAAATTGGGCATGGAGGAGGCAAATGGCGGGCTTTGATGGAGGTTTGCCCAGAATCAGATCTCGAAAAACAGCAAGGATTTTCTGACGTCCGAGGTTCACGTGACCGCTTCGCGATCAAGCCAAGCTGCTCTTTTACGCTCCAGTCCACCACCAACCTTCCACAACTTCTCATCCCCTCCCATCAATTCTCCATCCACCCTCATCTGGCTTTGGCACTCCACCACTCGCATCCATCGACTGCCGTCACGAGCAGTACTCCCTATCACTCTTCTGTTGTTTGCATCATCAAGAGCTCTCCACGCGTCATCCAGATCTGCCTCAATTGCTTCTGTTGCTGTCATCATGGCCGACGATGCTGCTTCTCCCGTCGCGCAGGCTGTAGCCGACAAGGCCGTAGAGTCGCCAAAGGACGTCTCACTCAATGACGCGCCCGAGGCTGATGAAGCTCCTGCCGCCCCACCATCTGCTGAAAATGGAAAATGTGTGTACCATCTGATAGCTTTACAATGCAAGCCAATTCTAATGAATCTTTGCTTAATAGTGACTGAAGACACCGCTGCCGCCACTGAGCAACCTACCTCCGCCGACGTTGACGAGACTGTTGCTGACGCGTCCGAAGCACCTGGTAACAACCCTTGCCCGTTATCGCGTGTCGATCCAATACTAACTTCTCGTTGCAGTTGCTGCAAATGGCGATGCCGCTCCTACTCCTGCTTCCAAGAAGAACTCGAAGCGGAAATCCGTCTCTACACCTGCCAAGAAGCTCAACAAGAAAAAGTCCATGCCAAATCTTCACCTCGACGTAAAGCCCGGCGAATATTGGTATGTCCAGATGAAAGGTTATCCTGCTTGGCCTGCCATAGTCTGTGACGAGGAAATGCTTCCAGCAAGTCTATTGAAGTATAGACCTGTGAGCACCATGCGCCTTGATGGAACTTATCGTGAGGATTTTGAGGAAGGCGGCAAGAATGTGCGCGATCGACGCTACCCCGTCATGTTCCTTGGAACCAACGAGTTGTAAGTTACAGTGCTTTGGACTGAAAACTCGCGCTAACATCCGGTTTTAGCGCGTGGCAGGTCAATACTGATCTTGTACCTCTTGATATCGACGAGCTGAAGGCCATTGTCGAACGCAATGAAGTAGGCAAAAAGACCAAGGCGCTTTGGAGCGCGTACGAAGTCGCCGCTGAAGGTCATGATCTTGAGTACTTCAAAACTATGCTTAAGGAGCACGAGCTGCATCTCCAGCAAGAACAGGAACGAGCTATCGAGGAAGTCGAAGACAAGAAAGCTAAGAAGGAAAAGAAGGGCAAGAAAGATGACGATGGTGATATCGAAATGGATGACGCGGAGGAAGAAGTAACAGACAAGAAAAAGTCTGCTAAGAAGCGCAAGAAGTCTTTGGGTGATGGAGTGGAGGAGAGTGGCAAGGTAAGCTACAGTGTTAGTACTTAAGCGTGCATTGCTAACACCAAGTGACAGAAGACAAAGATAGTCCTCAAGGGCCTCAAATCCACTGGCGACGACGACCAGCCAAAGCCCAAGAAGGCTAAGAAGGCCAAGGTCACCGAGAGCGAGGAACCAGAAGCGAAGGCCACTCCTCAAGCTCCAATGACAAAGGAGGAGCGTCTACAGAAGCGAGAAAAGACAAGTAAGTGGCTTCAAAAGGCTCGAGTGCGCAATTCTAATTTTCGCAGTTTACTATCTTCGCCATAGACTTCAAAAAGGCCTCGTCAACAAAGAGAAGAAGCCATCGGAAGATGACATGGACATAATGGCCGAGCATCTCCGAACATTAGAATCTTTCCCTGATCTGGAGGCGTCGATTATTCGACAGACCAAGATCAACAAGCTTCTCAAGGCTGTGATCAAGGTTCCTGATCTTCCACGCGACGAAGAATTCCAATTCAAGGATCGGTGCCACAAGTTGCTCGCCACCTGGACTGAATCACTTAATGCGGATGAGGACAAGACACCAGCTGTGGAGAACGGTGTGACCAATGGGAAGTCTGAAGAACCAGCTGATGCGGAGGCGGCAGCCGAAAAACCAAAGGAGTCGGTTCCAAATGGCAAAGAAGCGAGCGCGGAGCCAAAGACAGAAGCCAAAATTGATAAGAAGGCGGAAGCTGCAAGTGAAGAGCCAGCTCCTGCCTCTGATGCTATGGACATTGACAAAGATGAACCAGCCAAGGCGGAAGTTACCGCCGAGGATTGATGCATTTGACCTTCTTTGCGATGCGGATGCTTTTGGCTGCGGGCGTGTTTTGTCGGGTTGAAGCAATTGTGCTTTAATGATGGATAGGAATTGCGATGTGATGCACTGTGTTGGGCTTTGGCGGCAAAATTTATCCAGGGCCACAACTTATTCAAAATTCACCGTGATCCAGGTCTGGCGTTTCGGGGTATGAGGCTTGCTATCATGGAACTGCGTCCTTGCTTTATGGGCACTATTAGCATTTTTATGCCGATTATTGGACGACCCTCCGGGTTTGTGTAGATAGTATGGTGGAGATCTTGATTGCAAAAAGACTTTGAAAGACTTCGAAAGATTGCAATGTACGGTTGATAGACAGGTAACCAACGGTCGGGTCATGGACATTCAAAAGAACCACTATCAATATAGTACTAGTCTTAGAAGCGTTGTCTGCAATAATCATTGATCTTTGTTCCTTAGCTCGCTGTCCATGGTAGTCCTAGCTTGTGCATTTCTACTGCCAGTTGGAAGATGTAATCCAGGCTATTTCGGTCAGTTCGACTCACTGAGTTCATACTAGAGTCTCACCTTTCGCACATCGTTTTGGCCTTGTGCCAGTTATCGCCCCAAACGTACCTATACTCATCAGCAAGACTTAAAACTCACGATACCCGCAAACTTACACCCCATGCCGTCGAACCAGCACCGCATATGTATCCGGATACTTCTCCATCGCCGCCTCCAAACTCTCCGTCAAATCCTCCTCACTACAGCCCCGTTAGCCAGATCCCCAACAATCACCCTCACCTTGTAGTGTACTCACTGCGCCGTATTTTCAATGACCGGCACAACCAGCCTATCAAAATATCCCAAACTTCCCGTCTTCCCCCGTCCCCTCGCAATCCCTTTGATCTGCTCCAACATCTCAATCTCAAAACAACCTTCCTTTCCAGACGCTTTCTCCACCAACAACGTCACTAGCACCGCCCACTGCGAGTGCGTATGTATACAGCACCCAGCACCTTTATCGAACGCTGCGAGGAATAGAGGAGTGCATTGGGAGGGTTTGAGGGCGGTGGGTGTGCGGATGTAGGAGCGTGTGGCGTAGTCCATTACGAACAGATCGGTTGGTTGGAGCCGTTCTTTTTGGACGCCAGAGGGCGCGAGGTAGATATGTTCGTGATGGCGAATGGATGTGCCGCCGCCTGTCCCTGTGACCTATGGAGTTGTTAGAGATGGTTGAGAGAAGGAGGAATGTATGTGAGGCAAGGTACCCAGCCTAAGTTGTAGAAGCCGCGACAGAGTTCGCATATTAGGTTTGCTGGGTGGAGGGGATTGGTGGATTGGACGAGGGCGTTGCTGTCTGAGGGGATGAGATTCTCGGCTGGTTTGGGAGGTTCGGAAGCCATGATGTCCAGAGAAGCAGATTGGAGGCTATTTGGATGTTGTGGTTTGGATGAGTTTGTTGATATAAAAACATTGGATGGAGATTTAGCTCCAGGTACCGACACCGGAGGAGCATGGCATCATATGTGATCGATTATGCGACAGCCTCAGCATGGTTACTATGGAGATTATAATTGGTTACCTCAAAGTGGTTATCGCTTCATGATTGTTGGGTTTATCTGTTCATGCTTTATCAGTTACACTTTTACATTATAGTGAGCTTTCAAGCTTCGCATTTTGGAAACAACCTACTTTTTTCGTACGAATGCAGATTGGACTTGAACAAGATTTGTTGACCATTGCTTTGATATATAATAGTGGTATAAAATAGCCATGAGATATCGTAGAATCTAGCTACATTGCTGTTGGTAGTGTCATGAATCATTAAAAATATCTATTACATCCGACCAATCGAAAGTCAGACTCAGCCGGATTCCTCAAGTACCTGATAAAGTAGTATGCAGAAGTTTCGGTATCACATTAAATATACCAATCATTTCGTGGGAGCTGGAGATGCCTCCTTCTTATCATGATGTAGCAAATGCTTCGCTTTATCAATCAACGACCCCCGGCGGCCGTCGTGATCGTGGTCATGGTGATGTTCTTGATGCTTGCCGGGAGTTTCTATTCCATCAGCATGGCCGACATTTCCGCCACCACCTCGCTAGCAATTTGTCAATATGGGTATGACTCGGCTCTATGACCGGCCAACTTACGCCTGTGTGGAAGACCGCCGGAGGTTTGCCAGTACCTCCCATCAGGGATGCCTCTGGGATCTTGTCATGAGACAGACGACGACCAGTTGGACCTATCCGTGGAGAGGGGACGATATTTCCAGCTCCTCCTCGCTGAAAATATAAGTCAGCTTGTTATCAAAAACTTGTGGTATCATGGATGCTTACACCACTCGAGTATTCGCCGTCTGCGGATTCACCGGCAATGCCTTCGCGAACCACGCCAGCATCGACGTATTTGGTATCATCGCGACCGATGTTTCCTTGTCCTGAAAAAGTGTTAAACTAAGCTAAGAGTAAAATTGGAATACGAAAGAAACTCACCTCCACGACCCGTAGAGACGAGGGGATTCTTGGGGCCCAGCTTGGGACTATCAACCATAGCGAATTTTGTGAGAAAGGAGTTATTTGAGTGGTACTGTGAGAACGAGAAGAACCAGGACAATGATAAATAAATGATATGTATTCTCTAGTATCAACCTAGGTGATATCAGGCTTAAGTACAATTGCAAGTATGCCAAGAGCTAAGATTTTAGAAATGACGCAAACAAGGCTGTAGTTGGAGATACTCTCGTGCTCAGAAGGCGTGCAAGATGTTGACCAGGCCAATAAGCTGGAAATAACCTGGTGGTGGGGCAAGAGCCAAGAGTACCGAGGAATAGAATTAATGGGAATTTGCAAGGTCTGATGGACAATTACAGCGCGTGCAGCTCAAAAAGGGTGACGGAGTGATAGACCAAAGATTTTCTACAGTGAGTGAGCGACCTGACGTGGGGTCAGATATCAGCAGAGCTTGCAGGTTATTGTTGGGCATGCCCAAAAATGTTATGTCTGTACGAGAAGAGATTTGTTAAAGAAATATATACTTAGGATCAGGAGCCAGTAAGAACAGGTTAAAGGCAATATCGGCCGCTCCTATGCGCCAATAGTTTCCAAATCGAATTAGGTACATATTTCCCCGTTTGCTCTGAAGGAGATCCTTGCACGAGCTGCCCATGGTGCTATCAAAGTCAACAACCCAGTTTCGTAAACCCATCTACTTGGGAGCTGGTGGAGGAGCTCCTCCAGTTGTTGGTAAGCCCACAAAAACTTTGAAAGAGTCGTAAATCATCCATTGGAGACCAGTCAGTGTTCCTTCGAGATTGTTAGATATTATCGTTCTAAGCGAGAGGTGTTTGACTTACCGATCATTACAATTCTTACAGGTAAACCATTCCATAGTCCTTTGAGTCCGATGTCTTTGTAGATACGTCCCATGGCAGCACCGAATGCCTCTCCAGGTTCACGAGAAGCGTTGAGCTTGGAGACCATGACATCGGCAGGATGAGAAACAATTGCACATAGAATACCGGCAAGGTATCCTGTATTTGTCAGTATCTCGTTGAACTAGACAATCATGTGCACTTCATACCTCCTGCGAACGACACACCGGTCTGTGCCGCTTTTCCATAGTCGGACTTCTGGCCTGGAAGGCGCTCATACATCATTTCGACTATAGTTTCAAAGGACGCAAATTTCCTAGTCAAAGGGTCAGCATATAGCTGTCAAGATGTCCTATGATATGTACATCATCGTGTATGGAATCTAATTGAGGATCATATTAGCAAGTCATTGTTACTCGACTGTTGAATCTTACCTGACGGCCCCAAAGTGGATATAAGCCTTTATACAATCCTGCAGTGCCCTCTTTAGCAGTAATGCTGGATATCCCATCGAATGTTCCCTTGAACGCAGGTGGCATCGTTGTCTGCATGCGCACCTTTACAGCTTCAAATGGGCAGAGGGCGATATCAGCGAAGAATTCGGCGGAGGCGCTAGCACCCAGATATAGCCACGTCTTGTACTTGTAGGCGTTTTGTTCGCCAACAAGATCGCTATAAGCCTTCTTGAAGAACTCATATCCACCATACTTGAATGCTCCTTGTGCCTAGTTGGAGATGAATCGTTCAGTGACAGTCAACAAGATGTCGAACTCTTGAACTCACGGAGTAGCCAAAGAATGTAGGAGACCATCCAGTGAAGATCCCACGAAATCCTTCAGCGCGACCAATCTTTCCCCAAGCTTCAAAGTTGCCTTTGTACAACTTGCTGTCAACCTGTCGTCTACACTTGACGAGATCAAGCGGCGTAACAGCAGTATGCGTCAACCCCTGTAGACCTTTCAGTACAGCCATCACTGTGGTTTATAGACTGGTTCTCATACGCAAGCCACCAAACCACCGAATGTACACGCAGCGTAGAACTTTGGAGAATACATTTCAATAGCCCCAGTCTTGTTCTGTGCAATTGCGCTGGCCTTGCTGTATTCTTTGGCCGCAGCATCGCCCACCTGGGCTGCCTTTGCCTTGACATCATCTCCCACACTCCATGCCGAGTATACTTTCTCATTCGCGCGCCATTTCTTTTCAACGGGTGCTTCAGAGCTGGACGAATTGATACGGAGATAGCGAGCGAAGGGACTGTGGTAGAGAAGCGCGTCGGTGGAAGGTAGTAGAGGCATTTCAACAGGATCGTGGACTGCCAGAAGCAGATAAACTTGCAGATATCCGCTATTTGGGAAATTGAGGTTCAACACAACCTTGTGCTCAAGTCGCAATGCTTGGATTGTCAGATCAATGTATGATGTAAAGATAAGTCCGTCTTGGCAAGGCTGAGGGGTTAGCGCGGATTTAGTGTTAATTCAGAAAACCAATTGGACATTGAAGTTACTTCCTCGCCGATTGACGGACTCGCCCCGAAAATGACTGGTACACAGCTCAAAGATAGAAGTATCGCATTTTCGCATTTACGAAGATGTCAAGCCTCTTGGGCGCAATGGCAAGGCAGTCAATTTCTGCTGCATTTTGGCTAAATCCGCAAATTGTGGGGAGGGTTTCAAGCCCCATTTCACGATAGTGACCAATCATAACACGGATCTTCTGCCACAGCCTCGTTCTCAGCCTGATATCTGCTTCCCACTTTGCCTTTCCGAATAGCATTAGACGAAGATCCAAGTCTACTCACGAGGTTCTAATGAAACCTGGGACTAAGTTACATGTCGCAAAAAATGTGTTTCCTCAAAACTTCGTTTCATTAATCTCCATTCGTAATGTAGGAAGCAATAGAAGTAAATCACTGCACGAATGAGCTGCTCAAACTTATTCAAGGAGGCAACTAGCATCTCATTTCATCACTCAACTTAAACGAGTGATAATCGTCGACATCATTGCAGTCTGTACCAAAGCCAACCTTGGTAAGCTACCGAAATGCACTGATTTCAAGGTTGAAGGAATGTCCGTTCGGTCCCAAATTTGCACACTCCTCAAAACGTATATAAGCCGCCATTCCCCCCAGCACTGCAGAAATCTCCGCAAAGCACACCGGTTGACTACTTATTCGGTCCTCAATCCGAGCACTCGCCAAACAGTATATAAACCGCCATGACCCCAGCGCTGCAAGAACGTTCGCGGTTTTACGCACCAC
This sequence comes from Microthyrium microscopicum, assembly GCA_010405405.1. NCBI lineage: Eukaryota > Fungi > Ascomycota > Dothideomycetes > Microthyriales > Microthyriaceae > Microthyrium > Microthyrium microscopicum. The sequence continues at coordinate 2,578,162 of MU004230.1, forward strand.
TCCCAGGCGTCTCTAATCCACGTTGGATCCCAGCTGCAGACCACAGCATACGAGCTCCTCTCATGCATGCACCGGAATATTTCAGTTTTCATCTGTTGATGTAGCAGAACTTCGTGGAGGCTAAAAGGTACCTCTAAGGTCACAACATATCAGTATTCGCAATGGTCAGCACGGAACAACTGGGAAATGGTGATAGTAGTAACCCGGGACCGACCATCTGCAAATTAGAGAAAATAAGAGTCTAGATCAATCTATATAATACATTGATACTATCATTAGAAAATTCATAATTATTTTACATGTAAAAAGGGTATAATGCTACAAAACCACATTTATCCTGCATAAATGCGTCACGATTCGGCCTTAACTGGCAGCGTGAATTCCGAAACAAACGACTCAAACGGCTTCCCACGTACTTTACGTCTCCGCTGGCCATTTTGATCCTTGACATCATGGAATAATTTTGGTTCGAAGCTGATTTGTGACCACACGTAGAACAGCCGTCGCCAATAGCACGCTTGCGCTGCCGGAGTGAGGTATCTGTCTCTGAAAGTTTGCACGCTATTCCGTGCGATCCGCTGCGCCTTTCGAGGCGATGTAAGAAGATCTTTCATAGCCGAGTCTAGATTTGTGAAATTTCGGTCTACTGCGACGATATTTTGGTTCGGCCCTTCTGATATGAAGAGATGGGTATGTGGTTCGAGCCACATCGGGGTGTGGACGATGGAGACGGACTGGCAATTAAGGAGGTATTTGCCACGTCCGGAATAGGAATGTCCTTCGGTGTGGACGACAAATTTGTAGTTGCAGTGTTGTGGAATTGTCAAGCCGATTTTCTTTAGGTTGGCCTTATCGTCCCACGTTATCGACTTGATATCCGCCCAAGGCTTGTTCTTCGATTTCTTCAATAGTTCTTCCCGCAGCTCATTAGTCGCGATAGCTCCACGCCAAACGGCTTTGGGGAATTTGTGTTGCCATGATGGCTCGTTCTCTCGGATCTCGTGTCGAAGCTCGGAGTATTCGCCCATGAAGGATTCTGGCCAGCTCCAATAGCCAAAGTCCGGTACCACCCATTTTTCAGGGTCTTCTTCGTGCCTAGTAAACACCCAGAGAGGCCAGCGGTGATCCGGGTCAAGGGGCCAGTCGGACAAGTTGAGGGCAAATTCGATGTTGGGAAGCTTTCCAGGATAAGAGATTACTGCTCGATTGATGGAGTGGAGGATAGCGATAGCGCGAGGAACATCGTAGCCGTGGTCTGCCCATTCGACATCGATTATGTAAAGCTACAAGATCACGTATTAGCATAAAATGATATGTTGTGCACGTCAACGCTGCGTACCTGCTTGTCATAAATCATCGCTCGGAGAATCTCGCCGCCACCTTCTCGCCATGTAATGTCGACATCTTGCTCTGTAATGCGTCCCAGGCCTTTCAGTATGCGATATTTGACAGCTCGCTCAATCTCATAGTAGAATTTTGGAAACGCGATCGAGCATTGCTTAGGTGACAGGTGAAAGTTTCTCTCGTCGCGGTCCGTGTCAAAGGTCCAGTTATCGTGAAATCCGGAGTACTCATCCTCCGGGGTCAATGACATCGACGCATTGATCGGAATGCGCTGATCCATTGGTGGTAGTTTCCATATCTTTCTAGTTTCTGCTGATTCCTGCTCTGGTTTTGATTGAAGAGATGTCGGAAGCCGTGAGCCATAAGGAGGGAAGAAAACAGTCGTGATTAATATCAATAGAAGCACCATACAAGAGAAAGTGCACAGAGTGTAGCCGCGTCGATTTATCGTCCATGGTTTCATCGTTGGTGATGGCGGCGGCGAGCGAGCGAACCTGCCAGGCTTCCTTAACCACATCGAAGCGTCTTTGGTAGAAATTTTTGTTTGGGAAGGAGATATTAGTCCATGCGCAGGTGTTGTGAGTGTTGTCGATGATTTGTAGCTACATTAATAAAAGTTGGAGGGGCAGTCGCGATCGAGGTGGTTGACGAGTATCGTGGAGTTGAGGTGAAGCTCCAACACTCTGCGGTTTGAGACGTGTTCGAGTCGAGTTTGCTGGACCACTATCTCTAGATAACCAACCCAGCCAAATTGATATTGGCGCATACCTTGGCCGCGGGTACCTTGGCTGAACAACTTCTGACGAGAAGGCCTAGCTCCTTTAAAGTGTGCCTCTAATTGGAGATCTTCAAGGATTCAATGTTGCCATCGCTAGGACCACGATACGCTCTTTCAGTCACTGGATTCCAATTTGCCCTCAAATTACCAACTGCCAACAGAGCCTACCTCTTTAACATCTTCCAATAAACGTGGTCAATTTCAACGCTTGCCCTGCACGATCACCACCGGGGAATGGACGTTCCTATACGCATAGCCGCACATCATACCAGCACTCTGAAGCTCCTCAAGTCACTGGCGACATTCTCATGTTCTAAGAACTATTTCGGAAAAACGAAGTGTAGACCAAGAAACTAAGATCACTTAGTAGAATCGATGCTACCTCATGATTTCTATCCTTGTCCGTTGCCAACAATATTAATCTATATTGATTAAAATTCTGAAGGATCATGTAGATCCAAAAAGCCTAACCGTTGGTACACTGTGTGATATCAGAAGTTCAGGACCCAACCATGAATATTCTAAACTAGCTAAGTAATCTCCCTTCGCCATTGGAGTACCAAGGACATGCTTATTGGAGTAGCATAAATATAAATAAAAGATAGTAATGGTTTGACATGATAGGGTTGTGCATGGGCCTCGAAAGGGAAACGTTGAGGCTCCTAGCTGAAAGAGTTACCGAAACTTCAACTGTAGGAAACATAAACATGTTCTAGAATTTCAATTAAGCTTCTCAGTAAACTGTTCACACAGACATCTATATCTAGTGACGCTTTGCTGAACTATTCACTAGTAATCAGCAATACAGCTTTCATTTGATCATAAATACTAGAGTAGGTCGTACGCCTGGCAATCATTACAACACTTGACTGCTCCAGGAAAGTATGGTAGTGCCGACAACAAGAAGCGATATGAATAAGCTAATGACGATGAAATATGGGCCAAAGACTACACAGCTGGTGAATATCAAACAGAGGTGATGTTTACCAAGACTGCTATCCTGCAAGGGCCCGAAAGAAACCGGGAATTCCGCATCAGGTTAACCTAGTTTAATATTCCGGTCCATCCCATGCTGCGGGTGAACTTCCACTTTATAGGAGCTGTAGCCTACTGTAGGGTGTAAAAGTCCAAGGCTGGGCAGAAATCTCGGCATATGGACAGAAAGCTCACAGGAGAAGGAGGTTTAAGAGTATGCATTGTGAAATTGGGTAATTCCTGCAAGAGGATTCTATGTATAATCTACAATACAGGCTAAAACCATCAAATATAACGATAACAACAAACTCCCGAGCCTTAGAACTCGTTGTGTAAAACGCTAGTTGTGCGAATCATAGGTTATGAATGTGTACAATTGTGGTACGGGTATCAAAGCGCTTCTTCAAAACATGGCGCAAATCCCTTCTTCTTTTGTTTGGGATTGTTCTTCAAGAACACTTTCAATTTTTCTGTGGTTTTGCCGTGGTAGGCCGGAAGCCAACGAAAGGAAGCTTACTTCTGAGAAGCAAGCTACTGCAGATGACGCTAATGCTGCTCAATGCCATAGCAAGGGAAGCCCAGACTGGCTCGAGAACGATGTGTTTGCCGTTTGACACGATGGCATAGAATACGCCGGCTGAAACAGGCATGGCGATGATATTGTAGACTAATGCCCATGCAAAGTTGAACCATACTCGTCGGAAGACTGCACGGCTGAGATCGATGAGGGTGATGATGGATGAGAGATCGGAGGAGATGAGCACAAACTCGGCGGAGGAGATGGCGACGTCTGAGCCAGAACCGATGGCAATGCCGACATCAGCCATTGTCAAGGCGGGAGAGTCGTTGATACCATCTCCGACCATGGCGACGAGAGCGCGCTCCTTCTTGCCAGGTGGTGTGATGGTCTTTTGAAGGTATTGAATCTTTTCTGCTTTTTGCTCTGGCAGTACACCTGCGATGATATTGTCTTTGTGGATGCCAACCATGGCGCCGATGGCTTGAGCGGTATCAACGTTGTCACCCGAGAGCATCCACACAGCGATCTTGCGCTCTTGTAATGACTTGACGATGAACTTGGCTTCGGGTCGGAGCGCGTCGGCGATAGCGAAAGTGACAGTCAAGATCCATCCATTTTCGGATGGATCGGAGAAAGGGCTAGTAGCTCGAAGCGCTACAAGGACAACACTATTGCCTGCTCTTTTCCAGGTTGAAAGAAACTCTTTTGTCTCGTCGGTGATGGTGACCTTGAACTCATTCATCAGGGTCTCATTGCCAACAAGGACTTCGACGTCAAGAGCCGGGTTGCTTCCTTCTTCCAGTCTGAAAATGCCTAGCATTCCTTTGCCTGGCTTCTCGTGAATCTCGGTTGGAACGTAGGTTTGCATGGAACGAGCAGCACAGAAACCGACCACGGCCTTTGCAATCGGGTGACCACTATTCTCCTCGATTCTCTTGACCATGCCCAAATATTCTTGCTCGTTATCATCAGTGAGTTGGCGAAAATCGACGACGGTAGGATCGCCACCAGTAGTCAATGTACCTGTCTTGTCGAATACAATGCAGTCCAGATCACTGGCTTCTTGGAAAGCTTCGCCTCCACCCTTGACAAGAATGCCGTTCTTGGCCGCCATACCTCCGCCCACAAATAGAGCAGTAGGGGCAGCAAGACCAATACCACAAGGGCAGGCTACAACGAACACGGAAATGGCAAATCGTAGAGCCCAGAGAGCCCAGCCACCATGTTGTCCTTCAATCCAGGCTTGAGGCAATCTGCCTCCAAGACCAAGACCAAGCCAGGTGCACCATGTGATGATACCAACGGATACGACGAATGGGACAAAGTGACTGGTGATGATGTCGGCAGCACGCTCTACTGGTGCACGTTTCGCTTGACCTTCTCGAACGACCTTGATGATTTGATCAAGCATAGAAGACCCGGATACGGTGGTAAGTTTGACTGAGATGGGGCCAGTCTTGTTGACAGTTCCTGAATATACTGGATCGCCGGGATTCTTGGGCACCAGTCGGGATTCTCCAGTCAAGCTGGATTCGTCAAACTGTGCTGCTCCATCGATGACGATACCATCATAAGGAGGTGATGCTCCGTTTTGTACAAGAACAGTGTCTCCAACATCCAGCAAGTCGATCGCTAGCTTTCGACCCGCGACGTCAGTTTCTTCTATGAGAATGGCTTCTGTGGGTCTCAGCTTGCCAAGAGCAGTAACGGCATCTCCAGTTTTAGCTTTGCTGTACGCTTCAATAAAGCGACCGAGCAAAAGAAACATGGTCAGGAAAATGACAGAGTCGAAATAGTTATGGCTGTCATCGTTCATTGATGAATGTCCTTCTGGCATTGCGGACTTGGCAGTATGACCGGACATGGACGAATGGGCCGACATTGAATTATCTTTCATGGGGGCGTGGCTATCCATTCCGTGCGTAACGTGGGCATTCTTCTCCGTCGCCTCTAGAATTAACTCGGCGATTGATGAGAAGTAGGCAACGGAAGTACCCAATGACATGAGCATGTTCATGCTACCAAATCGGATGAACCGGTCGAGTAGAGATGTTTTGCTGCCTGGCCTCCATAAGGCCTTGAGTTCTTTCAGTGCTTTTCGGTGGAAAGTATCGGCCGCGAAGAAATAAATCGGAGTGGCAAGGAAGAACAGTGCCCATTCAGCCCGACTGACTGTTCCAGCCCACATTGGATGCATCATGTACATCCTTATGCTGCTGTTCTTCATCATGAGACTCATACATACAACTCCGATGATGAATGCAGGAATGGCAGTAGTGACAGCGAGAGCAAGACGGAACAGAATTCTTTTTCGTTCGCGAGCATGCATCTCTCTTGAGCGGTCCTCAATGGTTGGTGGATGGTAGATAGATGTGACAAATGCGTTGTCAACGGAGTTGATGGTGCTAAGGATATGTCGAATCGTAAACTCGGGAGGTCTTGATATGTATTTGAGTGTCAATATAGGGTCTTTCAACGTGATTTCTTTGACGATATCGATGGAATTGCCATATGTTTCCTTGAGCATGTTGACTATCCTGTCAGGGCAATGGTGACAATACATATCATCAACTTTGATATAGACTTCCCGTGATTTGAGGTCGTCAGTCTGTACTGCCCCCAGCTCTTCGACTTTATCGACGGCAACATCGAAGCCAGCATCTTCAATTGATTCTGTGATTTGAGCCAGATTATCTCGTCCTTCGAATATGATGGTGCCGCTATTGGAGATCAAGTTGATACTTGCATTTTCGATGAAGGGTAATTGATCGAGTTGACCGATGATGCTGTTGACACAAGCACTGCATGTCATGCCACTGATGGCCACCTCGACTTTCCATAGTTCCTTGCCTGACTTTTTGGATGACTTTGGCTTTTGTTGTTCCAAGTTTTCGATCTTGGCATCGAATCCAGCATCCTCAATGGTGGTGACAATTGATTGTGCATGATCTTGACCATTGAATAGCACGGTAGCACTGTTCGTTAGCAACGCGACGTTGATAGTTCGAACGAAGGATAGCTCTTCAACAGCTCGTGTAATGGCGCCTACACAGGCACTGCATGTCATGCCCACAATTGAGATTTCTGCTTGCCATATATCTTCTTGGGATGACGTATCCACCACAACGAAGTCTGATTTTTCGTCGACAACCTCAAGCTGTTCCACCTTGGTTCCTTCCTTGGACAATGAGCTGATAGATCCGGATCCCCCTGTCGGTATCGAGCCGGATGCTTCGTTGTGAAGAGCACCGGCAACTTCTGCACGGCACTCGGCGCAGTGCGCTGCGTGGGTTCGCTTTTTGCCCATGTCGGCGCTTTCGATTCCTCCTTGTGATGTCTCTGAGTTGTACGATTGTCTGATATCTCTGTGTCTGGTGATACTACTCCTCCATGACGTTCGCCACTTCTTAATTGCTTCGTCGAGGGAGTCTACCCACTCACTTCCGGAGATTCGAGTAGGTCGAGAACTGTGATCGTTGCCTACAACGCTATGGATCTCGAAGCCGGAGGTGTCAAGAGCGTTGACAATGGTAGACTGGAGTAACGAAGGAGAATGGACAATGCTGACGCTATGTGTTAAGATTGAAACAGCAATTGATTCTGGTGGTGGATGTAAGTTGTTGAGAGTCGTTTGAATGAGCTGAGAACAGGAATTGCAATGCAAGTTGGCAATAAAGACGGTTGTTAAGATCTGCTGGCCAGTTTCTGTGGGGAAACTGATTGCTTGCGGGCCATGGGTGTTTAGAGACGAGTCCATGTTGTCTAGGGTGTAATCTAGGTACGCTCGTATCAAGGAATCGTATCGAGAAGCTGTCTTGGCTTAATTAAAGATCGCTGGACTGCACTTCATATATCAAACAATCGCATGACCTACAGGGTAAAGTACTAGGTCTGTTCGCGGGATTGAGCCTATGGCAGCAGGTGATATGGAAAGAGGCGACTGAAAATCAGAGAAGAAGTTATGTGCCTAGACAAGCAAAAATTGTGGCCGCACAAATATCTCGTTCAGTGAAGTATAGAGCAAAAAAAGCTAAAGCTGGGAGTCAGATGCGTCAATTCCGCGCTGGAATGTTGTGGAATAATGGGAGGTGCAAACAAGGGGAATGCCACTGCCGTCCAACACTCGTGGCACTTGCCATTGACAAACCTCATTTCTCAACTTCTAGAATACTCTACTTTACAGTCGTAACATGTACAAAGTCTACGAGGTTTTGAAACTGGCAGCGGTGCCGCTGGTGGATGACGAGGTGGCAATATCCAATGAAAGGATCGTGAATTCGCGACCAACTGGGCTGACCCCATCGCCGCTAAAACTTCCCATCCGATATGGAAGAGCGAACATAGGAAAGCCATTGTCAAGCACGCGGCCCTAATCTAAAGATGACATGGTTGCGTGGCCAGGTGTCACAGCGCAGACGTTGCCAAAATATAAGGTCTAGTATAGAGAGAATGAAGTGAAGTTAATTAAGTGGCGGCTGGGGCGAGAGCGAACCTACATGTAGCCAGGGTTTGGACGCTATAGCGATTACTAATTTTCTGTATGTCCTAAAGACCTACTTTATGGCTCCTTATGGCTAGATCGCGATATCTTGAACGCTTCATGCCTGACAAGTTGCTTACATAACGCGTAATCAGTCCAAGCGAGCAACTCAAAGATCATCTACCTGCCTTGCCTGCCTATCATCGCTACTATGTATGATCAATGCCGCATGCCGCAGCTGTCACAAGTATCATTGCTAACGATATCAAGCTGACACCAGCAATCATTACCACTACTATTGTACATTTCTTCGAAGCGCTATCATGCGCGAGGCACGCCGTCCGGCAACCTGGCTATGACTCCAAATATGACGGACACTAACAACCTCCTATTCGCCTTGCGAGAATAATGCGCACCAGTAATTCAACAATCCGCTATAATCCTCAGTAACAAACGTGGCAAATCCATCCATCACTCCAGCTCCCAAGCCATGCTGAGCAACCACAATCCCGTCCCAAGGGACATCCGAGCATGCCAACCAAAAAGACCCATAAAGAGTGACAAAATAGAGACATTACAAAATCTCCTGCTCCTTCTAGATCTGGTCTCAGTCCACCCGCACATGTCCAACCCACGAGCCTTTCTAGCGGAAGCAAAGCCGTGCGACTGGCCGATCCTCGCAATCGTCTGCTCAATATAGATTGACCACTCCCCCCAGCCAACCAGCCCACCAAAAAAGAAACGACTCCCTACAACCCAATACCCTTTCGCGGCTCCGCCAACCGGATAATCTCCCCTCGTACCTGCATTTTTCCTGCTAATGTACTCCAGAATGTCCAGATCAAGCTTACTCCCCGGAAACAATCGACCCACTGGCCAAGCTCCCCAGACATCACATCTATCTTTATATTAGGCTGTCAGTGCAAAGTCGCGTGGTAACCAAGCATGAGACCTTGCTGGTGACGAGAAAAATTGTCCATCGACTGGCGTGACTGTCGTATTTTGGCAGCTGGCCAAATCATCGTGGTGCCACCACGTAACTATGCTTAGCAACAACTGATCTCCGCTAGGAGTCTACATTTCGCGATTGCTTCCCACGTTCGGGTATAGATCTGAGAAAATGTTGTAAATTTGGTTCGTAACACGACCTTGATCTTGAATTGGGACCTTGATCGTCATAGACTATCAACCGCAATATTGGTATCGCGTACGTAGACCACCACCTCAATTTGCATGTTGCGTCCGGGGATGCTCCAAAAGATTCCCAGGCTTGAAATGAGACCGAGCATGGTGTTAGTTGGACGGCCCACAGTAGCGGATAGTAGCAAGTACTCAAGCACGTGTGGCATCAATCTTGCCAATGTGTAGTACGCAGTGCCACCGAACCGTCGACAGAAGTGCGAAGTAACGGTATCATTTTATCTGGTACATCGCGGTAGTCCTTCGTTCTCGACAGCGAACTGGATCCCCAGCTCCTGTTTCAGGCTTTCAACAAGTATATTTGAGTCACATAAGATGAAGATGTCGATAAACCATTCTTCTTCATGGGTCTCTGGCAATCAAAAGCACTGGACATGAACAAATGCTCTTAGTCGTAATTGAAGATTTTCAGTTACGAAGCTCACAGATATCAAGCTTTTTCATACAAGACTTTCCACGCGATTGACTGTAAATTTCCGAATAACTCTCTTGGCACATCACGGGAGCTCGATTATTACATATCGTCTGGCACTGAAGATACTATATTCAGTGGAATATATATCAAAGCTTCAAATGACAACGTCAGCTGTCTCACTGACAGCCCTGTCCACGTACCTGTAGCCTTTAGGCTTTTACGCTCTTTTAAAGATTTCGGATAGATAAGGGAAATAGTCCAGTATAGATTTGTTAGTAATATTGAGTGGAGGCAGCCCTGTCTTAGCATGAATAATATTTTGATAATCCATCACTAATGCCAACGGCTATATCCGCGAAGCAATGGCACTCATGTATTTACTTTGTGATATTTCAACAGAATAGGCAATGCGGATTGACATATGGGTTCATCATCTCAATTAACTATGTATGAAGAATGACAGCAATTCCATGGGGTATCAAGCTGCCCTTTCCCAGCCAGCCATAAGGACTTTGGAATCAGAATACAAAACGCCGTAACATTCGTCATGATTCTCATACAACTACACCTGGCATTGCGGCCCATCCGCCCGGCTCAGATTCTACCGTTTCTTTGGATATCGTTGGTACGCAAGTAGTCGGTGAACCGTGCTAGGAACTAAATCGACCTACACTGGACCCAGCCACGATGGCAGTTCTAGCAGGTGCTTGGCCCAGGCCTTCGCCCATAGCACGCGGTGTACTCGTCGAGCCTCTTCTTGCCTGCAAGACTTGCCGGTTAGATCCAAAATCCGACTGTGCTTGATGTGGCGGGCTGCCTTGTCCGAATGGTGTCATTGATGGGCCAGGTTGTGATGAATTATGCGTTGTTTGTATTCTTTCCATATCTTTGATGCCGAGATTGACAATGCGGTTCACTGGAACTGGAGTCTCGACGGGGACGTCTGCGTAATGGTGCATGGTATGGGCGGCTGACGATGGTGGATTTGAAGCCATTTCGATGGTAGATGCGGAGCCATTTACCGTAGTTGGTTCTCCCACCCGTCTTTGTTGTGCGGGAGTTGCAAATCCGCTTGTTGTGCCTTGAGAGTGGAATGCTTTGACGGATCCCGCTGCATGAGCAGGGTGTTGAGGATTAGCCCAAGGAGTGCGTTCTATGAATTGCTCGCTGGCAGGCGTTCTATCTTGGATTGGCTGAGGTCGGATGAGGCCGCTAGACGGTTGTCGAGTGATCTGGACATGTCAGAGTAGTTCGTGTAATGCCAATCGATAATTTCATACCTCCATTGCCTCAAGGTCTCTTTGGATTTCATGTGCAGAAAGAGCAGACATCTCTGGCGCAGCAGGGAATCCAACATGCTTGGCAATTCCTGCAAGTACAGAAACTTCCATGTTGCGCGCCTGCTGCTCCTGCATAAGTTCAGGCTTCCGGTTAGAATATAGCCTAGTCGAGCTCTCCTCCATGCCATATCGCCGTCTTTCTTTCTGAAGTGTATAAACCTCTTTATAACACCTATCGATCGCATTGTCTCGAATCTCGCGTACGTCTTGAAAGTACTGGCTAAGAAGCTGACCTCGCTCTGCAATGGTTTTGTTGACAAGAGCCTGGAGGTTGTATTTGAGTAGAGCGTTTTCGTGGCGGATCTTCTCATCGCGTCGTTCATCAACGCAAGCCAATTGTGCGAGATAGGCTACATGGGTAGAGTTTGGCTGCTGTAGGAGGGATAGTTCGACATCCACTTGATCAATCTGTTCTTGTAAAAGGCTTGGTAAAGTTAGATATGTGGTGGAAATGTTATAGAACACATCACTCACCGATCCCTGAACCCTATAAAGTCTTTCTCGACGTTTGTGAGAGCTTCGAGAGCTATCTTGCGCTTTAGAACTGCGAAAAATGTTAGCTCGATTGTTAGGAACTTTTAAGAACCACGTACCCTCTTCATCGTGCGAGGGGTCATCCTCCTCCTCACGATCCTCCTCAACCGGTTCTTCAGCCTCTCTTATTGGCGTGTCTGAAATCTCCGCTGGTGTATCTGCGTCCTGCAAAACTGCATCCTTTCTTCCTTTCCTACGTCCCTTGCCCCGGGCTGCACTCTTGCCTCTCGGGGCTGGCCTCAATTCCTCTTCTGCAGCCTCATTCAAGTGTGATTCAACTTCGTCATCCTGCGCGTCTTGAGTCGAACCTGTAGTATCTACTGGCTGGTCCTCAGCATCTACCTCAGGTAAACTTTCAGACGCTCGATTTTCAGCCTCAAGCAGTTTCAATTGTAGATCGTCCGCAAGGGTATGGGTGCGCTTAGGTAGTGGCTCATCCAACGGCAAGTCGCTCATAGAGCTGGCCCCTGGGCTGGGTCGTTTGCGCTTTCCCAGGTTGATCTTTCCGTCGACAGGCGTCGGCGATTGAGATGCTCGCGCCTCATGATCAACAGGACTTGGAGAGTCTGGAAGTTCGGCGTCAAGAAGGGATTCGAGATCGCCTGGCGTGTCTTCCAAGGCTTCTCGTGTCATCACCGTAGAAAGCTTGCTTGGGGTCTTATCCTGTGTTGCTGCGTCTACTATGATGTGAGGTTTGAGCGGAGTCTTTTCGAGCTTCTCGGTTTCGGCTTCAGAGTCTACTTCCATATCTTCGTTTCGTCTAGAGCGCGAAAGCTGTAAAGCAATGGCTTCATGGTCGTCATCAGAAGGATCTTCGACGTCGATCTCGCTCAGACTGCTTGAACCATTGTCTGGACTATCGACATCAACATCCGTATTCTCTAGAATCCCCATGGACCCATTAGCACCATTTTGAGCCTGTGTGGTCATTGTGGTTATCATTGAGCTTGTTGGTCGAGGAGAGGGGGTGGTGGTAGGAGGCGCAGGAGACGTCAGGTTTCGCGATTTTGGCAATGCGCCTGGGCAATTCGGATTCAAGCCAAGCGATACTTCTATATAACGCGATTGTTAGCTTTTTGGATGGTTGATAGGGTGGTTGCGAGGCCGCAGTAAGAAGCAGTTTTCATCCCCAACACCAACACGCACTCAGCAGCGTCCGGGCAATGGAGCGAACGGTTGGACAGAAATTGCTTTCGCAAAGAATCGCAAGAATCTATGAGAGCCACGAACCTTTTGAGAGGGTTCCAAGCGGCGCGCGCCTCTAGGTGCAATGGACACGCTGTGAGCGTAATGAGTGTCACTCAGGCGGGGAGGAATTGTTGCAGTGTGATCGGATGCTCGCTGTGGGTTCGTAGGAAGCAAGTATTGCAAGGAAGCCGACAGTATTGATCTAGGAAAAAAGCCGAGTCGGGAGAAGTCAACAAACGGTTTTTTCAGTGGGGGAATGGTTGTTGGTGGGAGGGATTTGGATGTTGCTGGAAGCTGGAAAGAGCACTGGAACCACGGCAGAGAAAGCAGCAACGGCCGACGGAACGCTTCCCATCCTCATCGCAGCTTCCCCCAAAAGAGCTTGGCGGTATCTGCAAGCCGCTAATCCCCATTAGGCTAGAGCCCCTCCCCTCTCTACTTTTTTTCTGTGCGCAAAATGTCAATCTTGACATTTGTTGATAGATCACCAATTACCATAAAATGGCAAAGAAAGACAAGACCGCTAAGAGCGACAAGCTGACCAAGACATCCCCATTTCTCCCTTCTCTCGCCAAAAGAATAGACAATGACCTTGCCGCATTGTTCGTCTCTTCCGCTGGTCCAATAGCTCCTCCCACCAGTCAAAAACGCGACAGAACAGTTAAGAAAAGTGCCGCCAAACGGGCCGCTACGTCCAATTCTCCTGACGAAGATGGAGAAGCACCCAGTGTGTCTTCTGATAAGTCCGAAAAATCAGTGGCGTCGGAGGTAGACTCTGAACAAGATGAAAAGCCGGCTCCACCTGCGCAGCCTAGCAAGAAGAGAAAGAGGAAGGATGCACACGACAACTTGGAAGCTCGTTACATGGAGCGCCTGGCCGACGAGGAAGCTAAAGAAGAAGCCGAAGCAAAACTAGAACGGAGGAAAGCTCGCGCTTCTCGAAACGAGGACGACTCTTCGTCGAGCAGTGCCAGCGAAGATGAGGAAGCCTCACAAGACGATATCATAAGCGTGGAAGAAGTTGAGGAAGAAAGCGAAGACGAAGCTCGCCCTCAGCATGTCGCCCTTTCGAAAACAAACGACGACCCCGAAGTTGAGAAAGCTTCAAGAACAGTCTTCCTAGGCAATGTTTCCACAGAAGCCATAACATCCAAACCTGCAAAGAAAACTCTACTTACTCACCTCGCCTCATTCTTCCCTCAACTCTCCTCCAAGATCTCTACCCCGAAAGTCGAGTCAATTCGCTTCCGATCGACAGCATACTCCTCGAAGCTACCCAAGAAAGCCGCATTCATGACGAAGGAACTAATGGATACTACAACCAAGAGCACCAATGCATACGTGGTATACAGCTCAAAGTCTGTCGCGAACGAAGCTGTAAAGCAGCTCAACGGCACCATCGTCCTTGACCGCCACTTGCGAGTAGATTCAGTTGCGCACCCTTCACCTGTCGTCCATAAGCGCTGCGTATTCGTAGGAAATCTAGACTTCGTTGATGATGACAGTCAGATACGAGAAGAAGCCTATCAAGGCAAAGATCTCACCAAACAAAAGAGCAAGCCACCTGCAGACGTGGAAGAAGGACTATGGCGTTCGTTCGCCAAAGCAGGCACTGTAGAAAGCGTGAGAGTAATTCGTGATTCGAAAACGCGAGTTGGCAAAGGAATCGCATATGTTCAATTCATCGTAAGTTACACCCCCTCCAAGAAAATCAATCAACTGACACATAGTAGGATGAGAATGCAGTTGAAGCAGCCCTGCTATTTGACGAGAAGAAATTCCCACCACTTTTACCTCGCAAGTTACGAGTAACACGAGCAAAGAGTATCAAACGCAATGCAGCAAATGGCCCAATCAAAAGAAGTCCTGGCACCGGAGCCAATGGAAAAATCGCCGATAGGTCTTTTCAGGGGCGCGCTGGCAAGCTACTGGGTAAAGCAGGCGCATTTCAGGCTCGGAACCAAGATCGACAGCCGGCTAAGAAACAAAAAGTCAATGGCCAATACGATAAGGCTGGCGGCAAGGCTGACGGCATGGTATTTGAAGGACATCGAGCACAGAGCAATGATACGACAGGCTTGAGATTCGGAGGAAAGAAAGCCAAGGGTAAGCAAGGAAAGCCAAATAATCGAAGTACGAAGAGAGCGGGTGCTTGGAGAAAGGCTCAGGCTGAGTCTTGAGAGTAGCTAGTCATAGTCAATACCTGTTATGAATTAATGCATTCGACTGGCGACTTGAATTAATGCTACTCTCATTGTCTTTCCTATTACCGTGTGCATTCGATAAGATGTCCAGCTTATATATACCGCATGGCATTTGGAGCCATTGGCAAGTAAAGCGTGCTACATGTCAACGAGCACTGTAGATAAAAATACATGAGGTAGTCTTTAGCTCAAGCGGTCCACATCGACGGACATTTTATCGAATAGGCTTACAGCCATTTTGTTTTATCTTGGTCTATACAATGCTCAGTGGTATCATACATGCTATCTGCTTAGCGCAATATCATCAATTCTCAGAATCATTTTCACCGTCTCCGCAGCCAACTCCAACGCACTAGTGCTGACCAGTAGCGGTTGCAATACGTTTTCATCCGCAATGTTGTTCTTTACACCTCCAGTCTTGATGCTAACACCTGCATTCTTCTCTCCAATGGCATGGCGATGTCGTAGGTCCGTCACTACTTTGATGGAGTTGAGACCAGCATTTTCAGCAAGTGTTGTTGGAATGACTTCCATGGCATCGGCGAATGCTTTCCAGCAGATGGCTTCGGTACCGGCTAGAGTACGTGCCTTGGTCGCGAGCTGGTGGGCGATTTCGATCTCTGGTGCGCCGCCACCGGTCAGAAGGGCCCTGTGGTTAGGTTAGTAAGGAGGATATTGAGAGGATATGAGATGTTTACTTTTTCTTGACGAGGCAGCGGATGACGCATTGAGCGTCGTGAAGACTTCGCTCTGCTTCGTCAAGGACTTGCTCGTTGGCTCCGCGGACTACGATGGAAACGGTTTGAACTGGGCCTTTCACACCAGTGACCTTGACAACTCTCGCGCCAGAGGACTGTGTCTCTTCGATAAGATCAGCTGTTCCTAGCTTGTCTTCGGTAAAAGAATCTATGTCTGCAATAGGCTTGCAGCCAGTACTCTTGCAGATGAACTCGATCTCATCGCGCTCAATATCCTTGACAGCCAAGATATTCAGCTTTGCAAGGAAGTGGAGACTGAGCTCATTGACGGCATCGCGAAGAATAGACTTTTGTATGAAGAGAACGTTGCACTTTGCCTTCTTGATCTTCTTCACCATGTTGAGAAGATATGTCCGCTCCTCTTTGAGAATCTTGTCCATCTGACGGTAGTCATTGACAACGATCTGATTTTCCATATCAGGTTTGGGAGGAGACAACTGGAATTGGATTAGACCGATGCGGGCCTTTTCTATTCTCGTGGGTCCGCCGCCACTTTTGAGCACTTGTTGTCGCAAGACTAGTCCTTCTATCATCTCGCTCTCGTCCAATGTTCCACCGGGCTTTTTTAATATGCGAATGTTTTTGAGATCCGCGTTATCAGCTGTTTTTTGGTCGATGACTTTGAGAACTGAGTCCACCGCCATGGGTGCGAGTTTGGGTTCGGAGGATACAATCTTGGAAGAGAGAGAAGTAGAGGCGGCTTTGAGAAGAGCTGGGCGATCGGAAAGGTTGATGGGTATAGACATGTCTTCAAGGATTGTAACCGCTTCGGCGGCAGCTCGCTGAAAAGCCTCGGAGATGACTGTGGGATGAACGCCTACAGATGATTAGTCTCTTTGCTTCGGAATTCCATAGCGTGTCCTGCACCTTTGTCCAAAAGTCTCTCTGCAGCTCCCAACAAGCTTCCAGCTATAACGACCACGGATGTAGTACCATCGCCAGCTTCGATATCCTGAGCATTCGCGAGGTCGACAAGCATCTTTGCCGCGGGATGCATAACGGACATATTTCGCAACATCGTATTACCGTCGTTTGTCTACTGGAGTATTAGCTCTTGAATTCCCAGGGTCTTTAACTTCAACATACAATCGTGGTTTCGCCTTTTCCATTTTGGATCTTTAAGCATATATTAGTCTCGTAGTCCCCGCGTGCTTCGTGCCGATGCGCTCACCATTTTGTCCATACCCTTTGGCCCTAGAGACTATTATATTGTAAGCTCTGCGTTCGAAGAGAAATCTGGGAGTGTTTACGGTTCGTATGGCATCGGCAACAGCTTTAGAGAGATCTGTCAGTGGAACTCGCAGAAGCACAGTCGCATCAACCAACCTCGAGCAGCCATGATGTTGGCAGTACGAACAGCCTGTGGCTTCTCCTTGTCCTATACTCAATATCAGTATCGAGTAAGTTTGTATGAAAGTTTTGTCACTGACGCGAAATGCGGCATTTGTGGATCCACCACCGGCAATCTGTGCAACGGCCATCGTGTATCAAGGGCTTTGATGAATTTCACACTATAAGGAGGGAAGAAAAGATGGGAACTGGAACGCGACACTTGGAAATGTTTCTCAAATAATTTTGGTGTTGATTTTCGAAGCCTTAGAGTTTGGAGGGGTGACGAAGCTCGGGCCCTGCTTGTTGCCCCTGCCAAACTGATGAACATCAACAAAATAACTGGCGTGCCCGCCGACTGCGATGGCTCCCACACAACACGGTCTGGTATCGAGTGCTTTATTTACCAATTAGGGCGTTCAGACCGAGAAGTTTTATCGAATGCTATGGAAAATATAACGCCTCTTAATTAATAGCGCCCGTAGGAGCCAGCGCAGTTGATGGGAGTTGAGCGCGCCTTCCTTCTATTTTGCCGCGCGGTTGCCTGCTCGGTGCTTTGGTGTCTGTGCGCGAACACCAATTTTCTCTGCAGCTCCAACATTTTTTCAACCTCTTCTCCTCCATCTCAACCTCTTCTTCTTCTCAACATCAAGCTTCCCCCCATTCTACCATCTTTTACCCTTCGTTCTTCGCAACTTGCGTCTTGTCTAGCTCGCTGGAAGATGTGGGCTCCATGATGGCAGAGCTCGTTGCCAGTGTCGGCATTACTCGCGAGCTCTGCCTCACTGTCCTGTAAGTCTCTCCATCTATCTTATTCTCCCCGTACCTTCAAGATTAAAAACCATAAACCGCAAATCAAACTAGAGTCGCTGAATTTCTCATGAAGTAATTTCAACGTCAGAATGATGGAAGGAAGCTGCTACCAGTCTTTACTCTCGCATTTTCGAAGCAAAATGCTAACAGCTTGCAGAAATCGTCGTCTCTCCGCCAGCTCCCATGAAGGGCAATGTCTCCCGTCTACTAGGTTCTACGACTGGCTGCTTTACCTCCTCTTAGATGCGCAAACCTTCGATTCCCCATCGAAAGCTCTGGGAGTTAAAGCGCCTTCTAGCTAATAGCGTTGGTGAGAGCCATTGTACTCGTAGGGAGCCCGCCATATATGTTGCCAATCCATTGCCTGCCACCATCGTTCTCAGCATATGGAGTTTCACCACATCTGCTGAATAAATGGCTCAAGTGGACTCGGAGCCTAGCGTCATGCGCCTTTAGTTACTGGTACGTTCCCAAACCTCGCTGTCAAACCCATTCTCCTTGACTTTATGATGATTATCTTTTAATTGGAATTACCGGCTGAGGACTTCTACTCGAGTCCCTGAAGTAGAACATAGAGGCTGTTTCTGATCTGTCAAGCACAAAACCTTTTTACCCATCATATTTTGTTAGTTCTCCTTGCTAACGCGATTGGTGTCTCGCAGATTTTCCGTGGTATGTTCGCATAGATCCAGCTGTTAAGCCTTCTTCCACACCATCGCATGATGCAATTGCACTGGGCACCGATATTATATGAGCGATATGCTTTCTCGCGACAGGCCTAGAAAACCTCGTCCACTGATTTCGATGTCACGACTCAAACCTGTCCAATACTGTATTACGGACTCAAGCTAATGCTTCAATTTCCGTTAGTGCGAGAACACTCTCAGAGACAATCTTGTACGTATTTACCTTGCCTCATCTCTCATTGTAATATGATGAACATCTAGATGACGAGTCAGACTCGAAGTTTTTTCGCTGTTGATAACCTTTTATTTAATACCATTCATGCCAAACTGATATTACCCTGTCATGAACAATGACTTTTCATTCCTGTTAAGGCCAAGACTAACCATTCGAATAGGTAGCCAATCCGTTCCTGGCCTGTGTCAGACACTTCACGTTTTGGTAGGTCGACCGGTCTCAAAGTCCTCAATCATATGATGATCTAAACTTTCTTGACAAGCATATGTCCAAGCTATTTATAGCTGTGAAGATTCGATTGATTCTGATTGATATCGACATATCACAGTCTAGCCTCACCTGATATTATGGACTCGGCTGACTTGAGTTTATAGCTTTCAAGTAAGCTCGTTGAATCTTCCTCGGTACGTACAACACTTTGCAAAGTCTTCCCTCTTACCATTTCATGATGAATCAATTTTATATCACGACGGTCTCCATAGCTACGGCTTTGATGATATCGCCCTTGACACGGCATTTTCCCTGATATCTATTCACTCTTGAACCATTGCACTGCCTTGAAATACGAAAGCTAACTGCTTTCCCACAGGAATTAAATGACGGTAAGTCTGTAAGATAAGCCGCTCCATCCTCGCTATGGGCTTCAATGTAAGTTTGGTGTGATTCAGAGATGTCATGGCACATCATCTGATTGTAGTATCTAAGTATATAGTCATATCTATACTCTTCTATCGTACACCACCTTCATTCACTTTGTCTACCACGCCGTGATATCATCAACCTCACTAACCATCCCTTTGCCCGCCACACTAGGCCCACTCTCCGTGGCCTCCGCCTCGGCATCTGACTCCCTCTCCATAATATCAGGCAACACCTCCTTCATAAACGACACCAAGTGCGCATTCACCTGTTCAAACTCTAGCAAAAACGCATCATGGCCTTCACTGCTGTCTATCGTCTTCAAAACAGCGTTCGGTATCGTCGCCGCCAACTCCTCCTGCTCCGCAAATGTGAATAGCCCGTCGCTCTGTATCCCCAAGACCAGTGTTGGCTGTGAAATCGTCGCTAGCGCTGCGTGGAGCGGATCTTCGCCATCCTCCACGCCTTCAAAGTCGCGGTTCCGACTCACGTCGTGCGTATCTAGTTTGCGCGTTATGGCGATGTAGCAGTTCGCATCGAAGCGACTTATGAACTTGTCTCCTTGGTATCGTAGGTACGACTGCGCAGAGAAGTAGGTTGGTGTACGCTTTTTGGGGCCTGCGCTGGGTGGTGGGGTAAGTGGTTCGGGTGTTCCGCTGAATTCGGGGTCTAGGACTGCTGTGCTCGTTGCGGTGGAGATCTTAGAGGTGGAGGTGGTGACAGCGGATGTGGGTGCAATGGAAGGTGGAGGCAGGCTATTGATGGAAGCGGTACTGTTTACTCGCGAAGGCCGCGGTGAGCCGGCGTGTTTGTGTCCGTCGTTGTGGATGGCAAAGTGGTGGTTTCCGTTGTATTGTGCTGTGTTGATGTTTTGGCGGCGTGATGGGTCAGGGATGTTGCGGCCGAAGCGCTTTTCGAAGGAATCTCGGCTGCGATAGGTTAAGAGAGCGGACATGCGGGCTGCGCCGAGACCAGTGGATGGTGGCTAGTAGTAAGGGTCAGTTGGGTCGCAGAAGGCCGGTGATGGTCAATAGGAAAACATACGTCGTCTTGGGCATAGTAGCCGTCGTCGTATTTGGGGTCGCTGTAGATGCTTTGGCGCTGCGCTTCACCCCAGCTGATACCCCAAGCGCTATATCGTGCAGATGTTGCGATGGGGATGATACTTCGAACGTAGTCTTGTCCAAGGAAAGCGAACTCTAGGACTGTACCACCGCCCATTGAACCGCCGATGACTGTGGCGGTCTGCCGCACTCCGAGGTCGTCTAGGACGATTTTGAAGATACTATAGTCATTAGGATAGTCATCATATGCTACGGATATCCATATACTTACTTCACATCGTCTCTAATCGTAGTCAGAGGAAACTCTGGCCCATAAATGCCTTGACTACGATCTCCATTCTTGCTCGTCACCGGGCTCGCACTTCCATACGGACTGCCCAGGCAATTGAAGCAGACTACAAAGAATCTTGACTTGTCGAAAGCCTTGCCAGAGCCTCCCAGTAATGGGCCCCACCAGTCAGCGACGTCAGCACTTCCAGTCAGTGCGTGACATATGACCATGCAGTTGTCGCCATTGGGTGACAGCTTTCCAAAGGTCTTGTAAGCTACGGGCACGTTCTCAAGAGTGACGCCAGATTCCAGGGCAAATGAAGGCACAATTGCAATTGTTTGGCTCGGAACCAGATTGGCATATTGATTTTCTGGTTGGGTATAAACTCGTTCTGCATGTGAAAGTTAGTATAAATTTTTACGGATATAAATTGTGACCGGGGATGATGGGCGACAAACCGAATGGTTTATGTGAGCCATTGGCCCTTGTAGATTCTGGTGTGGCAGCCATGATCTTCGATCTCTGAATTTTGAAGGACATTGTCTGGGGATATACGAGGTGGACCAGTGTCCAAATAGTGACACACTTGTACTTGGTTTGTTGTCAAAAAAATGGCATGCATAAGCTCGGGATCTGAGAAGTACTCACTTTTTACCGTAGAATCCAGATCCCGGACGATGGCGAAATCCTTAACAACACACTTGTATCAAAATCACATCATTTCGAAATACACGTGACGGATGATATACATGTGCACAGAGGTGATATCTAATCCTGATCGGAAAGCGAAGAATTATCTATTTTATCAGTACTTTGATTTTGAGGTTGGAGTCATACAATTATTACATTATGCATCTCGAGAATGTGGCATGCAACGTGCCATTTCCAGCTCCAGCTTCTACCACGTCAGCGTTACGGTCAAGCATGAACATTGCAATGCCAATCACGACCATGTAGAAATGTAATATTCTATATTTCACGAGGAATGAAATGACTTGGCCATGTCAAATCGTTCATCGATTCATGTAAAAAGTCATTGATGGCTTTGCAATACTTCAGTGATCAAAATCTGATTTTTGATTGCAGAGTCAAGTCGTATTGCACAACATCAATTTAGTAGTACTTTCACTTACTCTTCTGCCATACTGCAATAATCTTCGGTCGTAATGGCGCCACAATCTGTAGGTTAAGAGAGACGGTCCCTCGTCATACAAAGTGGTTGTAGAAATCTCAAGGGCTCGGAAGTTGAAGGATAGATAGACCGCTCTCAAAGCGGCAAGGCAAATTACTACTCGATATTAACATGACAGCATCGCTGCTAGTTTCCCCTGAATATGATGTAGCGATATTTCCTCGCTAGTCCTCTAAATGACTTTTGCTTATTGAATCTGTTGGCTTATTGGTGCTTTGGTAGTGGTGAACGACACTCGTCTCACACGATGAACATGTACACGCTCGTTCCCGGTGTTACTATGCCAATCGAGCCCAGCCTTGTCCATATAAAGGACTAAGGGTGCAATCAACCAGTATTGATTCTTCGTCACCAGCATAGAGTGGGATAATTTTGTTGCACGTTCTTACTGTTTGTGCTCCATGATATAAGAGAGTG
The DNA here is from genome assembly GCA_010405405.1 of Microthyrium microscopicum. Classification (NCBI taxonomy): domain Eukaryota; kingdom Fungi; phylum Ascomycota; class Dothideomycetes; order Microthyriales; family Microthyriaceae; genus Microthyrium; species Microthyrium microscopicum. The sequence goes on from MU004230.1 coordinate 2,600,544, forward strand.
GTCAGACCGGGCGCTGGCTGAAGTCAGTTTGGAAAATCCTCATACATCCATACCAAGAAAATTCAAAATGAAGTCTGCAATCGTTCTCTCTCTGCTCACATCTCTGGCCCTTGCGGCCCCATCGGCCTTTGCTCCCATCCACGCAAAGGTTGCTCTCAAGGGAGACACTCCAGAGTCCAAGGTCGCTGGCACAATCACGCTGTCGCAAGAATCTCCTGATGCCGCAACCACCATCACATACGACATCACTGGCCTGACCCCCAACGCCGAGCGTGGCTTCCACGTTCACACCTCCGGTGATATTGCCAAGGGATGTGCTGGCGCTGGTGGCCACTACAACCCCTTCAACAAGGACCATGGCGCACCAACTGACGCTGACCGTCACGTCGGAGATCTAGGAAACATCAAGTCTGATGCCAAGGGCGAGGCCAAGGGTACCATCACAGACAAGTTGGTCAAGCTCTCCGGCCCCGAATCTGTTCTTAACCGCGCGATCGTTGTCCACGCTGGCACCGATGATCTTGGAAAGGGAACGAGTGCGGATTCGAAGAAGACTGGAAATGCTGGTGGTCGACCGGCTTGCGGTGTGATTACTGCGGCATAGATGGGCTATGAACCGTCTTGCTGTTTAGCCTTGTGTTGCTGTAGCGATGTTTACGCTTAGTATAGTGGACACGAATATCAAAAAGTGTAACATTTGGAATGATTCCATGAAGTGAGCATGCTGAGTGAGGTTTGAAAGCCCGAGTTCGTGAAGGCGCGAAGCTGCGAGCTTTATACGCGTCAAACTGGCCGGCGTTGGGTTACATAAAGCTTTAGAGCAGGATTGAGCAAATAATTTGAGAATAGATGAGGAGCAAGTAAGGTAAAGACAAGATGTGTGTAGAAGAAATGGTTGAGACCAAAAAGGGTAAGCTCTTCAAGATGACTGGACTGGACTGGCCAACTGTGGGGCATGTCAAGCGGGCAACGGGTCACTCTTATTCGGCCAACACTAACCCACTCACTCCATCCCAGCAGACATTTACTCCAGAAGAGAATTTTGATATTGCTTCAATCTTCTTCATCGCCTGAATCCAAACAAGATTGGTCACTACTACGAGGCCAACACTCCCTACAACCGCGTGTGACGTAGCTGGGTTAGAATCTGATCGGGCACCAGTCGGTAGCAACCCAATTTACTACCATCGCCGGTCCATAATTTAATTTTTGCCTGCTCTTCTCTACTATCTCTACTACTCTCTCCAATCTAATACCATACAAATCCACATCATGTCGGACCTTAACTCCTGGGAAGGTATGTTTGGCCTTGGAATACTTTGACAATCAATGATGATGCTAAACCTCCCCAAGACGACAAAGACGCGCAAGAGGAAAGTCTCCCTCAGCAAACCCAGCGCATGAACCTTAACAACGCCCAAGCCCCTACCTTCCAACCCGGTGCTGCCACTTTCCAGCCTGGCGCTGCCTCATTTCAACCCGCATACTCACAATATCAACAATACGGAGGAGGTTATAACCAACAGCAGCAGTACCCACAATATGGTTATGGTGGCTATGGTCAACAAGGGCAGCAGGGTCAACAAGCTCAACAGTTCCAGCAGTACGGTGGATACAACCAACAATATGGCCAATATGGCTACAACCAGCAACAACCCAACTACAATACACAACAAGCGCAACAAGCGGCACCAGTAACCATCGCACAACGACCTGGCGGCGCCGACAGCGCTCAAGCTCCAGCAGCCTCGAAGCCGGCAGCGGATCCCTCAGCAGCTCCAAAGGCCAAAGTTCTGTCCATAGGACTTGATTCTTCAGCGAAAGTAGAGAAGACCGGAGGAACTAAAGTACTGAGCATTGGTGGACCTGCACCACCAAAGCAAGATTCGTCAAAAGCTGCACCCGAGGCAGGAAATAAAGTCGCCGCTGCTAAAGCGATCGAAAAGACTGGAGATGCTCCAGCAGCAAAATCAAGTGGCAAGACCTCACCCGCTCCATCATCAGGGAAGGATTCTCCTGGTCCAGCAGACAAGGCGCCAGTAAAAGATGTCGATGCTGTTGCAAAAGAACAGGAAGCGGATGTAGACGAGAGCATTCTTGCTGAAGTTTATGGCAAGGAACACGTCAACGTCATCTTCCTCGGTCATGTTGATGCTGGCAAATCTACTCTTGGTGGATCGATTTTATACGCGACTGGTATGGTAGACGAACGGACGATGGAAAAATATAAGCGAGAGGCAAAAGAGGCTGGGCGAGAGACGTGGTACCTATCGTGGGCACTTGATCTCACGAAAGAGGAGCGAGCCAAAGGGAAAACGGTTGAAGGCAAGTTGTTATACATGTTCCGGCTCCATGATATGCTTCTAATATATAACAGTTGGACGCGGGTTCTTCGAGACTGAAAAGCGTCGATATTCTATCCTCGATGCTCCAGGCCACAAGACCTTTGTGCCAAGCATGATTGGAGGTGCCTCTCAAGCCGATGGTAAGTCTTTCTTAAAGAAAAAAAGAAAGGAGCAGTCATTAATGTAATGATTAGTTGGTGTTTTGGTCATTTCGGCAAGAAAGGGCGAGTACGAGACAGGCTTCGAAAAGGGTGGACAAACTCGAGAGCATGCGATACTTGCCAAGACGCAAGGAGTCAACAAGCTTGTTGTCGCTGTCAATAAAATGGATGACCCAACGGTCGAATGGAGCGAGGCTCGCTATAAGGAGTGTACCACTAAGCTCGCTGCCTTCCTCAAGGGCGTCGGTTACAACCCAAAGACAGATCTCGTATTCATGCCAATCAGCGCGCAAACAACCCTAGGTATCAAGGACCGAATACCCAAGGATGTCTGCCCATGGTTCGATGGCCCATCCCTGCTGGAGTACCTCGATGGCATGCAAGCGTTGGAGAGAAAACTCAACGCACCTCTCATGATGCCTATCGCCGCAAAGTACAAAGACATGGGAACCATGATCGAGGGCAAGATCGAAGCTGGTGTACTAAAAAAAGAGAATACATACCTCATGATGCCTAATCGCGAAAAGGTGCATATCTCAGCACTTTACGGCGGTGAAACTGAAGAGGAGATTCCAATGGCTACATGTGGAGAGCAGGTGCGACTACGACTCCGGGGTATTGAGGAAGAAGACATCTTTCCAGGATTCGTGTTGTGCAGCCCGTCTCGACCGGTGCATTGCGTTCGAGCTTTCGAGGCCCAGATCGTGGTCCTGGAATTGCGCTCTATCCTAAGTGCTGGGTTCAACTGCGTGCTGCACGTTCATAGTGCACAGGAAGAGGTAACTTTTGCCGCTCTGCTACACAAGCTTGAGAAGGGAACTGGACGGAAGAGTAAGAAGGCTCCTGGATTCGCTACCAAGGGCATGAGTATTATTGCTCGCTTGGAGGTTATAGGGGGCGCGGGAAGCATTTGCGTTGAAAAGTTCGAGGACTGTAAGTTCTCCGCACTTTCTTACTGACTTAGCGAAGACTGACAACTTTTAGATGCTCAACTTGGTCGATTCACTCTGCGTGATCAGGGTCAAACAATTGCCATTGGCAAAATCACTAAGCTGATATTGGATGCTGAGGCAGAATAAATGAGGATTTCGCTTGACTGATCCTTCTTGTTTATGTGGACTCTACGAGCTTCCATACGACGCTTCTAGCTCCTCTGCTGCGTTTGCCAATGGACGTTCTGACAGTTTGACCCTGGAAGCTGTGATCAGCATGGCTTGACAGGTGAGGTTTTGCATAGGACAATACGATATCTGTTCTGCGGCCTCCCGTGATGTACCAAGGGAGAGTAAATTTGAACCTTCTTGGTTCGGTAGATAAGCTTAACATCCAATGAAGAGGATCCGTACCATTCCATATATTCTATACACGTGTGTCTAGTCTGCTAAAACTCTGATAGTATCCTTATCAATCCATATATTTTATATCCTAGTTCGATGAAATTGCTGTGGTTAGATAACCACTTTTCAGTTGCCAGGTTGCCTTCTATCTGCCAGCAAATGCTCACTTTTCCCCTTTATTTGGATCCTCTTTCATCTGATTGCAAACTAGATTCGGCATCCTGCAGACGATGCATAAGGAAACGATCGTTTCGACAAATTGCTGCATTCTTCTCGCACGCTAGACTACACACTACCCGTCCATTGATGTACCTACCCGCTCGCTGTACACCACATGCTCTCGGAGTCATACTCTGATGAACCAAAGGATTTAATATCCCGCCTAAATGTACCGAGGTCTGCGATACATAATTATTATGAAGGACACTTAGAAATTGATCAATCAACAATTTCCGTCAACGAGTTACGAGATATGGCGGAGGCAAACATCGTCGTTTGCAAAGCCAACGTGGTATTGTGCTACTTGGAGTACTATGCCTCGGACGTATCAAAGCGCGCTGTCAGATTCTGTAAATTGTCGGATGAAAGCAAAATCCCAGGTATCGGCATTTCTTGCTTTGTCCTACACCCTCATATATCAAATCATCAAGGGAAACCAGTTGTGCAAACTGAGGGCCAGCAAGCACCAGAGTTGAAACCTTGTGTTTGTATCCTTTCGGAAGAAGGCATATCTACTCCGAGGTAATTTCCAACAATGCATCTATCCATCCACTGATCAGCACCACAGAGTCTTCATGATGACATAGACATGCCTACTTGAGTTTCATGCGACCAGTTGAAGTAAGATGCCGTCTCTGCGTGCGACAAAGACCCAGACATTATATGTACAGACACACGGATAGGAACTGACCGGTCAATTCTCCTGGGCTTCTCATCCGTGGGCAGAATCACTCGATAAGCCAGAAGTTGCCCAAAAGTTTTACCTGCAACTGTAATTGTGCTCTGATGAGGAGTACGAATCCGGCAGGCAGAATCAACGTTTGATACTGGCTAGGCTTTGAGGACATGTCTGCCTTCCATACAAGGAAGACTTGCTAGACATCCGTCGGTAGGAGTTGTTGCTGTCACATATTCCGATGCCTTCTTCTAGTACAGTTTTTATGCCGAGGATGTGCTAGAACCCAAACGACTTTCACGGCCGCTTGCATAGACTGGTGAAGCAAAGATGTCCACTGCTGGTTGCACAGGCTGGAGCATTGCGGAAGCAAGCGCTTGGGAATCTGCTTCTGGAATCGAACGATCAGATGAGAATAGCTTGGTTTTAAGCTATCCATATATATTGAGCATCACTGGCCGGCTACTTATGGTGTCTGATGTTGAAGATATCTACTTCATCTTTTCCATTTACGCTAAATAATTCTCAAGCATTACCTTGCATTTTCGTTTGTCTTGCTTTCATAGGTATGGCTTCAGCTCCTGATACCTCTCCGCCGAGGCACGACGTCGAGACATCCCCGAATAGTAGCAGCATTGGCCAGTCTACTCCTGCCACAGGTTCAGGAGACTCAATACCATCCGCCACCGACGGAAGTGCCCATGGCGGCCGAGTTGAATCAGCGAGCGTTAATTCCAGCAGCAATTCTGAATTCACTGATTCTCAGCCTCCTTCGGGCGAGCAGGCTCACCATCGAGTTGGTCCTGAGAGACTACATCATAGAAAGCCCAGTATTGGACTGAGCTGCATCAGCTGTCAAGAACGAAGGGTAATTTGTACATCACCGCTGCTTACCTAGCCGTCACTAACACATACCAGCAAAGATGCACCCCTAGCAAAAGAGGATGTCTTGCCTGTGAGCGAGGTCTCAAGCGCTGCATCTTCGACGGTGCCACAGTTTCTCGATATCAGCAAGACGACAGAAATACCATGGGAGATACGCGCCGCCCCCACGAGACCTCGCATGCCAGTGTTCCCACTCTGCCTGGAACGGATGGTGACCTTGAGATGGCGTACGACGACAATTACTCGTCCTCAGACACTGCAGTGCCGCTACTACCCCAACCACCAGCCATGACACTACCGCCGGCAAATATGCTGTATGGCCCGGACGGAGTTATCTACGAAGTTGGGAACAATCAGGCGGCGCACAGCGCGGGTTGGGGGAGGTTTGCTACAGCTGGCAACACATGCCATCCAGTACAGCATCCGGGATTGGATCCGCGTATGCGAGTGCCACACCAGCCATCCGGTCAGGGGTATAGCCATGGACCAGAGGTAGAACACTCTAGAACATATTTGCCTGGCTATGAAATCGTGAAGTTTTCTAACAATGTTGTGTTAGGACCAGGACCATGCGAGTTGGACCCGGGAGCAGGTGACGAACGAGGTCACAGAGACGATGCTGGAGGCCATCAAGATGATGAGGAAGATGATGAAGGTGATGCTCAAGGTAGGTAACATTGTTCCAATGATGCCATTTGTGCTTTGTTGTACATGAGTTACTGAATCTAATTCATTGGGCGATATATAGCACGATCTCATCGATATGGAGTACCCGTCCTCTGCAATGTGTGACAGCCTCAATCTAGGTTAGTGTCTGACCCACGACGCATGGCGATATGAGACAACGCGGTTTGGATATCGGTATCTGGAATATCTTAGTTTCCATTTTTTGTAAATGTGCCCTCCACTGTTTAAAAAGACCACAACAACAAAAAAGGTAGCATCCGTAGGTTTTTTGAGTGATTTTTGGTATGACATGTTCTATGACATCGTTTGAAATACCCGCAATATAAGTCATCGCTTCAGGTCGCTTCAAATGTTCTTGTTGAAACCATGCATCAGTGATATTGTTCTTTCCAAGCATGCTCAAATATGAACACGGGCATCCTAGGCTTGCTCAGAGTTCTGGGACCATTACGCGATGTCAGCTTGACCAACAAAGTCTGCGCCTGGAATACGGTGATTATCATAAAAATTGTAGACGTTGTTGAAAGACTGGAGGAGGAAGAGCTCAGAGGATGCATGTGATATAGGAGAACTTGCGCTAGTCCAACTCCGGCCTAGCGCTTGGCCGGCCATGGAATGAGTGAGGAACCACCGCAGGCGTCAGGTTAAGAGCCTCTCAGTTGTTCAGCATATCACCAAACCCATTCATCAATCACTCGTTCACACGACAGTATCCTCTCAGCTAATTCTAAATTCCATCAACATACAATATCTTACTATCTCTTCACGAATCTCCAAAGCCTTCAAATCTCTTCTACTTGCCCAGATCTCCGTCGCCGCGTCAGCCTCCAAGAGGCCGCAACCAGAGGCATGGCTGTAACCAACGGACCGCGTAAGAGTTTGTAGTCTCTGTCCCAAAGCCTGCGCTTCCCCAGTGCTAACGTATATACCAATAGCTCCGTCTGGAAACCAATCCGCCTCTCGCAATACCTCCACCGCCTCTACCGTCATCGACCGCGGTGTGTACACCAAGCTCTATCCATCGGAAGAGAAGAAACAAGTGAAGGTGGTGGTAAAAAAGAAGGTACAACCAAGCCAAACAGATGCAGGCAACTGGCAAGATAGCAAGGCGTCGAAACCGAAACCAAAATCCTCAAATGCGCAATCCAAGAAATCCGATGCGCGGGGCCCCCAAACTGTAATCAATACGATTGAGACTCGCATAGCCGCAACATACCCTTCCGGTCTAGCCTTTGAAGAAGCAAGCGATATGATCCAATGCAAGCACTGCAAGAAACCGGTCTATAAATCTGCCGCGCCAGAACACATCAAGGATTGTCTGCGGAAGAAGCAGGAGAAACTTCAAAAGAAGAAGGAAGCGAAAGAAGCCAAGGACGCTGCTCTTCGGAAAGAACGCAATGGAGGAATCTCGCCGGAGCCTGCGGACGATGCTGGAAAAGTTCAAAGCTCGGCGAAGAAGGGCGCAGTAGATGCAGATGGTGTCACAGGAGCAAAGAAAACTAGCAAGAAGCGCAAGGCTGAGGACGATGGTAAAGGCCCTAATGCGAAGAAAAAGAAGAAGGATGATCCCAAGCCCAAGACAGCGAAACCAAAGGGCCCAGTTGACGTTGAAAAGCAGTGCGGCGTTCTTCTTCCTAATGGCTCCATGTGCGCCAGAAGTCTGACTTGCAAGAGTCATAGTATGGGCGCGAAACGAGCGGTACCGGGACGAAGCATGCCGTACGATGTTTTATTGGCTCAATACCAGAAGAAGAATCAAGCCAAACTTCAACGTAAGTCAAATTCGCTTGCTCAAGTGACCCATATGCTAACCTTACCTTGCAGGTGCTGCTCTGGATGCCAATGCTCCATTACAAGATGATTTTGAGCCACAAGGCACAGTCGACTCTGACGAAGAACGTGACAAGATCATGGACGCCATCAACGCATACTATCGTGAAGATCCAGTAACAGGAGCTCGGACGATGGGTTCTCCCCTCGAAACATGGACTAGTGTGCCTGTTCGGAGACGGTATAACTACATCCGCCTTAAGGGCCAAATTCAACAATCAATCGGCGGCGTACATGGGAATAGACTCTTTGCACCTTCTATGAATACAGGGTCGTATTTAGGCTCTGCTGTTGATTTACCGAGCGCGACGCTGGAGAGTTTTGATGGGAGTCGGAGAGGTTCGATTCGTAAAGCAAGCATTGGATGAGCAGATCAAGATTTTCATTACAGTTGAGCGTACCTCAAGCATATCGAAATGACTTTTACGACCCAAGTGTTGGGCATATTCACGTACTGCTTGGCTATGGACTTCACGACATCGCATGACAAAGGGATTCCATGATAGTCAGATTACTCATTACTCACTCATACAAAGCTTTCATACCCCGCGATTTCAGAAGATTTTCTTCTTCTTCAATGTCTTGGTCAAGCCAAAGCCATCAATGAAAAAAAGAGTGTTCGCCTTAGCCAGAGGTAGTGCAATACTGGCCAGACAGTGGGTCCAAGGCATGAGTGAGATGCGTTTTCCCCGAGGTCCCAAAAAATGCCTTATACTAGAGTAGGTTATGTAAGAAGAAGAAGAAGAGTTAGAGAATCTTGGGCATGATGCTCAGGCTTTATACCCTCTGCCAAGCAGACAATCTTAATGAGAGGCAGTTGCTTATGAGCTTGAAGTACAATGGGCAAGTACATTAGGAGACAAGTGGTTCGAGATCAGACAAATTCATAGGAAGTTTTACTTCAACAGTCCTTCCGCTTTCAAGCCAGAATACAACGCCAACGCAGACAAAACCTTCCCATCTCGACAGCCCACCTTCCACAAGTCCCTCAGTCGACACAGTTTCAGCGTAATCTTTTCGCCTTCGTCCCTGAGACCTGTCAAGCTGCCCTCCAAGCTGTCCATTTTATCTCTCTTGATTCGCTTCTCACAGAGGAACATAGGGATGATCTCGTCACAGCCTCCAATCGATGGGTAGACACCAGTTTGTAGATCCTCTGCGATATTTGGCTTATCGACTTCTGCAGCTGCCTTTGCAGCCAGTTCGCTCATGTTCGTCAACTCGCTTTCCTCAATAGTCAACCCGCACTCTTCCTTGATCTCCTTCGCCGCGGCGCCTGCAAAGCTTCCATTGTCGACCATACCTGCGGGAAGCTCAGTGAACTCAAGCGACGCTCCTGCTGTGCGTGGCTGGACGGTTAGTATGACGAATTTATCCTCGTCTGACGTCTCTGGGACATCATCAGGCTGTAGAATAATCTAAATGATTTGTCAGACCACTACCTCCGTTGAAAACAAGTTCGTGACATACCATCATAGCAACGCTACTTCCACGTAGAAATACCGCACCCGGAAGCCAGTCTTTCTGATCATTGTTGATATTGGCGTAAATCTTAAGAAATCCAATACGTGCACTACTTCCGCTGCCGAAGAAGTCGACGGCTTGTACTTCGATGGAGCGAAGCTTGTAGGGCGCTTTGTGAAATGGATGGTTTGAGTCGGCTTGGAGTGATATAGCTTTGTTCAATCGTTCTGTCCACTCTCGGAAGGGTCTGAACTTCTGTATCTTTTCTTGCGTCAAGCGTTTTTCTGTTGGAGTGTCTTCGCGGTTGTGGAATGATACTGGGCAGCGAGGATTGTAGCTGGTGAGGTCGAATGTTTCTGTGAGAAGCTTTGATGCTTTGGCATTTTTCTCAGCGTCAGATGATTTCGTTGATGTAGCCATGTTTCTTGATAGGAGATCGAAGCGTGCTGGTTGCCAAGTTGGTGGTGCTGATGCCCGCCTAGAGAGATGAGCTCGTGTGCTCCACAGTCGCTTCCAAGAAAGTACCAGCAATGTGTTTTTCATCAAATGATTTTCGTGTGATTGATTATTGAAGAAAGGTCCAGCGCTAAGTGACTTGGGCGCCGTAATTATCTATATATGGTCTGTCGTGAAGTTTGGGCGCAGTAATGGTGAGGCCGTAGAGGACTTCAGCAATCGGCCTCAGGAATTTTTTGTCTGATGCTTTGTTTGCGGTCTTGACGCTTCTGAGTTTTTCGAGAGAATATGTGGAATAGCATAAGTTGTGATGATTCTATGAGTTTGAAGATGGAAAGCCTAAGATGATTTATTGCTGGCCCTCAACCTCTTGCTCCCATCGCCCCAACTTCATCCATACCGGTACTACTCCCAAGCTCCATGCTATTATCTACTTGTCCCTGCAACAACGCCGTCTAAATCGAGTTTGGATCAGCTATCTTATGACATATTGAAAGACACACTCAGGCATTAACCGATTAACTCAGTATCCGGTGTGGTCACGAATTATGGGCACACCCGGGGCGTTGCGCAGCAGGATTCTCGATGGAAGCCAATGCGAGCACAAGTTGCCCACCTCGTGCGTCCTGACATCGACTCAAGAATGTTGTGCATGTGAGGACGAGAGAGATCACGTCGTTTCTTACAACATTTATATTGATGGCGCAGGTATGAAGCCTTGGGGAACCAGGTGGCAAGACTACTGCTGGCCGTGTAAAGGTAGGTACGCCCCTTAGCGCAATCACAAGCAAGGCAAGTACCACTATTTGGATGCTGACACGCCATCTCCAGAATTTTGGAATAATCGTACAGGACGTGGCATAATACCTCCGTCGCAAACGAGAATACCGGAAATACCGGATCAATCCCTGTTTTTAGAACGGTTCGTTGCATTATTGCCTCTCCATCTTCATGGATTGAGGACCAGCACCTAATTTTGAGTCTAGCTGGTACGACTTCTATCGTGGCTATAGTACTACAAGTACTGAAAACGGTGTTGAGATCACATATCCTATCCAACATGAACCGTGGAGAGACGTAGATCCAGGAAGATTACCCAGAACAACAGACGAAGTTCGTCAGGGCCTCGGTCGTAGCCAGTACGAAATCTACATCGACTCTCTTTTGCAGCATAGACACGAGAATATGAACCGTGCCGTAGCTGAAGCTCCAGTATCCAACCTGGAGGAAACACTCGATGCATTGATGGAAGATGCTGAGGATGAGGTCCATGTGATTCCATCGGAATCAGTGGCGCCCTCCAGTGGTCGATTGCATAGCTTCGGAATGGACCATAATTTTGACCTAACTCACACGGAGATCTCCAATATACCACCACTTGAGCCGGTGGTCATACCATCACCGCCTGCGATAGAAGGCTATTCTGAGCAAGCTGGAACCCACCTCGCAGGCTATCCTCTACGGCTCTTATCTATCATGGCAGAAGATGAAGCAGATTCTGCTGAGACTGCCTCAGGCCCCTCGATTCCAGGCACGCCTGAACCAGAAAATATCATCCCACCACAAGACACTGCCAACTCGCACCACGTCCCACCAGAAGAATCTTCTAGTCTTATGAGTTCACACGACGGAGTATGGGAAGCACTAAGTCGCCTCCGCGAAGCGCGTGAAAGAAATACCCGCGACGGCGAAACTGCAGCCCCAGCAACAATGGCTCAGATCATGCAAGAACTCCGTGAACAGCGCTATACAGGCGGAAGCAGGGGGCGCGAACATTTCCCCGCCCTCCTCGAACTACTAAGGGATTCACGAGATTGGCGACGCTCGACCCGTAGTGCAGAATCATCAACATTTCAATCCGTGAACCGCCTGGGCTTGGATTCACTTCCGCGGCCACCGCCATTGGAGGACGAGCAGTTGACGGTTAAGTTGGATTGTCGGATTTGTCTCACGCAGATCGCGAAGATTGCTTGTATACCTTGTGGCCATGTTGTTATGTGTCAATGGTAAGTTTGAAATGATTCTATTTCACGCAAGTGTGTTAGTACTAATACTTCATGATGCAGGTGTGCGGACATTCAGATGCCGCTGATGCCAGAGTCGACGTCAACACCTAGAACGCGAGCGTCGCAATGTCCAGAGTGTCGTGGTATTGTTCGTCAGCGGGTATGTCTTCACCAGAAGCATCTTTACCTAGTAATATCGGTTATCTAACTGCTTTCAGATCAAACTGTATATTTAGAGCTACTGGTGCCTTGCTACTTGGTCATGCACATGTACCAAGTGGCAGAACCCCATTTCAGGCCGCTCATTGTATAGTGAGACTCAAGTGGAAGTTGGCTCTGACTAGTTGAGCGTTATTGGCTTAAGTCGACGACGGAGTAGGTATTGAAGCTGGTGCCGATATCAATGCAGCTTCCATGGGAACTTATTCTCCATCGTGCACTTACAACCGCAGTACGGGACTCTTACCGCCGTGATAACAATTGGTTGTTTGCTTCGTACGCGTTATGATGGACGTCGGTTTTGAGTTTGCCCAAGTTGTCGGCAAGGCCGATAGGAGCTTCCACTATGTGGGTCATAATGGCCTTTGGCACCACCTGTTAGTACGATATTTTTGAGTCTCTAGCACTAACACAAACGGAACACGCAGACTCAAGGTGCCGAATCAAAGCTTAGAGGAAGACATCGTGAAGATGGAGATGTGAGGAGTGGTTTTGGAGGAGATTAGATCTACTAAGGTATCAAATGGGCGTTTCAAAGTTGTTGAAGGGTTGGTTGTTGTCAACTTGTTGGCGTCCAGTCGGAATCTTCTCCAGAATTAAGGTTCTGACGCGTGGGATTTGTAGCCTGTTAATTGTGCCTCAATGGTTTCTTGGGCCTTGACTTGTTGCTCTCTCCCCTCAACATTTCTTCCATATTCTACATTTATTGCGAAGTCTTCAAAGCTTTGCCCTTGGTTTTCACTTGCTATCTCGTGGTGAAAGTGGTGGCTTCTTGATCTCACGCAATCTCCCATCCTTGGGATCTTATCCGGCTTACCTCCAACCTTCCTGCAGCTCGTAGTCCCTCCAAAAAAGGACGAACTTTCAAGTTTTGACCTCGCAGACAAGGCGGAATACCCTCGGATTCTCTGTTACTCCAACTGGCGACTTGGCAAGATTTATCGCTTTCCCCTGTGTCTCACCGGAGAAATAGAGTAACGCATCCATATCCCAACAGATCAAGCATCTACAGCCGTCCATCTACAAAAGCTTGCTGATTCGACTCGCCCACCTCATCATCAGCTACGGGACTTGGCTCGCTGACCTTTTCAGCTTCGTGTTGTACTTGGCCAGGCCAACCGGCCAACTCACCATCCAAAGCTCTTCTTCTGGACAACCGAGCCACCACCCGCTTGAGGAGGTGCCCAACGCTTTCTTCACAAACTATTCTTATATATGCTAGACGTCTAAAGTCAATCTGGCTATGGATTTCACACCTTATTTTCCCGGCCAGCAATTTGGGCTATACAATGGAGGTGTTCCTCTACATACTGCTTTCACAGAGGAGTCCGGCACGGCAGCAACACAAAATGTGGGTATATCTCATAAATTTTCCTGATTTGTTACGAATGTAAACATGGACGAACGAAGCTCTCTCAAACTTCTAGCTTGGTCACGCCGGAAGCTAATAATACGAAGGATCCCTCGGTATTTGACTCCTCGGCCATATTTCAACAACCATACGAACCCTTCGGCTATGATCAAAATGTTGTTGGGTCGCCCGAGATGGCAGATATGCCAATGACTCACCATGCAACGTTAGCAGATGATGGTACAATACCTGCTGCTTCGATGCATCACGATTCCGACTCGCTAAGAACCGACTCGCGAATGGATAGGGGAAGGAGTAGTAGTGATGAGAATTCTCACCTCACTCCAGCTCAAAGTCGAAGAAAAGAGCAAAATAGAGCAGCGTAGGCCACACTAGCATCCCCAATATCAATCTCGTCTAATTCATCTACAGTCAACGAGCCTTCCGAGAGCGAAAAGAGAAACACGTCAAAGAACTAGAAGCCAAACTCTCCGTCTTTGAATCATCAGCCACAACACTAGCATCCGACAACCAGCGCCTCAAACTTGCGCTTCAACGAGCGATGACTGAAAATGAGATTTTGCGCTCAACTACTGGAGCTATTCGATCGAACGGCCCGCCGCTCAAACGATTGAAGCGGCCAGTGCGATCGAGTTCGTCTCAGCCGGACGAGAATCGAGACGACGCAGAGTCGCCATATGCGGACGATAGCGAGAAGGACGGCAATGAGAAGGCCAAAATGCTTACTACCGCGCGCGTGTGGGACTATCTGGTGGAGCACCCGTTGGTCAGATCTGGGCGCATAGATATTACTGATGCTGTTGATCGCTTGAAGCGCATGGCGAGGCCTGGTAATCGCGGTGGACCGGTATTTTCAGAGAAAGAAGTGCGCAGAGCGATAGAGAATAGTCGGAGGGGAGGAGGAGATGCCTTGATCTAGAAGCATGCCCGGAATGGTTGATGACACCGATAATACACAAGAGCAACACGGAACACTTCCAGCAGGACTTGTGTCAAATCTATGGTCATACAGTATGCTATGGGTATATGGCACAAGGTAGCGAAATCACTCCCAATCACTGTCTTCATCGTTGGCCACTGCACTGGGCTTGCTGCTGCGTAGAGAAGTTGGATGAGGATCCTCCTCCTCTTCTTTCCGTGCAACACGATGATCGCTGTGTTTTAACGCACCGACTTGTATCAGCACCTGTTCGAGATCTTGGGCGCTGTCAGAAGATGCAATAGAAGAGTACTGACCAAGCACTTACCGCTTTGTTTTGTCTGTAGTCCTTTCAGCTCCCTTAAGGTGACAATCTGTCGCTTGATATCTCCGTTCCGATATATCAGAATGGTGGGAGTATTTCGCTCTGGGTATCCTTCGATGCAAAGATCGGCTTGTATTTGACAGAATTTGATATCACCAAATTTGTAGGCCAGTTGCCGCCATATTTCCACAAGAATCCGAGACTCGACGTTGGTTCCAGTCGGCGATGTTAATAGTACAAATATAAAAGCTTTTGCCGACTCTTCTGTAACCTCTTTTGCATAATCTGGTTTCTGTAATGGGTATACCTGATTGTAGACCGCAGCTGTTCGTATTGCAGACATTTCAGCTATACGTTTCTGACTTGTCTGAAGTTAGCAAGAGCAGAAGACAATTCCACGCAAAGCTTGCGCACCGATATGAATTAAGGAAATCTTCGTCCTCGTCATCTTCAAGTTCGTCTAGCTCATCAAGATCTTTGCCTTCGAGCCGATTTTCATGCATTAGCCTTCTAGCTTCCACCAGGGCCTCCTCAATCATCGGAGTTGGCGACGGCGGTTTCTCTGGAATGACTCCATGTTTGCGGAGAATATCATTCCTTCTCAGAAATTAGCAAGCCATACTGCTCTCAACGACAGGTGCATACCATTCAGTGTCAGCGTCTGGGTGGTCAATGGGCACATTCACGGGCGCGTCCATGACTGTTATAACGCCTTGATTTAATTTAAACCCCGAAGAGACCGACTTGAAAGAGACAAAATACTTTTTTCAACAAAATGTATGCTCCTGAAGTAAGTGGAACGAACTTTATATAGAGTTGGTGCCTTAAAGGTAGGAATAGTACCAGGGACTAGGGTTAAGCATCAGTCTTGGCATCAACTCCCAAAATGCCACGAAGCCCGCCGATGCGACCGCCGCACAATCCTCCATGACCACCACGCTTACGTCTTGATCTCTAAAAAGCTTGTTGACATCAATTGCAAACACGTTCCTAACAATTGGTCGCACGGCCAGGTCTCTCATTGCCCATGGAATACAACTAGACTGCCCGCCAATTCAACCCCTTACTATTGAACCTCCCACCTTTAGACCCGAAACCACATTGTCATCATGTCATACGGAAAGCGAGACGAAGATGCGGACGGCGCAATTGTGCGGGTTGACCGAACCGCTGTCTTTCAAGAGGGTACCTAGTTCTATTGAAGTTTAGGCGAATCCGATGCTGACATCTTGAAGCCCGCCTTTTCAACTCGTCGCCAGTGTCCCCTCGAAAATGTCGAATCCTATTGACCAAGATCGCCCTCTTACTATTCACTGGCGAGAAGTTCCCTACAAATGAAGCTACGACCCTGTTCTTTGGTATCTCGAAGTTGTTCCAAAATAAAGATGCTAGCTTGCGGCAGATGGTATATCTTGTTATTAAAGAGCTGGCCAACACGGCCGAGGATGTTATCATGGTCACAAGCAGTATAATGAAAGATTGCCAAGTTGGAAGCGATATCGTGTACCGCGCCAATGCCATTCGAGCTCTTTGCCGAATTATCGACGCGACTACAATTCCTGCTATTGAGCGTATCATCAAAACTGCCATTGTCGACAAGGTCCCTTCTGTTTGTTCAGCTGCCTTGGTGTCGTCTTACCACCTGCTCCCTGTCTCCCGAGATATCGTTCGAAGATGGCAAAATGAAGTACAAGAAGCCGCGTCTGGATCCAAGTCCAGCGGATTCTCTCTTGGGTTTGGTGGTTCGCACTCTCAATCGATACCCAACACCAGCTACAATACCCAATATCATGCCATTGGTTTACTCTATCAAATGAGATCTCATGACCGGATGGCTTTGGTTAAAATGGTTCAACAATATAGTGCCGCTGGCGTTGTCAAAAGCCCGGCCGCCATCATGCTCCTCGTTCGATTGGCAGCCAAATTGGCAACAGATGACCCTGGCCTCCGAAAACCAATGGTACAGCTTCTCGATGGCTGGCTCCGCCACAAGTCAGAGCTCGTCAACTTTGAAGCTGCTAAAGCGATTTGCGATCTTCCAGACGTAACCGATGGCGAAGCTACCCAGACCATTCACTCACTTCAACTCTTCCTTGTCTCTCCTCGACCGGTCACAAAATTCGCCGCCATCAGGATTCTTCACAACTTTGCTACTTTTAAGCCAGATTTGGTTCGCGCCTGCAACCCAGACATTGAAAGTCTAGTCACCAACACGAATCGCTCCATCGGTACTTTTGCTATAAGCACATTGCTCAAGACTTGCAATGAGTCGAGCGTAGATCGCCTTATGAAGCAGATAACAACTTTCATGAGCGAAATCAGCGACGACTTCAAAGTAACCATTGTTGAGGCGATCCGCACTTTGGCCATTAAATTCCCTTCGAAACATGCCAGCATTTTCACATTCCTTAGCCAAACGCTACGCGAAGATGGTGGCTTTGACTTCAAGAAAGCTGTGGTGGAGAGCATGTTTGACTTGATCAAATTTGTTCCAGAGAGCAAAGAAGATGCTCTGGCTCATTTGGCAGAGTTCATAGAGGATTGCGAGTTTACAAAACTGGCTGTGCGGATATTGCATCTTCTGGGTATGGAAGGTCCAAAAACGAAGACCCCTACGAAGTATATCCGTTACATTTACAACCGAGTGGTCCTCGAGAATGCTATCGTTAGAGCTGCTGCCGTGACTGCGCTCGGAAAATTCGGACTTTCCAAGGATGAGGAAGTCCGAAGCAGCATTAAAGTGCTACTCACACGTTGTCTTGACGATGTTGACGACGAGGTGCGGGATCGCGCAGCCATGAACTTGAGACTCATGGCTGAAGATGACGATACTGCGTCCAAGTTCATTCGAAATGGTAGGATTTCTGTTTTTGTCATATTTGAGAATATTTGCTAAATCTTCCAGATTCAATGTTCTCCCTACCTGTTCTCGAGCATCAACTGGTGATGTATGTAACTGCCGAGGGGCGAGATACGTTTGCTTCGCCCTTTGATCTATCCAAGATCCCAGTGGTTACCAGAGAACAAGCAGATGCAGACGAACGAACCAGGTACATATGCCCCAAAAGATTCGAAAATGAACGCCCTGCTCATATCTACGTAGAAAACTTACCTCTGCAACGCCAACGCTCAAAGCTCCATCCATGCCCAAAACAACAGCCCAGGGTGCAGCAGAAGCGGCCGCCTCAACTGCTGCAGCTGCGCAGAAGTATGCGGCAGAACTGCAAAAGATCCCAGAGCTATCATCATATGGTGGTGTGCTCAAGTCTAGCCCGGTGGTTGAATTAACCGAAAGCGAAACTGAATACGTCGTAAAAGCGATCAAGCATATCTTCAAAGAGCACATCGTCCTCCAATTTGTATGTATCTCAGGTCATCTCGTGACTACCATTCTAACGTTTCTAGGATATCAACAACACACTTCCAGATACTGTACTCACTGATGTATCCATATTATCAACGCCAGTCGATGCAAATGATCCTGACGAGGCCGCACCTCTCGAGGAAGACTTTTTAATCCCCGTTTCGCAACTGAAGACCAACGAACCCGGCACAGTCTACGTTGCATTCAAAAATACATCTGGCTCATCATATCCAGCATGCACCTTCTCCAACATCCTCAAGTTCACCAGCAAGGAAGTCGATCCATCAACCGGCGAACCCGAAGAAACTGGCTACGATGACGAATACCAAGTCGAAGACCTCGACCTCGGAGGGTCAGACTTTGTTGTACCAGCTTTCGCGGGTAGCTGGGAAGGTGTTTGGGAATCCTCAGCCGGTGGAGAAGAAGCAGCAGAGACGCTCAGTCTTACTGGCTCCAAGAGCATTGCTGGTAAGTTCTCCTCTCATATTAGAGCTCTTAGCGCAGTTTATTGACGGTATCTAGATGCCGTGACGCAGTTAACAAACGTCTTCCAACTTCAACCGCTGGACGGCAGCGATGTTGCCCTCTCCGCCTCAACGCATACGCTCAAACTGTACGGCAAGAGCATCAACGGCGGCAAAGTTGCTGTACAAGTACGCATGGCTTTCTCGGCGAAAGCAGGCGTCACTATCCAGATTCGGGCGCGCAGTGAGGAGGATGGAATGGCTACGGCTGTTATATCGAGTGTTACGGGATAGTTCTCGTGACTTTGGATGGAATAGACTCAGGTGCCTGCAGTGATAAAGTGACTTGCATCATGCCTCATTTTTGCTCAGTGGCGATAGTTGCAATGTAGAGCTGATGGTGATTTGGCGCTCAAGCGTTGGCTCGGTTGGGTCAAAAAATGATCATACGGTTGTAATGCATGATATGAAATATGTAGCCTCAATTGAATTACATCTATCAATTCACCTGGGCCCATTGGTTTCGCTATAGCTCTGCTCGACACATAACCCTACCAATTATCCTTGAAAAATAACATGTACTGAAAAGATCATCTGGTACGATTGGAAGCGGAAGCAGCAAGTGCTCAACGAGAGCCATCAGTCTCATGTGCTTTTAATGGCCCATTGCGTAGGAATAATTCGAACAATCCATTGCCCGAATGATAATCGTCAATTTTCGACCCGTTCGTGGACTTTGATAGCGCTCGCAAGGGCTAATGATCGTTACCAGCGGCGTCAGTTCTCGCAAGATTCTCATGTCTAAGTTTTGCCAGAAAAGCTGCAACTCCGCTGCTCAACTCCGGCTCATCAACCTTGCGAAGACGAGTGTGATCTTTTTCAGGAGTAGATCGTGTCGAGCTGAGTTCCGACATGTCCTGGTCAACTTCGCATCCCTTGGCCAGGGCTTGGATCGTGGTTTCAAGATCTTGGTCGGCGGTGAGGTCGAGAGTGTACTGCACTTTGTTTCCGGGAGTGACTTTGACTGCTTGATTAGGCTTGGTCTGCTGCTGGCCACGAGTTTGAAATCTAGTTTTCTTTAGAGGAAAATGGCTGCTTTTGTCGTCAAAGGAGACATGCTCTGCCTTTGATACATGCGTCTTTGATCTCAGTGGTGCTTCGATCTCGATCATATCGTCGTTCTCTAACTGGCCTCTGTTGGCCTCAGTCGCTCGTTTCTTCCGCTTCGGTAGGATTTCGATGTCTTCGTCATCTATGTCTACTTTCTTCTTCTTCTGTCTCGGTTTGGCAGGCTTTTTGGCTTTAGGTTCTGCAAACTTGGACTGATGACATATCAATACATGATTACTTTATGAGCTGAAGCACTCACTGGGTCCCAAGACTTGTCAAGCTTGCCAGTAGATACGGCGACCTTTACATGCTGCTTGGTCTCCTCGTCAAGCTCGTCATATCCCTCTAGAACTTCGGCGTGCCCGGAGATCTGTGCAGACACAGCACTGATATGAGAATCCTCAAGACAAGACCTGGTAAGTGTCAGCTGTGATGGCAAACAATCTAGCTGGTGTCCAAATGCCATCAACCCACCAATGATAGTATTGCCAGCTTGAATGGAGTGGACCATCATTCGAATCGCCAGTCACACTGGGCATACAAGCGAGGCGAAACTCTCCCTTCTTGATCTTCTCTTCCAGTCCACACTTCTGACCGTGGCACCTGGCTGCAGTAGACTTGGCAAAGTCAACCTTGAATGCATCACTGAGGCCGAATACGTTGATCGAGAACTTCGAATCGGGATTCTGAACAACACCCTCAGTAAAACTGGCACTTACTTCGACCTTTGCCTCTTCAGAGAGTGAATCAAAACCGCAGATCTCGTCTACTGTTGTGACCAGCTTGGCTATGTTGCTGAGTTGTTTCGTCGTTACGCAACCCCTATGATAGTCAGCAAAAGCGGTCATATTTGTCAGGTAAGGTCCTCTTACCAGTGCTTCCACTGATAATTGTCCCAGTAGCTATTGTATGTCGCAAGAGCCAATTCTCCCATGAGAATTTTAGTTTCAGAGTTCTTGCAAGCTGCAGTGTTGCATATGCGTTTGGCAATAGGCGAATGCGCTGTTCGGAGTCAACTTGAATGCGAACATTTCACGAATTTAAAGTAAAGTAAGAAAGTACTTACCAAGCTTGTACATTTTGGGGTCTCCATCGCGAATTTCCTCTCCTTCACGAGCCTCTTGACGTTCTTCCCAGTCCTCTCTGGCCCCTCCCCGATGTTGATTGGGTTTGACCACGACTGAAAACATGGCTGATCATGAAGAAAGTAGGATGAGACGTAGGAAAGAGACAGAGTGAAGTTACAGTGAGATAAAGTCTGTGTCGTATGTATGATGCTAGTACATTCTGTAGCCTGAATTCAAAAAGAGAAGGAAGGAACGATCCGATGCTTGCCAACAACCTCACCCATCTCCGCGCTGAATGCTAACAGTCCAACAAAGCAGCAGTTATTGCTGACCATGAGAAATCGTTTTGCTAGAACATGATGCTCAAGAGTGCTAATGCGATTGAGCATTTCATAAGGCCGACTCGACAAGGCTAAGGACGAGGTTAGAGCCGTGCAGCAAGAGTTTATAAACCGAACAGAAATCATGGGACACATCATTCCGATCTCCCTCTCCCACGCCCCTTCAAAAATGTAGTAGTCATGTTCCTAACTTTTCCATTCCTGACTTGTGAAGGATACTCCTGCTTTGACCTAACAGTGTCGAATGAAACCTTGGCCCCTTGAGTTATAGATCACGTAAGTACAGAGAGAAAGCAAAATATCCATCTCAAGAAAGTTTTATTGTTGAGTAAAATGCCTTAAAAACAGCCATGCAATATGGCCAGAGCCTCTTGCTAGGCTTTATTCACTACCAAGTTTAGCTGGTCAAAAGCTGCTTCTCTGGCACCAACCTGTCAGGGCACCGGGAATTTCGGGCATGCCGGACTCTTGACTCCAAGATAGATGCCAAAGAGAAGCCTCGACCAGCATGAATACTGTTGCTAATATGTCCAACTGAGAAAAAAAATTGAGATGGAAAGAAGACAAGAGGCAATAGAGTGACCCCCGAAAAAGATATATAGGGATATCAACATGCTGTTATGAGAGACACACACTTTTTCGTTACCCATTCGTCCTTGATACTGATGTAAATATTGGTCCAGTCTAATCTTGGTTCGCCGACGTAGTGGATGACCCGAGACTAAAGAAAAAGAAAAGGAAAATGGATGATGAGAAACCAATGACATTGGTTGAGATGGAGAGAGAGAGAGAGATGTGGAACTCTGAACACAAGACCGGGATGCAGCTCTAGAATAGCTCAGAGTTGAGTAGATATCCTGAGAAGCTGTAAGATTGGCAAGCCAGAGTAAAATCATGAAATCATTCATATCGTAAAAAGTCCTGTTCGATAACCGTCGCTATGCCCATATATGAAGTATCCGCTAAAATATGCATCTTTGAAGTATGATCGCGAACAGTCGAGCAAAAATCAGTCGTCAAAAGCATGCAAGGTCGCCTTAAGTCCAGGAAAAAGTCGCAGTGTAATAGGCAAATGATGGATGTGGAAGATTTCGCACAAGCTTTGAGTGCTAAGACGATGATCGCTTGCGCTTTTCGCTATTGTATTCATCCTCCGGCTTCCACTGTTCTGGTGAGAAATCAGGGTTTGCGAAGTGCGCAGTGTTGAAGTGTGAGCTATGACCACGGTTAGTGTTCGCTCAAGAATGGTTGGGCTGTGTCAACGTACTTCTTGAAGATGGAGGTCTGACACAATGACAATCCACGACGATTCATTGAGATGTAGTCAAGCTCTACGGCATACTTTGACGGCCGAAACATGGTGCCATTCTGTACTGAGCAAGGATAAGCTGGAATGGCCTGCGGTATCGCTTGTTGAATAGCAGGCGCAATAGGCGTGGTTGGCGTACGGGTGTTCATGGTCAAGGTTGCAGTGCCGTACCCAAAATCATGCACAGAATTCGGCGGCGCAGGATAGTCTCGCGTCGGAGAGTGGTTTGTAGCAATGTGAGACGCAATCGAAGTGGCTGCTGACTGGCCATTGGGAGAGGAATAATCCATATGTCCTAAAAGTGGTGCCCATGCAGGGTGGGTGATTTGCTCTTGAGGGAAAAAGTCCATGGCTCCTGGTATTTCGAAACCATTTGAAAATGGTACTTTAGCAAAGGAGCTATGCTCAGGAGTTTGACGATGACTCAACGCAACAAATACATCTTGTTGGGTACTAGGCGGCTGCTGAACAGGTAAATCTTGTAGTCTGTAGAGGATGTCATAATGTCCACTAATACAAAGTCAGAAGGGTTGACGGGATGAGCTCGGAGCCACTTACGGTCGGTAGAGAAGTTGGAAAGTTGGGGGGTTGACAAGTGCTGCACCTTGGGGATCCAGTGGATCAAATCGATAAGTTGTCACCTCTTCGCCAGGGGAACGATCGAGATAAAGGACCTCGACAGCAATACCGGCTGGTTTGGCGAGTAGATCCACCAGAGCACTTAATCCAACATGTTCAATTTCAGCGACGGCTGGCTCAATTCGATTTTTGCAGTATTCGGCGACTGGGATATCGATGAAAGGTGAGTACTCATCGGGATGTTTTTGAATCCAAGCACTTGTCAGTAACTACTGGTTGTCAGCATGCAGTCCCGATGACAATCTTGTACGAGTTCATAGAGTACCTTGAGGAAAGTGATGATACTCTGCGATCTGCCGAAATCATTGAAGGCGGCAAGCAAAGCCGCTCCCTCATCAGTAGCAGAGGCAGTCTCTTTGAGCAATTCCAGGGCATCCTCTACAAAATCTTCATAAAGATGTTGTTGTAATCCAATATCTTTGAGAATGTTTTGCATAGACTTTAGTCGAGTCTCTTCTTCGAGGAATTTAACTCGGTCGGCAGTGCGCATGAGTGTCTCATAGTAACAAAAGGCAATGGCTAACGATGGTTAGTAATGTCAAGGATAGCTGGAGGATCGAATTACCTCTCCAACCGCAATGGCCGTCTCCACGGCATGTTCGATACTGAGCATACTTTTGTGGTAGTGACTATGAGCGGATTAGCCCTTTTGTCCGAACACGACTGAAAATTGACATATAACATACAGCAGTTTTGACCTGATAAACAGGGTCGGCATCGGCATATTCGGTAGTCAAGTTACTACTAGCAATGCGCTCACTGACCAATGGCCCCTGCAACAATTGAATTAGCATGATAGTTGATGGAGAAGGAGTATGAATTTTTTGCAAATCGGAGGACATACCGTGGCTTCAGGTTCCCAATTGTTGGACAACTCCTGCATGCGAGCCAACTCATCATCTTGGCCATCAAATGGCGGATCCATGCTCATTGTGATTTGAGCCGAGGGTGGGGTAGAATGGTGCAGTGGCGCGAAGTGTGATTGCACAGGATAATGGGCAAAAGCCGAGTGGAGGGTAGCACTGGCGACAGGCGAGCAATGAGAAGAAGAAGAAGTACAGGAAGAGGGGAGATGAAGCTGGGTATGGGGAGAAGTTGAAGGAGAGACAGAAGGGTGGTGGAAGGTTGAGAGCTTGAGTTGGGAGTGAGCCGCGTGCGAAGTCGCAGGGGGGTGCTGGTGTGTATGGGAGCTCTGAGAAGAAAGGGAATGGGAATGGGAATGGAGATCAAGATGATGGGATGGAAGGCGAGAGCCTGGTGATTGTGATTGTGATTGTGACTGTGAAAGGGAAAGCAAGCGGGACCCGGCTGGAAAATGAACTTGTTGTTGCTGTTGGTGTTGCTGGCGTTGGAATTGCTGAATCTGCTGGGAATTGTGGTTGAGATGTTGTTGTTGCTGTTGGTGTTGCTGAAGCACAATGGCGTGGGACAATCGACCATCTGCGGGCCCAAATCCCAGGCCAGCAGGTTGTAGAAAATTGTTGTGTGTCGCGTTGTTTGCCTGCTGCTGCTGCTGCTGCTGTTGGCGATTGTGGTGGGCTCCTTGGTGGAGGGAGTCGAATGAATGCAGGTGGGGCTGTTGTACTCCAACGGGTGTTGAAGAGCTTGCAACAACTCCTGAGCCTGAGCCTAAGCCTGATGGTTGACGTCTCTGTTCTGAAAGTGACACTACTGCAGCCGATTGTGCTGTATCGAGTCTATCGACTTGATTTTGAGCTTGACAAGGGTGGTGCGGCCCGGGACGTGGAGCAGACACGGAAGCATCACCATTAGTCGCCGCCGCTGCCATCGCGCCAGTCCCAGTGCTCATGGTACTGGGAGTTTGAGAACTAGCACTGGCGGATACTGCACCGGCTTGAGATCCCGATGAACCTTGAGACTGCATCTCCTCAGAGCCAGCCGGTAGCATCAGCATACCCCCAAAGTCAAATGTATGATGGTGGCCTGCTGCCCTATCGCCATTCGTTGGAGAACATCCAGCCGAGTGTTGCAAGGTCGAGTTGTGGAAGATTTGGCTATGCTGGCTGGTCTGGCTGCCAGCCTGGACAGGATTGTGCAGACCATGTGCATCTGCGAGATGCAGCTGGTGTTGCTGATCATCGTCGCAATGCTGCTCAAAATGCCCCAATTGCTCCAATTGTCCGTACGGAGACTGACTGAGCCCAGTGGGCTGACTGCTGCGCTCCAATTGCTGCGAGTCGCTAATGTGGTCGAGCAAACGTACAGGAAACGTCTGATTTCGCCATTTGCGCGCTGCCCGCCAGCCTTTACCAGATACTCCTCCAGCTACTGTCGACCGAATGTAGCGTGAGCTGTTGTTGCCCAAGCCAGCATGGTGATGGTGATAAGGGTGGTGATGGTGTTGCTTCTGCGGAAATAAAGGAGACGGGAGATCTTCAGCTGCATCCATCAACATTCCGCCTGCAGCATCTGCCCCATTGCTGCCGTCCATCTAGGGTAAGGCTGAGCGACCTCGAGACCTTGAAAACCTGTTCGTTGATACTGGCGATACGAGATGCGTTGCGTCTATTCTTCAACAGATCAAGATCTCTTTACACCCTCTTAACAATGACCGATCTCGTGTCCTCCAAAGCCTTCCACAGACTGCACTTACAACTCCTCAAACAATACACCGTAAGTAATGGCTGAGTGGTTAGCAAACCGTGCTGCTATCATGCAACCAATCAACACACGCAACTCCCACTCCACCTGGTCCACCCTCAACCTCTCTCCTCGCCCTCGTTGATGAAGGATCGTCCCCTCTCCTGTCACTGTGTCCAGATTTGTCGGCAGCGAGCGTATGCAAAAGAGCTTGGTCGATGAGGTTTGCGTGTTAGTGTTTGTCAGTCGTGTGTACGACTCGTAACTGCTTGCTCGGCTTCACAACAATGTAGGCCACAGCAGCAACAGCAGACCTGATTATTGTTACTCCGGGTAGCCAGCAGGACGGACAGGTCTTCATTAAAGTCGGGTACAAGAGGTAGAGCTGATGTTTGCTTTGTCCGGGTTGTGTCGACTCCAGTGGAAAGACGGATAGTCCAGATCCAGATATCAAACTTTTTAGTTGGCATACAATGTGCTGGCCAAAGAGGTACCTTTAACAACAACACAAAGTCTGACAACACTGGCCCAATATCAGTGCGAGATGTACCGGCAAGGCTGCATGCAAGCAATCGTTTTCTTGAGCAGACCCGGCGGGGGCGGGCCTGAGGTAACTTTAGTATTCCCCCTGGTGTGTTCTTGTACGACAAGCTGCACACAAGCTAGAAAGAGTACACACTTCTCATACACCTCTCGCAGCCCATACACCACACAAACCCAAAACATCAAGACCTTCTACACACTTCCTATTTCTCTTTGCCCTGCTGACGCTCGTATAACCCGTCCGCCTCCCCCTAGATGTGCCGGCCTTGTCCCGGCCATGTCTCTGCACTTTCTGCCCATCTTGAAATCTCTCTTTCCCGGCTCGCGTCGCACACTCGACTGGCAGTGAGAGATGCGCTGGGGCCCACATGTCCCCATCTTCCTTTCTGGGTACTGGTTGACCCCAGTGGAAGCCTCGCGCCTACAGGTGTCGAGTCGGGTATCACTATACTTTGCTTCATAGCACACAAATGTTTTCAAGCTTCCAACCCCCAACCAAGTTCTTGCTCTGTACAGGGCTTGAATCATCTCTGGTAGCTTCTGGGTGGCTTTTGTGCTAGGCGGGGTCACGATACACAACGGGAATACTTGTGTACACACTGTCAACTTTATCCACAAGGTAAAACGAAAGAGATGTCTAGCAAGCCCAGAAACCGTTCTTTTGCACATCAAAGAAAAGCTCCCCCAGGACAATTCAATAGTCTGCCAACTTTTGCCAAAACCCACAATCAAGGATCTTACAGTGCCCCGATTCCGTATCTTGTACACGCCAAAGAATCTCTTTCATTCGAAACATATTCCTGGATCCCAGCTGAACCGGCAAGAAAAGCCGACGTGGGTAAGCCTTGCCGTCATGCGGCGAACCATTTGGACGGCGAGCTGTCATCTGAACAAGAGTGACAAACGGCCGTCAAACAACCGTTAGTGAACTTCATATTGCCCAACAATGAAAGCTTCTTTAACCTTCCTTCCTACGTCGCATTCTTTCGTCGCTTTGCCTTGCCTATACTTGACAAGTTGGATTTGACCTGGCCATAAGACAAATATGATCCAATAGCCTGCATGTGCATTCCAGTAAGTACGGAAAACCAAGCCAACATACGCCAAACACTACTGTACTCTACCGAATAGACTAAGGAAAACGCACGCTATGGACGGCCCTCCCGTCATCCAGACTAATTGCTACATCTCCGCTGCATGATACCTACGCCAATGAACAGCCTAGTCCGCCCTGTAGCGTGGCATCGTAGATCGTATTTTGCTCTTCTATACTACTAGTCTAAACTACAATCGTACAACCTCCCCCCCCCTCTCTCGTGAGAGAGTCCAACGATGCCAGTCCCTCTTCGCGATCTTCCGCAAGTCCGGCGATCCAAATCTTCCAGTGAGTTCAAGATCCAGTGAGTCCCACGCGCCATCTCGAAACCCGTTCCGATCGCGCACCTATCCATGTCCCGCAGTCTTTTTGCGCCATCGGCTACAAACGACTATTGCGTACATGGACATACATCGCCCCTGGGGCACAATACGGGCTAGGTGTAGAGTGCCGAAAAGGGTATGCGTGGCGCGGGCGTGGCGTGGCCGGATGTCGTGCAAAATGCGGACCGTTGGGTGGATGTGTTTAAAGAGGGCAGGCGAATGGGCTAAATTACACCGAAATTGATCGTTTAGATTCTTTTCCTCAAAATATGGGGATGGGATATGTGTGATTTGATGTAAAGTTCACAGTAGATCTGTTTTCATACAGGCAGTGTGTTTAGATTGGTACTTTGATATTTTCGGGCAGGGACAATTGTGATTCATTGATAAAGCTACAAACTACTGTACACTAGCGAGTACTGGAGGCTGCGGGAAAGGCCCCAAGAAGCACATCTCACATGGCAAGAGATGGGGGAGAAAACAGGAACAGCGTTGACTGCGTGGTAGACCAGGAACTACCTAGGGAGTGTTGATCAGGAGAGAACGGACGGCTTGCATGGCCGATACTGCGGGCATGTACAGGACAGAGCGAAAGCCAACTTACTTGACTCTGAGACTGAGCTGACGCTGAGATTCGATCCTGCGCGAGACAGCGAGAGCATGTAAGGGGCCAGACTAGCACACTGGAACATATCGTGATGTAGTCCTATTTCTAGCATATGATCGAGGAGAAGACAAGGCCTTTGAAAAGCAACAGTGAGATAGTACCACAGCAACAAGATTAAAAAGATTCGGCCGCGTCGGCGGTCTCTAGCCTTCACAAAATCTAGTGTGTTAGATCTTGTGTGGTTCCACGAGTGTTCAGAGAACCAGCACATATCACTTTCTTTTCACCATGGACCCTTGAACGGCCAGACTGATGAAGGCTGCACGTCAGTAATAACGCCTATCGGCAGCTATGGCGAGCATGCACCGACGACCGTTGAGCCGTCAAGTGGATGTCCAGGGACAAGGGCAGTTATCGTTTTGGAAGCAAAACTGTACGTTCTTCCCGCTTAGGTATATAGAATGGCAGGAAAATTGGGATACACAGAGCGACATCAGATAGCCTTTAATTTTGAGCTATCGACAACATTACGTCGTAGGTATCTATCGGCCACCGGGCATTCGTCCCGATCCCGATGCGCGAATCTTGCCTCCTACCTTCATTCGACCAACACCCCCATTAAGGATCTTCATCGACTGCTGCGGTCCTCCAAGAGTAGATGGATAGTTGTCATCGCCTCGGAAACCGTCGGCCTCATTGAGGATATTTGACAAGAGTGAGCCGACGGCAGTAGCCCAGTCTCCGACGGCATCAACACGCTCACGATCAACTCGACTTTCCACCTCGACAATTCCGTGCTGCTGATCAATCTTTCCACGCAATTGACCAGCCACAATCAAGTATCCCAGAATATCCTGTACCTCGGCAAGGGAGATTTTGAGTTGCTTGGCCAAAAAGGCGAGGGTGAACTTTGTGTACGGTGCAATAAGTTTCAGCACGGCTTTGGTTCGCATGTTGCGTGTAACCTCATCGATGTTTTCGGCAATAAATGGATCTGCCAAGAGATCGCCATTCTCTTGCAGGATCTTACCGTAGCCGTGGATATCGTCGCGCTGGTACGCATCAACCAGGTTAGTCATTGCGGAAATTCGCGCATCGTTTTTGTACGGCTTGGTTTCTTGTGAGTCAAAGGGGTTAATGTCCGACTTCATTAGCATGGTTGTGAGGACAAGGTATTTCAGGACCTGGATGCGCTGCAGTGATCCAGCCTCGTCGTAGTTTTTGAAACTCTCGAAAAAGTCGCTTTGTGCTTCAATCCAGTTCTCTGTGACCTGTCAGTCTCGTTATTGTGTAGCAGTCGGGTTTTTCTCCAAACCTTCGCTTAGGTGCATCTTGCCACCACATTCTCGGATCACGCCCATGATTTTTGGATGGGGTACTGCGGATTTCACTCGAAGCGCACGCTGGTACAGAGCCTATAAGCATGGGTTAGAACAATTTCCGTTTCCAGTTTTGGTTCAGAATCCTTACTTTGAGGCGCTTGTTGTTTCTCGTCTCCGCATACATTTGAATCTCTAGAGCGTATATTTCCAAGGAAAGAGTTCCCTTGTTAGGATCATCTGTTCCATCCGGTAATTGGCAAGCCTTATGTAAGTCTTTCAACTTCGATTCTAGCTGACGGTAATTGCGCTGCGCAAACCACAACCGAGCCAGCTTGATGTTTGTCTTCAACCATAGTCGTTCGTTGTTCGTGCTTTGGAAGGATTCGAGCGTGAGCGAGTAGAACTTTTCAATCGAAGCATTGGCTTTTTCGTTGTCGGCGTTCTTTTCGATGAAGTCCAACATGTTGTTGATGGACTTTTCAGAATAATTCCGTGTCACAGCCGACTTGACGAAAGTCAGCAGCTCTTGGTAATGTTCGACAGCCTATGACAGTCAGTGGAAATTTGACGAGAGGGAGGACACGACAAACATCGCTGTATCGTTTCAGCTTGAACTCCAGCTTGATAGCTTGCTTCAATCCTTTGAATCCCCTACCAGAATCGTTAGTGTTTGAAAGCTGTCTTATGAACAGTCATGCGCACCATTCTCCCTTCTCCGGTTCCAAAGCCGGTATGCCCAAGAACTCGTCCACGGCCTCTTCAGGATTATCCAACTTGATCTGCTTAGCATTGTAGTATTTGTTCTCGATATCGACATCTCCGCCTTGATCGTCGTCTTCGTCTTCGTATTCAAAGTCGTAGCTATAAGAGTCTAGGTTAGCATTTGATTAATCGCTAGTGGGGTGTTTTGGCAGAACATACTCCTCCTGTTCAGAGTCGTTCATGAAATCGTCATCGCTCATTTTGGGTGCTGGTTCTGGAGACGGATTAGAGCAGTGAAGTTGTGGTTTGAAGATTCAGAGAGCGATTCTGGGTGAGCGATGTGGTGGTGGATTAAATAATGTAAACACAGTGGTGACGGCAAGGTCACCAAGAGCTCTGGAGTTGAATTGTTGAAGTCGCCTAGACGCTAAACTGGATGAGGTTAGCGTTGTCGAGATCCCTGAGCCTCCCAAAGAATCAAGTCGATTGCCTAAAACGGCAGGAAGTCGCAAAGGACCTTCGCGACGGATGAGGTTGCCGACTACATCTATTCTCTCAACCTGCCCGCTCTTTAATGATGTTAGATTTTCTTGATTTTGAATTCTCACGCTAGTGCACTGGTTTCTCTACGAACATTCTGGGTAAAATATTCTGATACACTGTTTGGCTGTTTTTAAAAGATGACTTGAGAGTAACAATTGGGGATTCTGCATTGTTACGGTATGAGGCTTGAGCACTGAGGAGGATATGCCCGAATATGCGCTACTACTCTTCGGTGCCTTACCCGTGCCGTGATAATGTCTGCCAAGCGGATAGTATGAAGCTCAAAACTTCACTCGTTTAGTGCATAATAAGTCTACTATAAGTGTCCCGGCAAAGACATGATAGAAAGTTCAAAGCAACTCATGGGCGGGGATACTGGAGACCCGCCCGGATAAGTGCTATCCATGATGCATGTTTTCCCTGTTCATTGTCCAAACGTCGTATCGGAGGATTGATATAGACCATCAATGATTAATCAAGCATGCGGAACACACGCCCCGCGTATTGCGCACTGCGATGGCGGCTCATCCCAGTTGATATTGTCAACGTCTCCACTAAGCAGAAGAAATGGTAAAGATGTTAAGGCCATCTCTGAATCCCTTGCACGCCTGGTTGTATGGGCCTTTCCGTAGGAGGTGTTTGTAAGGATTGGACAAGTTGGAAATAGCTTTCCTCCAGAATTTCGAGTAGACAAAGCGGCGATAGATGCAGATGGCGCTAGAAAGTGAGGAAGCCAAGATCCATCATGATCAGAGTACAGTATCAGGCGACCTAGATCAGTAGAGATATTGTGGGGGCAGATGGTGTTAGGTGATACTAAAAAGACAGCTAGAGTTCGGCATAGCGGCTGCAAAAAGAGTTGGATACTTAGTCTTCTGGATTTACACTGCCATTGGCCCATCCAATGCACGTTGCGCCAGACTGCGCTGGCCTAAGGTCTTGTTGGCTTGGACTCTGGAGCTTGACCGTCCGTCAACTTGCAAGCAGTAGCAGTAGCGCAATACATGTGTATGTACTGTATGTGTGAGTGCGCAAAGTAGTGAGCGAAATACCGTAAGTGAGAGTGGTGGCCGCTCTTCCAAGGTTGTTTAACGGCGCCATCGCTACTACCACTGCTACCGTCTACGCTTGCAACTCTACATCCTGCACATCATCACTTCCATCTCATCTCTCATTTCTCACTACCTACTGCCTCGTTCCTCCTTCATACTATTCTCTCTTCTCAAATCTTTCCTCTCAAATATCTTCCTCTCCAACTCTCTCACTTGGTGAAATATCCCATTAATTTTCTCCATATCCAGACGTCACTTGTGTTTGCCAGCCCTATCTACGCTCTGCGCCTCGCCCACTACTTCGCCAAACCACTTGCCTTTCCTAGCAATGCATCCTGGTCTAACGAGGACCTCGTCCTAAATCCACACCTTTCACAAGCTGCCCCAGACTCGGACTCTACCCTCAGCATCCAGAGCTGGACGCGCTACACGTCTTCCTCCTCACTATCCGCGCCATACTCCCACGCCTCCGCTGGCCCTTCCGTTGCCGACAGTCGCCTCTTTTCCTCTCACATAATCTACAATGTCCTCATGTTTTGGCCTGCGGGGCTCAAAGCCTTTGGCACGCAAAGTCGTGCTGCTGTACGTTTTCTATTCTGGCAGTGTGCGCTGTTCCGCAAGTCTGGTCCACTAACAAAAGTAGCGGTGACGGTGCGTGTGGAAAGACATCACTCTTGAACGTCTTTACTCGAGGGTAAGTGAAACACTGTTGTCAACTTTTGCGCTGAACATGAAGGTCAGCTAACCAGAGGCGCAGCTATTTTCCGGTGGTATAGTAAGTCCATTCAGTCAGCACGACTTTGAGCAGAGCTCGTTTACTTACCAAGAATCGCAAAATAGCGAACCAACTGTTTTCGGTAAGCTTTAATCAATGGCTGGAAGCTTGAATTTGCTAACGATCAGGGCAGAAAACTACGTGCACGGTATGGCAAGCATTGATTGTTGCGAGAGAAAAATATCCGCGAGACTAACTTGGATCAAAGACGTTTACGTGGATAACAAGTACGTCGAACTTAGCTTGTGGGACACAGCGGGTCAAGAAGAATTCGACCGATTACGGTCCCTCTCATACGATAGCACTCATGCAATAATGCTCTGCTTTAGCGTACGCAACCCCTTGCTTGGGACTAAAGAACATCTTACTAACAGTTGCAGGTCGACTCACCCCAATCACTGGAAAACGTAGAAACCAAGTGGAAACAAGAGATCGAAGAAAACTGCCCTGGTGTCAAAATTGTACTAGTGGCACTAAAGTGCGACTTGCGAGAAGGTCAAGATGAAGAAGAAGAAGGCTCGAACGATGCGGAAGCGGAGCCCAAACGGCCAATGATCGAGTACAAGCAAGGCCTACAGGTTGCTAGAAACATCAAGGCTCTGCGATATCTCGGTATGTTAGACTACGTGTTGGAGCAATGATTCGATGTCAACTAATCTGATACCCCTGCAGAATGTTCAGCCATGAAGAACCGTGGCGTTCGAGAAGCATTCAACGAAGCGGCGCGTGTGGCACTGTCGGTGAAGACAACATCGGACAAGTCGTCATTCTCAAAGTGCATCATTATGTAAATGGAGATTGTTTTTGCGGTGAGCGCATATAACTACCTATGGGCCTGTGCAT
This sequence comes from Microthyrium microscopicum, assembly GCA_010405405.1. NCBI lineage: Eukaryota > Fungi > Ascomycota > Dothideomycetes > Microthyriales > Microthyriaceae > Microthyrium > Microthyrium microscopicum. Next base: position 2,634,146 of record MU004230.1, read on the forward strand.
ACGGCGTTGTGGCCTGCTGTGATATTTAATTGATATTTGACTGGCTAAGCTGTAGACGCTTATTATTTGGGGAATAGAGGTCTTTTGAAAGGGCCAAGTGATTGTTGTTGTTTGATTATGATATATCCAGCTTGCGATTTTGTACAAAATACTACTTATTTCTTGTTGATAGTCACGAAGTGCTAACTTGGCGGCGAACGTACTTCGTCTTGCGCCGCATCAGGGATATCTCAAAGTTTTCTCACTCAGCTAGTGCACAAAACCCAGCAGTCTGGATTCGTTTCACATTCTCCTGTGTAATACAACACCAAGAGAACAAAGGAAAATCGGTGACTATGAAGCAGCAATGGAAATTGCCTCGCAAGGCTTTTTTGATTGAGGCTCCCTGCATAATGCAAATGTAGAAGCAGAAACCGCTTTAACACCGAAATACCCATAACCCGAACCAACCAATGCCAATGTTCTCAAATCGTCGTCTCGTACGCGATTGGTGTGATTGTCTCTGGCTTGCCCAGCTTGATAGTTCGTGCTCCACGGGGCATGGCAGGTTGGCGCTTGAGATTGATCTTGTTGCCAGTTGACTTTGCCTCCTTCTTTGCAGCAGCATTGGCCTTTACGCGGCGCAAAAAGTCCTCGCGCGAGCGGCTCTTCTTGACGTGTTCGAGACGGACGTTGATGCGCTTCTCAATGTAGCGGTTGCCGACTGGGCGGTGGAGAATGACGCCGACGGCGGACTTGGTGACGTTGTAGACGACGCCGGTCTTTCCGTGGTAGACTTTGTATGGCATACCCTTTTGTACGGCTCCGTTGGCTACCACGTCGACAATGTCGCCGACCCTGGGCGTTTGTTTAGTATGGGTGCTTCTGAGAGCGCGGTGGATAAACTAACTTGTATTGCTCGAGGTAGGTAGATAGGGGGATGCTTCCGGTCTTCTTGAAGCCCCGGGAGAAGGCATAACGAGTACCTGCGCGGAGACTGGAGATTGTTAGTAGTGCTCTTGAAGGGATTGTGATGGTGGTGATATCACCCTGCTGAGTGACCCATTGCGACGGTTCAGCTGCACCGAGTTAGCGATTTATCAGACGAGATCAAATGCAAAGCACATACAGAACTGTATTCGGGTGCAATGAGACGTAGAAGGTGAATTTGATTGTTGAAGATGTCGGTGGTGGTGAGCCCACTCAGAATTTGGCAGTGTCAGTGGGTGGGGCGGCCCGTGCGAGCAATTCGGCAAAACCTCGGCCCACAGCTCAAATCCCAGTCCCGCCGCACCAAGCTCAATTTCTCACCACCACTACAACTTCACGACTGTCTTTCTCTTCCTCCCAAGATATCGCCATCTCTCAACTTCCACCATGGCGCCACGATCCTACTCCAAGACCTACAAGGTCCCTCGTCGTCCGTTCGAGTCTGCACGTCTGTATGTTTGATCATCTCAGAATTCATGGCGGCCACTGTGCGCTGGGGTCTCTCTCGCCAGAGGGCCGCTGCCTCACGCTCCTGAAGTTCGTGCATTGACAATTGTCGTTTTCTAGGGACTCTGAATTGAAGACTGTTGGCGAGTACGGCCTCCGCAACAAGCGTGAGGTCTGGCGCGTCCAATTGACACTGTCCAAGATTCGTCGTGCCGCTCGGTAAGTCCCATACACTCCCCTCAATTGCAGGAAAAGATCCAAGGCCAATGCTTTTTAATCTTTTGTCAATGGTGCACCATCGTATGAATTGCTAACGTTGTAACTATTCCAGTGAGCTCCTCACCCTCGACGAAAAGGAACCAAAACGTCTCTTCGAAGGAAACGCCCTCATTCGCCGTCTCGTTCGTGTCGGTGTCCTCGACGAATCCCGCATGAAGCTCGATTACGTGCTCGCCCTTAAGGTCGAAGATTTCTTGGAGCGTCGTCTACAGACTTGCGTCTACAAGCTCGGCCTCGCCAAGAGCATCCATCACGCTCGTGTCCTCATCAAGCAGCGCCACATTCGGTACGCTTTCGCAGTCACCATTCATCGTTTGCGCATTAGCTAATCCAGTGATTACAGTGTCGGAAAGCAAATCGTCAACGTGCCATCATTCATCGTCCGTCTCGACTCCCAGAAGCACATTGACTTCGCTCTCACCTCGCCATTTGGTGGTGGACGTCCTGGTCGTGTAAAGAGAAAGAAGGCCAAGGCCGCTGAGAAGAAGGATGATGGTGGTGATGAGGAGGATGAAGAGTAAATTGTGGTATTACAGCAGGCTCTACCCGGAGCGATTGGCGCTACTGGGTCACTCTCTGGCGTTGATGATTCTTGTGCGTTAGAAATCAAGGTTGCCAAAATTGGCTCATCAGCATCGGACATTCAAAAATGAAATCATATGACATGCTCTCTCACTCCAGAATTGATAATCTATGTGCTACTAAACGCAGTGATACTTGATATGATTTACATTTCCCTGGTCTAAGTATTATGATACATGCCCGAGGATCTTCGCCTTGCCAAATCCTGCAGAGATTGCGAGGATGATCGTCTTTGTACCTGTTCACTCTGCTGAGCCAAGCCTTCTGCTGGCGACGTCTTACGTGAGGCCTTTGGTGTTGGAATCAGAGATTGTCGCGAGCGTGTCTTGCGAGCCTTTTGCGTCTGCGTAGGTTTGGAAGAATCTGGAGATGGATTGGTCGATGAGGTATTGTTTGTAATTGCGGAGAGGCTGTGTGGTGTATAGGATCGCTCAGGCAGCTGTGGTGAGCGTTCTTGCTCCGAGCTTTCTGTGCTTGATGTATTGGTGCGTGCTGGATGTGTGTATATCGGAGAGGGCGTGTGGTTGTGTAGAATGTCAAGTGGTCGGCCATTTGGCTGGGCGTTGACATCTCCATGTTTCCATGCTTCGTTGAGGCTAGGTGCTTTGCTTGTTGAAAAAGTCGCCTGCTCGTCAACAACGATATCGCCTGACGGCTCGGCGGCTCTCACTGTGTTGCCAGAGCCTTTGGAAATAATGTCGGGCTGATGGAGTTCCAGCGGCTCTGTATATACCCGACTGGTATGTCCTTGCACATCGCTTTGCGAGTTTACTTCACCATTATCACGCCTGTGATTGGAGCTCGACCACAACGTATCCATAGCATCCTCCTTTTTGGGGGCGCTTGACGCTACGGATTCATCAGTGTCTATATTTGGTGCTTGAATGATAAGGACGTCGTCTTCGGGAGTGTATGACTCTGGTGAACGATCCAAGTCAGACCCATGTCGACCACTTTCGTGGTTACGTGAGGGAAGGACAGGCTTGATCGCGCGTGGAATGGAAGATCCTATGGACATTTCGTCCATGCTAGGTGATCTAGAGTCTTCCCGTAGTCTCGGTGGCAGACGAGGAGGTTGCGGTGATTCGGGGATGGGTGATCCATCTACTTGTGAGGAAGCTGGGGAGTACGGCCTATTGTCACTGCCATTACGTTTTCGACCTAGCATCGATAGAGGTCCTGCCCAGGTCATTCTATTAGCCTTTGGTGGTCCAGGGAGTGGTGTACCTGGCGGTGGCAGAGGTTGGCCGCGGCCGAAGGGCTCATCTTTTGTGCCAATGCCTAGATTCAAAGATTCTTTAGATAGTCGCTCGTTGGGAGTTCTCTCATCGCGGTGGTTGTCAGCGACGGGACTTGGATTTGAGGCGGAGTTTGAGGGTGAATGTCGCGTAACAAACCCAAGTCCCCATTTTCTCGCAGCGAGAGCGGTTGAGGCAATGGTTTGGCGTTTTGCCAGATTGTTGGACTTTTGTGTCGAGTTCGAGGCCTCCGTCATCAGAGATGCGTTGTCTGAATCTTGAGTATTGTCGTTTATGGTAGCTGATCTTGGAATTGCAATTCCTTGCGTCACTTCATCTGGGACGCCACTATCGCCATCGCTGCCAGAGACTTTCGATGTTGTAGAAGGGCTTCTTACGCTCTTCCTTTTCCAGATACCTGCGGTAGATGGGGAGCCAACAGGCGACTCGGTAGGAGTGCTGGGTTGAGATCGAGAGGAAATGCCTTTCAATCCAGTCGCTGCATCGTACTGGCTTTTTCGGGGAGATTCCGCAAGAGCTTCAGAGAGAGCAGCCTCTTTCGTGACCACGGGTATGGCAGCCTGAGCAAATGAACCAGAGCGCATAACTTTGGGAGTAAAGTTTTGTCCACTTTCAGCACCTGTGGTAATGGCCACGTCCTCTGCTACTTCAGTATGAGTAGAACTTGCTTTCGAGCTCTTGTTCTTGCGATGCTTGGTAGCAGCAGATTTTGGCAATGCTTCTGCTGGCGTTTCCAAGATAACCTTTTCCACAGATTCCTCCGGGTCTTCATCCTCTTGCATCAGAGCCTCCTCGCCTCCTTCTACCAATGTCGGCGCAGCACTTAGTCGCGAATCCATAGCTTCCGCGGAATCATGCTGCCACAGTCCACTTCGAATCTCGTGGCCCAGCGTATCAGCAAAAGGGGCATCGTCCCAGTTGGGATAGACCACAGTGTCAGCCATCACCTCGCGAATCCGGCTTTCAATGGCCTTGAGTACCAAGCTGTAGGTAATCTGCCGGGAGCTAATCACAGGTTCCACGGAGAGGTCCAGCTTTGGCATGGTCACAAAAGAAAACCAAATTCTGTTGCTTGGTGGAGGTTTCACGCGGAAGTACATGTGTCCTTCCAGGCTCTTCAAGATGACCGCAAGCAAAATCTGCATCTCTCTGGCTTTGAACCTGGCTCCAAGATCTATGCGAGCAATGGCTGCGACATCAATCCGAACATTGCCCTTGTACTTAACATCAGCCTCCAAAGTCAAATCACCGTCGCGGGTAAGCTCTTTTAGTTTCGGTCCGGTGATGAACGGCGCGCTGTCCCCGAGGTGGATATTACGGATCTGGATCGCACTAATAAAGGCTGGTTTCGGCACTCGTGAGAGCTTCTTATTGATCTTCTTGCGCACCAGATCCTCAACAAGAGATGTTTTGTACAAGGAAAGGAAAAGTCGGCCCACCAGGGCGTTGATCCAACGGGTTTGTAAATTATCCTCGGATGCATGAAGCTGCCTAATGAGCTTCACCATGTGTTCGCCCTCGAACGTCAGAGGCTGTGGCGCATCTCCAGTGTGTTGGCCTTGGTCTTTCAACATCGCGTAGTAAAAGTCCTCCTTCTGAGAGCAATTACTGGAGAACAAATAAAAGGGTTTTATGTCGGTTGAGAAGCCGTCATCCTCGGGCTTCCGGTTCATTCTAATGCAATTCCTCTTGACCCATAGCTCTCCCTCAGGAATGACCTCGCCGCCTCCATAAACATCAATATCATACTTCTCTAGAGATATGACATGCCGCACCTCCAATTGCTCTTCGTCATCGTAAAGCATAAGTAGCCCAAGCCTACGAAACAGTCAGTATAGCCTTCTTTGGCGGGAACAGCCTGGTGCTTACCTGATGACAACGAAAAAGACACTGTTCGCCCTTTTCGACCCTTTTGTTTTGTTATCCAAGCTGGGACTCTGCGTTTTGCCTCTTTCAAAGATACTCCTGTACATGCTCTGGTATACGCTAGGACTCTCGCCTGTAGCTAGCGATGCTTGCGAGCCCTGTCGCTCCAGTGGCTTTCCACTAACACCTCCAGGTACATATTCGCGACAGACGGCAAAATATCCAGCGGCAACATCGGGTTCGTGAACGCGCAGTTTGACCTCAGACGGGAGGCCTTTCAATTCTTCTTGCGCGACGTCTTTCTCCTCGCTGGTGAGTTCGAGGGCATCTTGCGCCGAGGAAGCAGTCAATTGTCCTACAGGTTGCGAGGAATATACGTGGTAAAGAATGGCGAGTAGGATTAGGGGTATAAAGGTGAGTCCGCCCAGGATATATACCAGCAGATAGGAGACGATGGTCAACATTTTGAAAGCACAACGGCCAGCAGATCAACGTCGCTCTCTGCCATGAGCGTGACAAAGATACATTGGTAGAAAAACGGTAGGGACGGTAGGGGAGGAGGCCAGAGATCAGTTGGATTGCGTGAGATGGATCAGCGCAAGGCAATGAAGAGGAAGTCACAGGATTTAGTTGTTGACGGGGTATTTGGAGGGAGGATGAGTCGCAGCGGCGATGATGCATGGATGCAGTCAGGAGCAAGTTGACAGGTTGGGACAGGGAGCTGAGCAGCAGTTAGCATCGCGTCTGGCGCTTGTTTGGTCCTAGTTACTTGGTCCTACCACAACACCATGCCGCCGCTAGTTCTCCTATCTCCAACTTCACCTCTCTATTTATCGCTCTCATTAAGGCTTCAAGGACTCCAGGCTTTTATTGCACTGCCCCAATGACAGCATGGATTCAACCACCTGGGATCAATCTCACCCCATGCTTCCGACTTATTTGATCATCATGGCACTCGTAGGCGTGCACGTTAACTCAGCATCATGAGCAAGAAGTATACCTGCACGCATCAAAATCACATCAAGTCTGGTTCACGTTCCAGAATTATGCGCACCATAGAGTACATTGACTTTGCTAGAGTAGCGATGGTAGGATCTTTGGAGTTTAACTTCATTTCGTGCAGGTCAAGGTCTTCTTGAAAAGATCTTGAACAGATAAGCTTGAGTTCCTGTTTAGTAGCACTTTCCTGTATTTGAAAAGACAGACAAGATTGAGGTAAACTCATTTTCATTCACGGACTATCTACCTATCTAACCCGTTCCACCCTTTTGATTCTTTTTTTGGTTGTTTGTGCTGAAGCTGTTACTTTTTCCTGTCGATGCTGTTTTTGATGATGATTCTGAGACCTTGCCGTTGGTGGTGGTCATTGAACGAATTTTTTTTGCTGACTTTCTTGTTTTCCACTTGATTCCTGAACCCCCATGCTGACGGATTTTTTTTGGTGGAGGAGACCCACCCGAAGAGATCCACCTTCGATGCCATGAGAAAAAGCTGTCATGGCTGAAAAGGATTGACAGTATGTACAGTCATCCAAAGTAATGTAGTCGCACTTTCATGCTTCCATGAACAAGTAACAGTGAAGAAGTAAAGACTCGTGAGCACAGAACCTGAAAGCAGATATCCCGTTGATTGTTGCCGGTAAAGACTGAAGTAAAATTAGACCAGTTAACTTCCCGAGCAATGCAGCATAACTTACCGGTAGGCGATTAGTTGTTGTCCAAGTGCCAGATTGGATTGGTCCAGTCAACATAGTCGTCAATGTTGACAGCTACACCAGTACCTGACTTAGCGACGTCCATCTCGAGACCACAGTCCTGCTCCCAATCCTTTGGGCGAAACTGAGCGCCATGAGGATAGGCATCGCCGGAGAGGGCAAGCTCAATTCCGTTGCCATGGATCATGGTTGTGTCCTCACGAGGACCCGCAGTTGCAGAATGCTGAGCCCAGCTCAAGAAGTCGTTGTGCTGAAGCATTGTAGCGCATTGATTGAAGTCTGGGTCGATAGAGGCGCTAGCAGAATTGTTGTTTCCAGAGTCGGCGCCGAAGGTAGTTGGATTGACTGCCATAGTCATTGTAGCAGAGTTGTGGTTCGGTGTGGCAGTACCGGTACGTGGGGTAAGTGAATTGGCAACATTGGCAGGAGCTAATATCAGTTAGTAAATAATAGCAGATAAACACAGAAGTACAACTTACCGATAGCGTACTGAGGAGTGCCGAAGCCTTCGGATTCAGCTGCGAAGACAAGTTCCTCAGACGACCAGCTGGTGCTCAAGTCGAACATGACTGCAGGAGGGTTGAAGATTCGAGTCAAGACGCCTTTGTCATCCAGCTCGTAGCCCATTCGCAACATGTAAGTTTCGGGAGTTGGCACTATGATCAAAGGGCAGACAAACTCCAGGAAGTCATTGAGAGGCGCATTGACTTTGCCGGCTTGATCGCGAATGGTCGAGTAGGCTTTGGCAATCAGTGCCCACTTGGCCTTGTGCATGTCGTCCTTCCACATGCGATGAAGATATCCAGAGATCATCTTCTGCTGCTGACGGTCGAACATGGTAGAGTAATAGGCACGAAAAGCCATGAATGAATTGAGAGGACGCATCGCTTTACTGCGCTTCGCGGGTGGAGCACTAGACAACTTTGGAACTGAGTTGACAATCTCTGGTAGTCCTTTGGCCTGGTCATTCTCCCACATCTGATGAAGCCAATAGCGCAGAGTGTGAATCTGCTCGGGAGATTGAGCCGCCAAAAACTCGCGGATGTCAATGGTCTCCATCTCTGGATTCATTGTGCGTCTTTGCAATGATTGGAATGTAAGACAAAGAAAGGGGCTGGGAACAAAGAGAAGGTTGTTTTGGTCGCTTCGCAAGAATGGGCTAACAACTCAAAGGATGAAGCTGAAAGAAAGAAATTGAGAAGAGGTTGAGGATGAAGTTGAGGAAAGGAAGAGGATGAAAAATTTTCATCGTGGTGGGTGGTTGGACTCAGAGACGTTTGAGTTTTCACTCAGGAAGTTGCGACCTGTAGTGCCCAAAAGAGGAAGTCGCGATTGCCGTTATGGCGGTTCAAGGTAGTCACAGGCAACTGCTAAGGAAGTTGCGACCGACCCAAGGCAAGCGCCAATTAGAACCCAAGGCAAGAGCTACGAACTTAATCTGCACGTCAACGAACTGGCGATGACCACATTGTGTCATCTGTCAATGATTGCAATATTCAAGTTGGACTGTTGCATTCCGGCAAGCAGCTTGTGATAGAGTCAGCCTTCTCTGACCTGGCAATAGCTCAACATCAGCAAGTTATTGCTATCGTCTATGCTCTAGGTTGCGATGAGGAGGTGGCTCGATTCCTCTGAAAATTAAGTTCTTCCGCCTTCCGCTGCTGACGATGGCATCGACAATGCTCTCAACCGCACGCCCAAAACTTCCGCTGTGCTGCTGGCAGTCAGGATCATTAGTGATCTGTGGGCTTCCGCATGCAACGCATTGTTTAAGAGTGGACAGACATCGCTCACCATTTCTCCTCATCGGCTTTACTGGTAAGTCTGCCGCATTTATGATTGACCTGTCAGTCACCGCATTCTCTTGAGTAGACTATTCTCCTTTTTGGCTCCTCTGCTCTACTCTGGACACTAAAAATTGTTAGATCTGTCTTGGGAAATTTTCTACGGGGCAGATTCCTCATCTTTAGGTCTGTGTTGAAATTTTGTTAGACGAAAGGCTCTCCTTTGGTCACTGAGGGGTGGGACGAGAGATGTTGTTGTATATTCGAAAATGCAGGAAGCAGATATTGATGAAGAGATGATCCTCTTTGAGCAACTGAGAGGATGTAAGGGGGCCTGGTTTGTTCATTGGAAACGGTGAAAATACAGGGGAAAGAGCGTTGATAAGTTGTTCTTTACAATAGATCAATCAGTTCGGAAGAAAGAAGCAATGTTAGCTGGGTTTTCCAAGTCTCAATACAACACAACTTCGCTGAATGATCTCCATGGCTTGGCAATTTCTGAGTATATATTCACCATCGCTGGTCATCGCTATCATGTACTGCTTAGGTTAGTCCCTCCAGTACCATGGGAGAACCGCGAATTGACGAATGACTGCGTTCCACAAAGTTCAGTCCATTGGCTCGACTATGAGCTCTCCTATGGCGTAGCTTTGACTGCCCTTTGGCACTACGTTCTTTCCGTCCCATTCATATCCAACACCATCCGCCACGTAGTACTGAACTATAAGCACCGTATGTGGCCGCGGGGCCCGGTCAGGACGAGGTTGCCCGTCGAGATAATCTGTGACATTTCTTAGAGAGATATTTCATCTAAGTCTGGAGAACCACTTACCAAGATTGGCATTAGCATTTCGCAGTCTCTCATCAATATGGTACTGGGAGGGGAGCATATCGTCGGTGATGCCATCATTTTGCTAAAGAGAAGTCAATATCAGAAGTAGGAGTAAATTTCTGGACTTACGGTTGTATCTGCATTGACCCGGTAAGGGATACTTCTACGTGTCAGACCATTTGTCAACTTGACGGTTGAAACAACAAGCCGACCATTGGCGTCGTATAGATCTGCTTCTTCGTACGGGAATCGATCTTCTGGGTCCATGCTCTGTGATTGGTGTCAGTGTTTGTCAACGCCAGCGCAGTCAAATAACTACCAGCATAACCTCTCTGTAAGCGGACCTGAACTCGTCTCTCCAACTCTGCAGCAGACTGAGTGCTCCCTCGCCTAGCACAATGGTCCCAATCTTTGTCGCGCCCGATGGTACTGCAAAGTCTCTACCAAGTGGGGAATTGTCCAGTCCCAGTTGAAATTTCCAAGGATATAGAACCGAATCTGGTATGTGCTGAGTCTCCTCGACCTCATCCTCCGTGGTCTCAGGGTCGCCGATACCAAATGATTCTTTGAACGCAGCCTGGAGGTCGTGATTTGAAGCAATGATCTGCTCCGCTTCCTCCTGAGCCTCCGCGTATCTGATAACCGAATAGCAGAAGTCGGCCTGCATCGTCTCATTGTGGGCAAATAGTTCAGGATGATTAACAATTCGGAATGCCTCATCTATTAGCCAGTGGCGGATCTCGCTGACGCGCATACCGGAGATGGTCTCGTGGCTGATTGCGGCAAGAAGAGGATCGCTTTCGTGGAAGATTGTATACTGTAAACATACGTTGAATCCTGCGAGCACGGCATCGAGGTAGGACATGTTGACGGGGCGAACGGTTTCATTTTGAGATTCCTCTAGACATATCACTAAGTCAAATTATAAGAAATTAGTGCGTGGTCGGGATTCCGTACCTTTGGTTTCGCCACGATCTGCTTGAAGCAGCTCTCGAATATTCTTGCAATTTGTCATGAAGTTCAGCACCGCCTGCTTGCGCTGTTCTACGGTCATTTGGATGACTGATTGAACGGCGTCTCGCATGCCACCGGGCGCTGGCAGGTTGGGCTGGTTATTGCTTGCCATTATGGTGAACTAGAATGGATAGATGAAAGTTTTTGGTAAGTGCGTAGACGAGTTCGATCGGAAAAGATGATTTAATTGATGCGGCTTCGTTGCCTGCAAGTGAAAAAGCTAGCACGCGAGCTGGTTGCTCTGGATATGGCCTAGTGAATATTGTGAGGTGGAGTTGATACACGGCAGGCACGGCAGGCACGGCAGGCACGACTGGACTTCAAGGGAGACCGAGGAATCCAAAGTGGGTGGGGAAAGGCAAAAGTACCAAAAAGCAGACTTGATTGATAGAGATGTTGTGTTCGTGGTCTTTCAAGGTGTTTTAGGTGGCAACGTCGTTGGCTTCGATGTCAAAGGGCCACTGCAAGAGCATACTTCTAGTAGGTAACCTTGTCATGAGCTTGCTTTAGGTGATTCTCTGCTTTCTAGTTACACCTCGCAGCCAACAGCCAGCGATGGTCCTAATGTAAATTCCCTCCTGGATGACCTGGTGTTCCAAGAGATAGACGGGCCGCAAGATCCGAGCCATGAATTCTCTTGGTCCATCTGAGCTGGCCAGTGGCCATAACGGTACGAACCTACAAAACAGGGAAAACACCATCAATATTAATTCCGACCAGAAGTATCCCGGTTGCATGAAATATCCAGAATCCAAGGTTTATGTAGTTATATAGTGAGTTGTGTCCTGCTTCAGCCCCCTTTTGCATCGCTTGCCCAGATGAAGGTTCCACATCGCCATTCAGTTCCAGACTCCTTTATACCTGAAGGACCAACCGGCCTAGACATCAATTAATAAAAGGGATGAAGGACGCTAAACATGGCCAAGAACTTACCTAGGACATATCCAGAACCAGCGCCCGCGGTTGGGACCTTTCACTTTGGTTTGAAGTGTAATGCATGGTAAGTCGTGGCCTTCACACCGGGGATCATCTCTCTTGGAGAAAAGTTTGGTCCACTCCGTTCTAGTGGTAAAAGGGTCTATGAAATTGTCTTCTTCCGCAACTGCCGAGTCTCCAGCGACGCTTTTCAAGGGGGGTTTGAAAGAGAGCTCTGACCTTTGCGACGAGGCTAATATGCTGTGAGCCTCCAACGCAACAGCTGGTGACTTGGCTGATGAGTTAATTGGTGACATGGTAGGCGTTGACGGCTCATTTTCCTTTGATGGGGATTCAGTCTTTGTTGGTACTACTTTCGGCTCTGGAGGGGGTTGCTTGGACTGAAAAAAGCTCTTGAGCGTTTTCTGGCTGCTTGACGCAACCTTCGTATCTTTATGGCTTGTCTTTTGTCGCTTGGCTGGCGGAGAGTTCATGGGTTTACTGAGTTTCGCCTTTTGGTTCGCAGGTGGTCCAGAGCTGGAACCGCCGTCATCTTTCTTGTTGGGTGACAGGCTTGACGACATTCTACGCGCTGCTGCTGATTCGGCGGAGAATGGGGTCTGCAAGGTAGAGCCGAAGCTTTTGCTTGCATTAGGTCGCATAAACATATCCTTGATACTTCGTCGCTTATCAAATTCTGGGAGCAGCTTGCCAGAAAGCGGAAGGAGAGGCCTGGGAGCAATGACTTGACCATCGAGTTCAGCTTGTGATGTCTCCATTGGATTCAATATCTCCTTGGCAGTCACACCTATGCCGTCGAGGGTGACGATTGGCTTTATTGTGGCATAGACTGGACAGTGATCAGATCCCTAGGCTATTAGTTCTCTATAACTCATTGATAGAATGTTTACTCACCATGAGTCCCTCCTGAATATTGGCCTCTGAGAACCAATCCTTCATACTTTTACTTGCCAAAACATAGTCAATTCTGGAACCATAATTGCCAGGCCTCGCATTGATCTTTTGCTCCCAATGAGTATACATCCCCGTCCGATCTGGGAAAAATTCACGGCAAAGATCAACTAGAACCGAATCTTCTCGTCCTTCGTCTCGCTCTCCGATCACCTCTCCCCCGTCAATGAGTTGGTTGAATATTCTTCGATTGGGCGCTAGCAAGTATTCATCACGAGTGATGTTCATCTTTCTGAGGTCATCCTTGACATTTGCAGAGTCACGATCATCTCTGGAGATGTTGAGATCGCCGGTCAAAACCACTCGCTTCCCGGAAGCCTGTAGATTTCTGATTCGGGCATCAAGCGCTTTGACAAACCCGAATCGAAAGTCATCTCTCATTCCGTTGCTATTGGCTGGACTGTAAACGCCAAACAAGACAAAAGCTGGAAATTCAAGAACAACACATCGGCCCTCAGCATCGAGCTCAGCAGGGTCTACGTCAATATCTATCAGTTGAAGTGGAGTAGGATAGCCACCGATAGCCTGGTCTTCGGGTAGGTCGCAGTAACGGGTGGAGGAACCAGGAGGAAACAAGACTCCAAGAAGACCTTCTTCAGCTTTGATAGGTGCGCAAGTTGATTGTCGGGTGTATATTCCTACACCAGAGTATCCTGATGAGTTTTAGTATATGGACCGAGGATATTGATCATAAAGCCACTCGGTAACCGACCTTTCTTGTGCTTAGGCAGGCTAAAGAAGCAATCCCACCCATCTAAAAGAACCATATCATCTTTTAAATCTTTGCGTTGGATCTTGAGCTCTTGCATAATGACGATATCTGCGCCCAATATTTCAAACATGGCGGGAAACGTCCGTGTTGTTCGCCATGGTTGATATCCAAAAGGATTTCGGATGCCGTTCACATTCCACGTTGTAATTCTAAAACCATTCTCCTTAGACGTAATCGAGGTTTTGGCCTCCGCTGGTACCTCATCCATGACTGTCGTACGGTTCGTTTCTTTTAAACTGGGTTGTTGACATATCCGCGTTCGTGGATAAATTGGTGGCAAGAAGGTGATAGAGTCGAATCACGGGCGCGGAAACGGGGCTGGGGCTTTTATGACACAAAGCGTCTAGTTACAATCACCAAATGGCGCCAAACACGCTGCAGGTATTTATCCTTCCGGATTAACAGTGTCTGATGCCTTGAGTTCATGACTGAGGTAGTGAGCGCGGCTAAATAGACGCGAATTGTTGCCATCACGCTAGAACAAACCTAGCAATTCCAACCGAGCTTAACGCTCCGAGGGACTTCACATCATATCAACCGTAGCACTTCCCACGAGGCTTTCCACTCTCAATCCAGCTCTAAATCTCCCCTCTACCCTTCTCAATCGTCACAATGCTTGCCCAACGAGTCGGCCTCCGTGGTCTCCAGCGATTTGCCTCCCGAAGCGCCCAATTGCGCGCCAGCACTCGCCAATACTCTGCTCCATCGGAAGGCAGCTTAAACCAAAGCGGCTTCAAACTCCAGGACAATGCGTTCAACCGTGAACGTGCCGCCAACAAGGCTCACGCTGGAGGTAGTGCTGGTATGTTGGAACCATAGACTTGGACAGGCGAGGCTGTGAGCTAACAAGATACCAGAGTTTTGGCGGAAACTGTCGATATAGTATGTCCCCACAAGTGGCTATGAAATAGACTCAATTGAGTCTGCGAGGGTGGATTAAGGTCTAACCATATTTACAACTCTAGTGTTGCTATCCCATGCCTTTTGATTGCCTCGGCAAACGCCTACACCCTCTGGAACGAGCATTGGGAGCATGAGGCACATATGCCACCACCAGAAGAACGCCCTCAGTATGCCTATCTCAACCTCCGATCGAAGCCATATCCATGGGGCGATGGCAACAAGGTACGACCCCGCACATATTCCAGGAGCTTTGTTTGCTAACGCCGCTATTAAGACTCTCTTCTGGAATGACAAGGTCAACTATGTCAAGGAAGACTAAGGGCTGTCGAAATGCCTGGTTAAGGCAAGTTTGCTTATACTTCCGTCCAAGATCTGGATCGGTCGATACGTTGTATTTGATAAGAGCATAGATCCACTCAGTGGAAATTCATTTGTCACCTGTAATGCATTCGTACATGTCGTGATTTCTTGGTTATACATCACTACGTGGCTGGCATGGAGCAGTGTAGGCTAGTCTGTAGCCATCTATTCACCATCCCCTTCGTCATCGCTATCATGAATTGCTTTGAGATGCGTGTCGTAAAGCGCAATGTATCGTCTGGCCCAATCCTCTGCGAGTCCTGCATCGCCTCTAGCAGACGCAATCGTAGACTTTTTGCTCATACAATCACACTCGCCCCGGACATCCTCAATCCGCTTATAGTCTGGACAAAGTTAACGAGGCACGCACATCGTCGAGAAGATCACTCACAGCTCATAGCCCGATCCAAATACATATCCGCCTTCGTCATCCACGAACCGCGCACCCGCTGGCTGTCGTTAGCTACGCCAGCCAAACCCATACACGCATCGGCCTGCCAGCAATACAACTGCGCACACAGCGCCAAATCACCACAGCCTAGAGCCTGCGGGATGATTCCCTCGAGTACCTTCCGCTCAGCATCAAACTCGCCCAAAGCTCCAAGTATATTTGCCACGGCACCCCACGCCTCCCACAGAGCTGGGATGATTCTTGCCTGCCAGGCGGCATTGGCGGCACGCATTGCGATGCTGAAACCTTTTTGCGGCTTGCCAATGGTGTCAAATAAGAGGGCTTTTAAGACCATGACGTGAATGCGCTGGTAGATATCGGCATCGTCGGCTTTGAGTTGATCCGCAAGGTCTTCGATGGTATTGTATGCTGCATCGAATGAACCCAGGCGTTTGAGATAGTCTATTTTCAAGAGCGATACTTGGAACGATAGATCAGGATCTATTGTTGTGCTTGATCCGGTGGGGGATAGTTGTTCGAGGAGATATGCTGCAGCATCTAGATCATGTCTGAGCGAGGTCAGTATTATAATATCACTTGTCTCGTGTAGCTTACTTTCTAAGAGCGTGCTTCAATCGCATTAGTGCCGAATATGTCATTAGATACTGGGTGGAGCGAAGGTTCCGCCGCACCAGAGGCTGCAAATCTTCTAGAATACTTGTCGCTCGCTTGTAAAAACCGAGTTGAACAGCCTAGACGGATTAGTACTGTTGTAGTAACGACTTCGTTCGCATACACTATGGGCTTTACGGCAAGATGCTCTAAGAACCTCGTCCACAGGAGAGCAGTAGCGATAACAGTCAAGCAGGACGTCGCAATAGCTTTCGGAGACCTGATTAAAACCTGTTCCCCATTAGACTAGTTGCGACAAGTATGGAGCGAAGTTACCAAGTCTTCCGTATATGGTGCCAGTCACCAATAGCTGACTTCCAAACATATTCTGGAAATCGTGCATGACGTTGAGATGTCCGGCTTGATATACTCGCTCAAAAGCTTGCGGTACACTGTCTCCCTATGTTTCATAAGTCCGAATTATGCAACAACACATGAGCCACCTACCATTGATAGTATCCATTTGGATTCATTGAGAAGAGTGGAGCTGAGCAGATTCGGGAGCTTCATTTCTTTCGCCTTGGACTTTAAGTAAGCTAGGCCTTCACGTTCGGAGCCAACAGCAATGGACACTCCAGCTCTCTTCACTTCCTTTGGATATGTACGAGCTAGGTTGTTGAGCCAGCTTAGACTGAAATTCAGGCAGTTCATGTCTTGATTTTCACGTGCAGTTGAAATAGTCTCGTTGATGGCTGCAACAGCTTCTGAGAAGCAACCAAAATCAGCTTCGAGTATTGCCATGTGTAGAAGGGCATATTGATAGAAGGATCGGTCCCGAGTGTGCATCGTATAGTCAAAGTATCGATGCAAGGACTCGAAAGACGTGGTATAGTCGCCGGCACGCCATGCATCAAAGAACCTGTAGGTCAGAATTTTGATCTTCTTGACTTCATACTGCACTTACTTGACAAAGTGCGCTAAACTTGGCACGGCAGCAGATCGAAGCAGCATATGTTTACAGGTGTCTCTAACTTCGTCTGGTAAGCGGTTTCCAAGTCCTGGGAATATCAGTATTGCTGGGCCCAACGTGCAAGTCAAGTCTTACTTTGAAGCTTCTCAATCTGGAACTCGAGTAGTTTCTCCATCTCCTCTGTGCTCAGATCTTCCGGCTTGCTCTTCACTTGCTGGAAGTTGGGGTATACGGCATTTATCAGTGCAGAATCTGGAGATATATGCAGTGCGGAAAGATTGTTATCAAAGGTAAGAGTGGTGGCAGTAGATGTTCTCCTCTGCAAGGTTCTTTCTGATGGTGCGCGAAACTTCACAAAAGCTTCCCATATCTTGACAGTATCGTCAAACTGCAGACGAGCAAACTCTAGCTGAGCCCGTCGAACAAAGACCCCGAGAGGAGAGACGCGTGCTAACTGTATGACATTTCGTCCTGAACCTGCCTGGGCCGCCGGCGGCGACGGGCTTTTTGGATCGACAAGAACATTTTTGAGATCACGAAAGAACTCATGCAGTACGTGCAGATTGTTCAGGGCCCACAGCTTCTCCACGTACTTGTCGTATAGATTTCGGCCAGGTAATCCAGCTGTGACAGGAAATGGCTTTAGACATCTCTCAAAGTCATCTACTGAGAGCAACAAAGATGGCGAGGAGATCGGTTTTGAACCGTCGCTGTCGGAAACGGACTGCGGGATTACTCGAGATGTGATGAAGCGCAGAATGGGAATGATGGCTTGCGTTGGGACATCAGAGTCTGTGTATAAAATGACGAGGACTAGGAGCCCCACTTTCGAGGCGGTCAGATATCGGCTCATGATTGCTGATGAGTGTGAAGAGTACTGTCATCTATTTCCAAGCTCTTAAATTGCTGATGTTGACGACATCAAGGCATGGATGCTGCTTCCAGAGCTCGTTGATATGACGGTAGCTGCGATGGCTGTTATGGTCATGTACACAGGAGCGTCCACCGTGTTTAAAGGCTATTCTCATGAAGCAAGGCAACTCAAAATTATAGACTCGGAACCAGGTTGACCAAGTCCTCAAGTCGAGGTTCTAGTCAAGGATCTGGTGAATTTTGGGTTGGTAGAGAAGACGCGTAGTTTGCACAAGCATCACGCGTTCTCAACCACTGCCAAGAATCAACATTTCCTAAAATGGACATTGCGACAGCTTCAACCAAATCACTTGAAAATTGGATTATCTTATAGAGCTTCAATTTAATGCAGCACTGGGAAGCATTTCAAATATGGGTATCTCGAGTATATATAAGCATGCTAATTTCAATGTAGATCTGCTTGATTTCCGATTAATCATTATCGGTAAAACCTGTCAGTATCCCTTGCTCGTTCTTAGCCTCCTCTTCCAATTGAAGGCCATTCGTTGCCCACATTCGCTGCACCCGTAAGTCAAAAGGACCGGGTATTCGATCCACAAGACTAAACCCAATGCTTGTAACTTTTTGCCGTAATAGTTCTGACTGCGGTTCTGCTATCAGCCCGTGGTTGGTGCGTACAAACTCGCTCCAATCTATCAGCAGTGTCTCCCATTCCCCAGGTCGCTTAGCATATATCCGGTGCTGGTGCAAGTCGGTTGGTTCAATGCCATCTGATTGTAGATTAACAAGGTATTTCCTCCCATCCGATTTCAACCGTATCGCTAGGAACGTATACTGATCAATATCCCAGAACCCCTTTCCGAACGCATTGCGCTTGGGATCTTTCGTTCTAAATCCAACGTAGCCTGCGCCTTTCAAATTTGGTCGCTCGGCTGGTAACTCTGTAGAGACGCTGCCAAAGAAGCGCAGGTGGCCCGGCTCTGAATCATCAGGCTGTACAAATTCAATGTTGCTAGATGAGTAACCACCCATGTCTGAATCTGACATTGTTTTGCATTTATCGAGATAGTCTCGTCGGCCAAAGGAGACAAGAGGATAGGGTCGTTTTGGAATGCGCATTCCTTCGAACCGCATAGCTGGCGTGAGTTAGCCATGACTCCTGCTTTCTTCTTGAAGTCGTACCGTATAGTGACAGTCTTTTGAACTCCTCTACACTTCTCTGGACAAAACCAGGCTCACTCAGAAGCCTAGCTGTCGGTCGCAGCATGTTGAGGGTGGTTGTGGACTTGGCTGTAAGTGGAGAAGGTGTATCAATTGAAGTCGGTCGTCCAGTTTCTACCACGCTCCCATGATTTCGATAAATTCTACAGCTTCAGGCGCCTCAGATTCGGGATGCCGGGACTCCAAGAAACTAGATGATGCGATAGATTGATAGTTGAATGAATGTACCACGTAGCGGCGCGTTTGCACCCAGCTTTGCATGACGTGTGCTCGTGCTTCCAAAAAATCCACTAGTCCCAAAATTTCCATCTTCAAGACCTCCTTTTGCTACAAACCTTCACATCACCACGACACATGTTTGCTTGAAGATTCTGATCACCCTAAGAGGATAATACGCATACCCGCTGAATATCTAAAATACTTGCACCCACAATCAGAAGCCCATCCATACCGTTATAACCGCATATTTTACTCGTCCGTATATCGCCAACTTTCAACCACAGCTACGTTCATGACATTCAATACTTCCACAAAACCTGATCCTCTCCAACGGACACAAACCAAGACCAGTTTTGATCCACAGCCGCCGCCTCTAGATGGGGCCTCGTCTACTCCAAATGACGCGGCAAAGCTACTACATCGACCCTCTCCTTTCGCGAAATCCTACGCGCACTTCGTAGCCGGAGCGTAAGTCTCGCGTTGCCCATAAAACACAGAGCTCCAACTAACCTTTTCTTCTCCCAAAGCGTCGGAGCCGTATCCTCCTCCACACTCACCGCCCCCCTCGATGTCCTCCGCACGCGTCTCCAATCCGACTTTTACCAAGGCCAACTCGCCGCCGCCCGTCAAGCGCGAGGCATAGCCGATCCCGCGCACCTATCCTTCCCCCGCGCATCCGCTCTGCATATCCGCGAAACCTTCCAAATCCTCTTCGCCATCCCCAAAGTCGAAGGTTGGCGCGCGCTCTTCAAGGGCCTCGGACCAAACCTCGTTGCTGTCGTGCCAGCGCGCTCTATCAACTTCTTCACATATGGCAACGGCAAGAAACTCATTTCCAAGCATCTCAACAATGGTCAGGAGGCAGCTTGGGTACACCTCAGTGCTGCGGTGATGGCAGGCGTTGTCACGGGAACGTGTACGAATCCGATTTGGGTGGTGAAGACGAGACTACAGCTGGACAAGGCGCATGCGAGTGAAGCGCATGTTGGGAGGAAATACACGGGCGCTTTTGATTGCTTGCGCAAAACTGTTCAGCATGAAGGCGTGCGAGGCTTGTACAAGGGGTTGAGTGCTTCGTTCTTGGGGATCAGTGAGAGCGCGATGCAATGGGTCATGTATGAGGAGGGTAAGAAGCAGCTTCGGTTGCGCCAGGCGCGGATCACAGAGTCAGGTCGGCCATTGACTGGATTCGATGACTTTATGGGCTCATTTGGCGAGTCGATCGCGGCAGGTGGCGCAAAGTTTATTGCTGCTATCCTGACGTATCCTCACGAGGTTCGTTTTTCCATGACTCTCACTACGAATAAGGCTGATTTCATGCTCTAGGTTGTCCGCACGCGATTACGGGAAGCTCCTAGGGACGGCGTCGCGAGGTACACTGGCTTGGTTCAGTGCTTTAAACTCATCTTCAAACAAGAAGGCCTCGCAGGCCTTTACGGTGGGCTGACACCGCACATGATGCGTGTTGTTCCGAGTGCGGTGATTATGTTTGGCACGTATGAGGCAGTTTTGCGATTCCTTGGGGAGGACTCTAATCTGTGATGCTGCGGTTACACTTCCTCGAGATTCTGCATTCATATCAATTTTTCAAGCATTCGATGGGTCATAAAACGACATACAACACATCTGCATACATCGTTTGGCGTTCATGGCATGGATTGATTCATATTCTCCCAACTCTATGTAGAAATAGCTCGACGTTTGCGAGCCAGCTTGTATTATATCAATTGTTTTGGAACTACAGGATACCGAAGAGTAGACTGCTCCCAAGAGCTCCGCTGGTCGTAACAATGTTCATCAAATGACCGCAAACTCCTTTTCCTATCATCCAAGTGTATCAACGACCACTTCTTCGACCGTGCTCGAGCCCCATTCTCAAAGCCGAAGAGAAAATATCCATCTTCCGGGACTACCACGAATTCTTATCCCAATTCGGATCTACACACCATATCAATTAGCCTTGTATTCCCTGCTCTCCTCCACTCCCATTCAGAAATGTGACGTACCTTGAACAAAAGCCGCCATCACCTTACTTCCCGTTTGCAGCAAAGGATGCGATACAACTATCCTCAGAAACTGTTGCAACCCTTCCCGTCTATGTTCAATAACATCATCGCTGAACCGGTTCGTAAACACCTTGCCCGGCAGCGGCGGGATGTTCACACGCGCGCTCTCGCGCTCGAGCATATCGCGAAAGTGCTCGAAATCCGAGTAGCGGCGGCGCACGAGTGATTGTTTGAGTTTGAAGGCGGGGATGTTGGTTACCATGTAGATTTCGTAGTCTGTATACATGTGGCGGCCGGTGCCATGGGTTCTTGGGTCACGAACCTGAGATTTGTTAACGGAGGATTTGGAGGTTTGAAGGCCATACGAACTTCGATTTCTAGGATGTTTTCGGGGGGCCCGTAGAGTTCTTCGTAGGTTTGTTGGCGGGCTTCGGGGATCGTTATGCTGCTGGTTAGATGGGGACTTGTGAGACCGGCGGGTTTCTTTGCGGGCGCGGCGTTTGGTGTTGCGGTGGGTGTTTGCGAGGCCATGGTGGTAGTGTCGTGTGATGCGATGCGCTCAGAGCGATGGTACAGTTGAGGCTGGGTTCCTTCAGCGCAGAAGATGTCGGTTGGTTGGCAGCGGTAGAGAGGATGTATAGTAAGAGTTTAGAAGTGATGGATTGCGGCGAAGTGGTGTTTGGGCAGAATGATTGCGGTCAATAGAGTTGGGCGGTTGTGGTTGTTGGTAGTGAGAGACGTCAAGTCCACATTCACAAGACTTTCAAAAGTGCCCCTCCCTCACGACGGCGAGCTGCAGTTTCCGTGATCAAGTCCATCGACGTCGTCCCTACAATTTGGTAATCCTGATTGGAGCAATTTGCCGCCTTAAGCGACCCGTTTCAAGGCGACTCATAACAGGAGGAGCGACGTGGACTTCACCCAGTCCATCTTTCAATTGTTCTCCTTCTCTCTCATCTCTTTCAATTTGACGCTGTGTAACATTGGCATCTCATGGCTGCAGAACTCCCAACCATTCCCTGGGCTGTGTTTACGCGGTTCGAGCCCCTATCTTTGCTAGCAGGATTCCTTGGCCCAATTCTAGCTCCCAAGTACTTCATCACTTCTCAAATCCCGTTTACATACTCCTCTATTCAGCAATCCACCATATTGAGCGAGATTGTCGCCAAAGATGCCACTGCAACTCTACTCGCCTGGCAGCTGGGAAATGCGTATTTGCTCCTAGGACTGTTGGGCACGTTCATCTTGAACACCACGAAAGAGATTGAGGTTGTCAATGCTTACCTTTGGGCATTGTGGATAGGGGATATAGGACATGTTGGGCTAACTCTATATGCTGTATGTTGCTCTTTTTGAGTTTCGCATGTGCGGGTGATGGCAATCAGGATCAAATAATGCTAACAAGTAACCAGATGGGTTGGCATGGCACCATGAACGTAGGAGCTTGGAATGCCGTTGTTTGGGGGAATATCGCTTTCACGACCTTCTTGTTCCTCACTAGATCCGCCTATTTCTTGGGCTGGTTCAATGAGAGCCAGGCTATTGAAGAGCAACCCAAAATCAGAGCCGACCACAAGGCTCGAAAGGAGTAGCACTGGCGTACTCTGAATACATTATGTACAGCAATAGGTTCGACTAATCCATAAGAGATATACCATGATTAACACACACTCTCTGAATGATAGACAGTCCTTTCTGATTTGGTATGACTGCTCTTTCTGCTATCCAGGGCGCAAGCCTTGTCCTCAGCCTTATTGTGCAACTAGCTTTCTTTCACATCATCTTACCAACAAACAAAAGTGAAGTCTCAAGTTAAATAAATTAGTGAGTGTGTCATTTATTCGTGTACATCATAATGCTTTCAAGTCGCTATATAAACAACGAAGATTTTCAAACAATCTGCCTTCCACAACATTACATTCTCACCACATTTGCCCTTTACTTTGCTAGACATCATCCTCGCTCACGCTCCTTCTAGACATACTCTTTGCGCACGCTAGTTCGTCTCCGGCGGAAGAAACCACTTCGACCACGCGAGCTCGATCGCTTAGACGTCTCATAAGTATTCGCTTGCTTGCGGTTCGATCCACCAGCCAGGCAGAACGTGATCATGCTCAAGAATAATAGTGCTACTGCGCCCCAGGTGAAGCCATAGGCGTATTTTCCCAGACTGGCATCGTGTTCGTTTTGGCGGAATACATTGCGGGCTTCGACGGTCCATGCGCTAGACATCTTATTAACTTGGTTCACTAGAGGTATAGGTCGTTGGACAGGGGAACTTGTGGGGAACTCACGTCATAAGCGCAGCAGCAACAGTCTGCCAAAACAGCGCAAAGGAAACCAACACACTACTGATCCACGCACCAATCCGCGTGCACAGCGCCAATCCACTGAGCAGGAATGCGCCTACGCTAAATACCAGAGCAATCAGGAAAAGGACCCAGGCGAATCTGCTCAGGTACCACCACTTTGAGCCTGTCAAGAACGCATCAGGGACGCCAGCGGATGAGCCAAAGTTTCGGCGGTTCGCTGGATCAAAGGGGAACGCGGGGACGGGTGATCCGCAGTTGGCATTGACGTTGCCGTCGACACCACAGAGAGACCAGTAGGTCCAGCGTGCGGGGTTGGGAGCGGCCATGCCGGTGGTATCGGCTTGGAGGAAGTAGATTTTAGTTTCGGGAGAGGAGTGGACGCCGCCGGAGAGGATTATAAAGAACTGGAAGAGGATTGCGCCGGCGAGGAAGACCAGGCTTATTAGGCCGAGGATTGGACCTTGGAGTCGTTAGCATTGTGCCGGTATGGGAACCAATTGGTGTAAGAGGTACTTACGAGCCATGGCGACGGTGGGGTGTGTGAAGAATTAGACAAGAAGAATTAGTAGAATAATAGAGCTCTACAGGAGCTTGGGTAGTATTAAGGGCCAGGTATATGGGATATGAATGGAGTGTAGGTTGTGGTATGAAACAAAGACAAGGACGAGGTGTAACTGGGGCAGCAGCTGGCTTGCCTTATGACTGACGAGTGACTACTACAGACATGGAATCATGGGCAGCATCAAGAATCTTTTCACGAATGCAGGGGCATTTAGCCATTGGGCATGGACCCATTTGATCGAGTAGTGACATCGCAAGCATAAAAAAGTCAACTACGAGTACGGAGTCCTTCGGCAAGATCTAGGTACGTCATCGTTTTTCCTTCGTTCCACAAGACCACGAGACGGCTCGCGATCGTCTGTTTTCAGCACTTTGGCAATGATTTAGTATGCAACCAAGTTCTTGCTGCCAAGTAGCATGCCACGATATTTCATTTTGATGCTTGCGACACGGTCATTCTTCATGAGATGCAGTTGGAGTTGGGAGTCGCATACCACCGATCTGGGAACAGCAATGAGGCTTGCCATGTGTTGAAACAGTTGCCAACAAGATCCCTTGCTTCCATTGTTCTATACAAAGCTCCACTGTGGATCTAGCAGACTTTACTACGATCTACTTGTACCGGTATGTATGCCATTATTCACATACCACAGACTAGGCAATAACTCGGCAGCGCATTGACTCGAAGATGCATCATCCATGATTCAATCCTTCTCCCATGTCAAAAGGCCCAAGCCACATGGAGCTATGGACCGTTGGGCTAGCGTCCAAGATCTTGGAAGATGCCGAGAACGTCAACGCACGCGGCACAGCGCCACGTCTTTTTTTCTTTGTGACGTAGAGCCTGTCAATTATTGTCCGGCTACCAGATCCGATCTCTATCACTCTCCACGCGAAAATCAAGGATGAGGTTATTTGATCAACTTTTTAGCCCGTCTCTCGTGAACAAATGGGTTTCCGCTCGCCCTTTTGTAAGTTCGTCATGGTTCTACGCACGACGGGTGGCTGTGTGATAAAGAAATGTTGTTTCGACGACTATGATTTGTGCCCGCTGGCTCTATGCATGGGTGCAATACCTTGAACAGATCCAATGGGTGTCAGCAGATCTCATGGAAGTTGTGAATGCTTGCGAGATGTTCGAGTGAATAATAAGCTGCGCTTGCGATTCGTTAAAGTGTTGAACTCTTGGGTTGGTCGGTAATAAATGTGTAGTAGAAGTATGGTAATTGTATGCTTCCGGGCTTCTGGGATACATATTATATTGATGGCTATACTTGGTAGATACTGTGAACACAAAGGGCAAACTTATGTCATAGAGTACAATATGACTTTTCATCTATCACCTGTGCTTGCTTGATTGCAGCTCTATGTCGTCAAGGATTTTGAAATGCATGGAAAGCTGAACTTACATAAACAGATTGACTGTGTAGCGATCGAAATCAACACACATAGAAGTTTCCGACAGTTGAAAAGTCTAACATATTTTCAGCCTTACTATTATGCTTGCTTTTCCCTTGATCAATGGAGGGATCAATGGTCGATGCTGATGTCTTGGCATTGAAGTTCAAATTACCCATGCTCCTTGAACAACCGCGCAGTTGAGCTTCAAACAACCTTCACAACATCTCCATCACACGCTTACCGTGATCGTGTTGTCGTCCTCCTCTTTCTCTCATTCTGTTCTACCAATGTCTACTGCGATCTGGCCCCCAATAGCCTCAACCCATCTCGCCAAAGAAGAGGAAGATTCACTGGTCAGCCAACACCTCACTTGCCTCGAACCATCAGCTTACTGACCGGAATATCAGGCCAAAGAACTAGAATGGCTCCTCGAATCGCTACAAGACACGCTCAAATCTCTAAAAGATGGCTTAGATGAGGTTGCGACACTCATGACCCCGTCGGAGACAGGTTCAACCTTGGTCTTGTCAACCCATCGATCAGAAAGCGTCAAAGGCTTCGTGACACGCTTAGGAACTCGCATAACCAAAGGAGTAGGGCATCTGGAACATCAACATGAGCAAAGAATGTGGCTAACATGATGATAGGATATCAAGCTACGCCTCGCGACCTTACCGCCTCCCCGTGGCATGACGAGCTACCCCTTGACTATATCTAATGAACCCGATGCACCCGCCCTCGTCCTTGATCAATTAAGCTCTGTTCGAGCACTCTTAAACGCATGTCTTGATGTGGTTGATGCAAGCACCTGGGCCGGCGATATCAAGAATCCCAATTTCATCGCTGGACAATTGCGGCTCTTGGACGTAAACTTACAACAGGCCAAGGCAGCATTGAAAGGAGGAACAGAGTCGCAGCAGCTCCCGTGGTACAAAAACGTTGTTGACGAAAATGTATGTTTTGCAGCAAAATTTGCTATTGTGAGCTAATGGGCGTTTCAAGACTTTTACTCCTCCATTGCCTCCTAACGTCTCCTTCCATCTATGCATCAGCGATGCTGCACTGGTCCTCGAACTACGAACATTGGAACTACAAACGGCTGGGCATGCAGAGGCGCAATCGTCATTCAGTATCCTAGGTTTTGCGCTTGGTGCATCACGACCGCAAAACCACGATGAAGTTGATGAGATATTTACATGGAAAGGTCAAGATGCAAAAGTCAAAGAAAAGATACGCGTGGAGAGCTCTGATCCGATCTTGATGATGGCGCTGGCAAAACTCATTTCTCTTGAAAGGACAATTGCGCTTGCAAGGAGGGGACTTGACACAGTGATGGGAAAAGAGGATGATGCATCTTGAAATCAGCAATCGTTGATGTTTATCTCATCAACTCTGGTATCTCTGATATTTACGACCGAAAACATCCTGATCAAAGATCGACTACTGTTATCGGTAGCGAATTAGAGCTCGCAAAGGCCGCGGACCTGTTGCCACCCCACCCAATCACCGATCGCGCAATCATCAAGTCGGATTTTTCCGCGGGGATAATCAATGTCGCGATCTTCAACGCTTCCTTTTCCGCTGCTTCGACTTTCGCTGCATATAAGCTACTCTCGTAGTAGACTTTTCTTTTGGACTCTACTATTTCAACCAACTCGATATAGAACCAATCCGGAGTATTCGACCCTCGATCTCGCCAACTCGAGGCCCCACCAGATCCAATGGCTCCAGCCTTGCTTACAGCCGTGGACTCCACGGATCATGTTCACATAATTATCGGGTCAAATCCTCTTGCCGGAGCTCGATGCTCGAGATCTATAGAAGTTGGGGCCAAACCGAAGCTCATAGCTGCCGAGGATGCACTGTTACATTACAGCATTTCGAAAAGAATTGAGCTTGGGGAGGTTGAGTGGGTTAAGGGAGCGCTCAAGGATGAAATGCTTACAACTTTGGGGAGAGAAGAAGTTGATGGAGTTGTGGATGCTGTGTTTGTCACGTTGCCGGTGAAAAATCCACTCCGTAGGTTTAGTGCTCTCGGACAACAGGTGGCACAAACTAATGGAGAACAGGAACACACATCTCGAACCTTTGTAGACGTCTTCGAATCCCCGTCAATATCACAGATTCCCACTCGTTATCTACCTTTACCATCTTGAGCACCCATTGTGACGGCCCGCTACAAATCGGTATCACCACATCTGGAAAGGGCTGTAAACTATCATCAAGAATTAAACGAGAGATTGCAGCTTCTCTACCACAAAATCTAGGTCTCGCCGTCGAAAGACTGGGTTCTCTCCGCAAGAAATTCATCGAAGAAGACAACAAACTCACGCACGCTCTCGAAGATGATCTCGATGGCGAAGACGAAGATCTCGCCCAACCCGCCACATTCAATCAGCTCATCCGCCCCGAAGACGTTGAAGCAGCTCGCGATCGTAGAATGCGCTGGCTAGCTCAAATATGCGAATACTGGCCACTTAAACGCTTAGCGAGTATCACAGACGCCGATATCGACACTATCCTTAATTCATACCGCACCTCTGCGACCTCCGCCGGCCAACTCGCACCTACAGCAACGGGGCTAGACGCACGCATCGCGTCCCGCAGAGGCCGAATCATCCTCGCCGGCTCTGGGCCTGGTAGCCCCGACCTCCTTACCCTCGCCACCCTCAACGCTATCAAAGCCGCCGATGTCATCCTTGCGGATAAACTCGTTCCCGCACCCGTACTAGATCTCATTCCACGACGGACACCCGTTCATATCGCGCGCAAGTTCCCTGGTAATGCGGAAGCTGCGCAGGATGAACTCCTCGAAATGGGCATCAAAGCTGTATCTCAGGGCCAGACGGTGCTGCGCTTGAAACAGGGTGATCCCTTCCTGTATGGACGGGGCGGCGAGGAAGTCAGATGGTTCCGCGCAAAGGGTGTTGAACCGCTTGTCCTTCCTGGCGTAACCAGTAGTCTGGCTGCGCCGCTGTTTGCCGGCATTCCAGTGACCATGCGCGATGTCGCAGACCAGTTGCTCGTATGCACAGGAACAGGTCGCAAGGGCGCTTTGCCAGCTATGCCCGAATACGTTTCTACCAGAACAGTAGTGCTACTCATGGCGCTGCATCGGCTGCCGCAACTGGTTGCCGGTCTTACCGGCCAAACAGTAGAAGGTATAGAGATGCCCAAGAACGAACATCCCTGGCCAGCCGACACACCATGCACAATCGTCGAGCGCGCCTCATGTCGTGATCAAAGAGTCATAAGGTCAACACTCCAGCATGTTTGTGCGGCGGTGGAGGAGTTGGGGTCTAGACCGCCTGGTTTGTTGGTGTTGGGCAGGGCGTGTGGGGCATTGAAGGAGTGGGATGGGAGATGGGTTGTGGAGGAGGGATTTGAGGGGGTTGAGGATATCGGTGGGTTGGGTATTAGTGAGTTGGAGGAGATGAGGGATGCTGTATAGACGGGTTTATCAAATATAACCTAATACATCGTTATCATCTTGCTGGTGTACACAAATATTTGTCTTGCGAGGCCTGTCCTCATAACTACTGGTACGTAACGGCTTAGAAGTCGAGTCTGAATGATCACGACTGCCCCTTCAATATCCTTAAATAGAATGAGAGAATAGTCATGAAAGAGGTCTAGCCAAAAGCCCGAAGTAAAACTAAATCAACCGTGATATTTGCTCGTGGGTGTTAATAGCGCTTCAAGCACTGCTCCAACTAACTACATCTCCTCCCGTGGGGCAAATATCTCCCTCAACACATTTTTTTCTCCAGCGCGTTTGTACCCAAACTATATCCACAACACCCGCAAAGTCTTCCCAATATGCTGATAAACTCCCCATCGGACTCCGGAAGTCCCATAGGCGATGGACCTGGAGAAACGCCAGTCCAAACCACGGCGCAAGATGATATATGGGACGACGTCTTTGAGGCAGAGACGTACTACCACCAACATACATTCTCGACGAATCTTCCAAATTCTGTCGATGAATTCTCCATCAACACTGTTTCTGTTGCCCGACAATCCCCCAGCGAAGACGCAGATGCTTTGGGTGTTGGTTTGGGGTATTCTGATATTGTCTCTGACGTACCACGCCTAAGATCTATCCATGCGTCCGCTGGCTACCGAGAAGGCGTTTCGGAGAGTAAGAGTCAATTTATCCAGGAAGGCTTTGATGAGGGGTTTGCGCTGGGTGGTGAGATTGGGAGGGCGGTTGGATGGGTGCTTGGTGGATTTGATGGTCTTGTTGCTGCGACTTCCACCGCAGTCACATCGGTTTCTAGCCCAGAAAGCAGCATTGCGAAAGAAGGAACCCCGAAAGAGCTGAGCTGGAGAGATCGACTGATCAAGACACAGCGTGAGGCGAATGAAGAGCTACAGATTCAGAATGTCATTTCCAAGGACTATATAACGCAGGAAGGACTTTGGCTTTACGATGTTAACGCGGGATCCGAGGATATTGCTTTCGAAGAAGTCGCTCATGCGCATCCGCTGGTGAAGAAATGGACTGGAATCTTGACGGAGATGGCGAACGATACTGGACTGGACCTGGAGGCGTATAAAAGACTTCTGGAAGAGGAGCCGGTTTGAAGCAAACTGGTTTGATATACTGGAACTATCAAAGAAATACCATGGCAATCTTGGGGACTATGGCGCCAGAAGCAATCGAGCTTTACGACTGTTCTCCTTGTTATATATGATAAGTTGATTGCAGTCTTCTACAGAAGATTGGAGATCACATATCTGGCTTCCAAATCGGGACTCTATTCACAATCTGCCGATTGTAGCTCAGTCAGCCATCGCATTCCACCTCACAGACATATTGCATCATGGTAAAGGTCTTCCTGGCCACTTGGACTTGATCCTAGCTACTACTAGGTCAATTGGAGGAAATTCGGCACATGAAGTGACTGCGACATTGGGGTGTTCTGGCCAACTGCAGAATTATATCACACTTTCCCAGTTAACTTTGGCACTACAGCGACCTGTAAATTCGATCGGAATACCAAACCGGTCACCGTGGCTGTGGTACCTGCCCAAAATCGAAATCACTATAATGGTACCCTTGCAGTTCTTGACAGCTCTTGCCCAAGTCACTTATAAAATCCTCGGCCACCACTTCCTATACAGTCCATGGCAGATCCACCACCACCTCAACCACCACGTTTTGCCGCCACCAATGTGCTATAGCTCTTTCCTCAATGGAAGTGAAATTTCGACCCTTGCTAGCACATTGTCACTAGATATTTGCCAAGCTTGTACTTTGTTGCTATAAAACCTCACAGAGATTTTTCATCCTCCTCTTCCTTTCCCCATCACTTGTTCCATCCAGACCTCAGTCTTTGAAATTTGAACGAACTTCAGTCTTTCAGTTTATCATAACAGACTCACTACTTCTTCCTTCTATCATCAAATCCATTACACAAGTTCTACAAACAGCAATCAAGATGTCTACCCAGATGCTTGTCTTCGTTGCCCTTATCACTCTGTTCTTTTCGATCACCTTTGGCACTTACTACCTAAAGGCCATCATGAACACCATCATCTCCTTTGCTGCGCGCGGTTTCTACTTCATTTGCGCAATGGCATCAACCGCGAAAATGCTTTTCTCTTTGGGGGTTCGCTCTTACAAAGATCCCAGTAGGTTCCTCTATAAGTCCTTCTTTATCTGTCTTTTACCAACCAACTTACAGAATGGGCCATCGTGGGGGCCATCAAGGCCTTCGTCACATTCATTCTTTCTATGGTAGCGCGCATCCTCAGAGTAGCCAGTAAGTCTCCTTCTAAGTCCTTCTCTATTAGTCTTTTACCAACCAACTTCCAGTCGGTTACATTGTTGGCGCGTTCAACTTCCTCTGGCGATCTTTTGTTTCCGCTCATACGTCTACGCCGATACCTCCAAGTCAGTTGCACATTCCAAAGATGGATAGAACGAAGGTCAATGCCGAATGCGCTAAACCAGCGCCGACCAACATGCCAGAGTTTCCTGCCAAGGCAGAGCCTACCACTCTGCCAAAGCTTGCTACTCTGCCAAAGCCTACGGTCTATCGGCGGATGCCTGCGAAATTCGAATATTTTGAGCGACTTCGTCAACCAAGCCACCCTGGCACCCACTATCATAAGCCAGAGCGAAAGCAGATCACACCGGTGCCGCGAGATTAGAATGATCGCGCACCTGTGAGACCTGTTCCGGAGTTCGTTCCTACTCCTCCACGGACACCTCTTGGATCGGCCGTCATGGAAGTCCCGGAGTATAGGCCGTCTCTTCACCCTGTGACGACGGCGATGCTCCTTCCCTCTCCCCCTACGACGCCTCCTCCCCCAACTGGCATTGTGACGCCTCCATTCCTGCACAGTATGTGGCCGGAGCTTCATCAATCCGGTCAGCCAATGATGATGACCCATACTGGGCTCATCGTTCCTGTCCATACTCCTTCCCCACCACCACAGCAGGTGCTGGAACAGACCAGTCACACCTGGTTCCAATCAACCCAACCTGCTTATCTGGCAACTCCTCCTTCCTCGGTGCAGTCTCCTGTCTTGGCTGTCGGCCGCTTACCTTCTGATTTACCGCCACTCGATTACAAGTCGCCTGAAAAGAAGGGACAGAAGAAAAGACAGACCGCTAGCGCGGACCCGGCACCTCCCTCAAAGCGTAGATGCCCATCAACGCGTGCGAAACTGGAATGGGAGGTCTTGAAGGTGGTGGAGATATTGAAAAAGTTGAGAAAATCGCAGAAGGCGCAAAAGAAAGTCAAGGTGCACCGCTTTGGCGATTACGACCTGGTTTGGTGGAACAATGAGATTGCAAAGAGTCACGAGCGCTGCAAGAAAGTCGACGTGGCAGATAATTTGGGGGGCGGCGAAATTGTTGTTGATGAG
This sequence comes from Microthyrium microscopicum, assembly GCA_010405405.1. Classification (NCBI taxonomy): domain Eukaryota; kingdom Fungi; phylum Ascomycota; class Dothideomycetes; order Microthyriales; family Microthyriaceae; genus Microthyrium; species Microthyrium microscopicum. The sequence goes on from MU004230.1 coordinate 2,666,259, forward strand.
ATAGACGTCTCTTGCGCCGGCCAACATATGGAAGTCGACGATGGCCAGGCTCATAACGATGGCCACGCTATGGACGTTGACGGGGCTGACGAAGATGAAGCCGAGGAAGATGAGATGGATTACGAGCCTGCCAAGGATCTTCTTAAAGAACAGATGCCAAATGAGGAGAACCACTCGAACAGCACCATCATGACTGTTCCGGCATACAGCTTCGGAGACGTGAACATGGATATTCCTGAATACAGCTTCGGAGACGTGGACATGGATTCCGAACAGCCACAACAGAGTGTTCAATTCACCGCGTCGACATCCTTTTCTGGCTTCGCTCCTGCATACAATGCTCCGATCCAGGCCACAGGACCGATAGCCACTGTCCCTGCCTTTGGTCAGTCGACTTTTGGTCAAACTTTCCCGGGTCAAGTCACTGGAGGTCAATCTGCTTCGAGCCAGTCGCCATTCAAGACGCCCGGACTTCCTGCGTCTGAATACAAGAAGTTGTCCAATCAGTCCAATCTGGCCATGAGCCTTGCTTCCAGCAAATGGTCGACACCTTTATCTTCTGCCTCGAACTCTTCCATAAGCCAAGCAGCTCAGGCTCCTCCTTCGAGAACCTCGAACCCGCCATATCAGCCTGCTTCCTTCATGCAAAACCAGACCCTCCAATTAGGGTATGCTGGAAGTCCACCTGGCTCTTTTGGATTAGGAGCACGGGCTCCTGCTGCAGCTCCCCTCTCTGCACCGGCCACAACTATAAGCCAGCAGTCACCAGCTCTACCTACTTCAGGACTGGGGAAAATCTTCATGAGAAGCAAAGCGCCTGGCTCCTTTGGTACAGGTGACTCTCCTGATCCGGCTTCACAGCCACGCCAACGGCAAGATCGAGCTCCTAGCCCGGAAGAGGCCCCAAAGAATTATCGACTACGATATTGATCTGTGGCGATTCCCTCCTTCCAGTTCGTCCTCGCACAATTCTCAGAGCCTAGTGCAGTCTACTCGAGTCTGGCCAAGTCGTTGAGAACGCGACTTACTTCACTACCGTTTCAATCCGCTGGTGCGGGTGTCTTACACACCCTGCCGCAGATTGCGGTACTGTCTTTCCGCTGTTGTGGTGTCCATCTTATACACTCTCCCGCAGATTGCCAGTACTGTTCCTACAACTATTGGGTGTTCGATCACCTTCCAGATGTGGCAATGAAACGGCCAATATCGCGCATCTCACGGCAGGTTTGGGTTACGGTTTCCGCTGTTGTGGTGTCTTATACACTCTCCCGCAGATTCCCAGTACTCATCCGACAACTATTGGGTGTCGTCATATACATCTTCCAGATGTGGAGCGAAACGGCTAGTATCGCGTCTCATTGCAGGCTTGGTTTATTGGATGGTCGATGGGTGAAACTTGTTGCTCCCGCAGATTGCTGGTATTGTTCCTACAATTATTGCGTGTCGTCTTATACACCTTCCGGATGTGGAACAAACGGCCAGTATCGCATCTCAAGGCAGGCTTGTTTGATCGAAAAGTCGATGGGTGGAACTTGATTTTGGGCGGGGGTTGTTTGGGAGGATGATGGCTTAAAAGTCTCTGTGGCGGGTTGATTGTTGAGTATGGATGCTCTTTTGGACTTGGGTACTCTATTGGGCTTGAAAATTCTGTTTGGTTGGGATACCCTCTTGGGCTTCGGCACTCTTCTTGGTTCTTTACACTCTTCTTGGGCTTGAACACTTCTTGCGCGATGCGTTCGATGGAGTCATGAGTTATGTGGCTTGGGGAGGATATCAATGCTTCAATCGCAGCATGTTTACACGTATTCATTAATTGATTGATTGTCTTTGTTGATGCCCATGTTCTTTAAATGCGGTGAAATAGATGCCGAAGTTTTTCAAGACTGCCAGATAGCCACCGGGCCTTGCATAATAGCATATTGGCATTTCGGCTATGCAAGTCGCTTCGTCAAGATGAGAGTCTCCTGTGCTCTCTTGAGTCCTACGATGTGGTGGGATGCTAGCCACTTCCTTCGGTGACTAAGCTTTGGAGATGCCACGCGGTTGGGTATTAGGAGAAAACCGATGCAATGAGAGCGGAAACAACGTAACACACCATAGATATTTTATCAAATGTACTGGTAACTATTAGTTAAAGGAGTTTGACTCGCAAAGTAAGGTAGATGATGGCGCTGTCATGCATAGAGTCGCCGAGCTTATCCTTAGCTGCCCATAACTCAGCTCGAGTTCTTCGAAACCTCCTTCTAAAAGCATAGAATCCAACAATCTTTCGCAGAATATAAAATGCTAAGAGTGTGAATTCAGACTGGCAAGACTGGCCAAGTGTCGTTGGAAGATACCCCTGAATGAACATCGGAAGTGGCGCTATCCGATCGGCCCGACCAGGCTGTCATTTAATCGGCATTTCATGTCACTGATACATATATTTTATCCAGCTCATTTCTAGAACTCGATCACATCCTCACTTTCCACTCCCCTATCTAAGACAGATTGTTCAATTCCGTCACAATGTCTGGATCCAAGAAAAACGCCTACGACACCAAACAGCACGACACCTCCTTCCGTCGCACATGGGACACCGCCGAATATGCTGAGAAGGGCGCCGCCCGCGATGCCCGCGACCGTGAGGAAGCCAAAGCCCGCTATGAAGCCAAACTCGCCGGCAAAAAATACCACCGCCGCGCCTCCACACCCCCCGACGTCCGCGAAACTGAAGCGCGCAAACAACGCCTCGATGTTGGGTCTATGGTCGGCAAGACCATGCTGGTCCCAGCCGGCGCATCAATCGGTAAACGAGGTCGTGGAGCGGGGTTCTACTGCGAAGCCTGTGATCTTACGTTCAAGGATAATCTGCAGTTGGTGGAACACTACAATAGCAAGCAGCATCAGCTGGCGGTGGGGGAGTCGGGTAAGGTACGCATTGCGACGGTGGAAGAGGTTAGGGAGAGGCTGAAGTGGTTGAAGAGGAAAAGAGATGAAGAAAAGAAGGATGAAGTTATCAACTTGGAGGAGAGGTTGGAGGTTGCGAGAGAGAAGGAAGATGCTGAGCGAGAGGAAAAGAGGCGGAAGCGGAATGAGAAGCGTCGGAAGACGAAGAATGGGGAGGGTGTGCAAGGCATACAATATGAGAATGATGGGATTATTTGCTGAGAGTGCTTCTCATGAATGGCAAAATATTGCCCATCTACCAACGCGCTGTTGCTTTCTGCTCAGTCGGAAGAAGCTCATTCTGTTGTGGACTACAGGGTATCAGCACACCTTTGGCAAAATGCGACCAGCCTTCAATTGCCAGCTCGCTGTAAGCTCAACGTTGCAAGCAACCTCCGATCCCACAGAATGGATTCTGCGAAGTATAGCGGTAGCAAGGAAGCTCGGTCCAGCATTCAACAACTTGTTAGTTCAATGTCCCCGATGCTGCGACGATCCTCCATACGAATGCATGTCGTTGTGGGAATCAATGATACGATTCTACGAACCTTCAGGAACCCAAATCACTGCGATTGGAGCGAAACGAGCTTTGAATATCAACTACCTGCTAGTTGTACGCGGCTCCATGACTGACGATCTCCCGACATCCAGGTTTTGGGTCATTCGGTTAATATGAAACGCCTTGTGCACAATCCACCAACACCGTTCACAATCAGCACGTTTGTTTAGAAAGGCTTCTTGGCCAAAATCGTCCTCATATTGCACGGTCTGTGCAGATTTCTTGCAATGAACCCCGGAAAGCTAGGGCCCTGCAAGATGCAGACATATTACCGTCACATCCTTCTCATGGATGCTACATGAGAGAGGCTCAAATAGAAATTAGAATCAAGTTCTGATTATGGCTGTTTACAGTCGAAACAAGACTCTGTGCTCTCAATCATGGCAATATTCTCATCATTTTACTGTCTTTTGGCAACTTTAGTTCATCTCGTCCTGTCTCTCAATGTCGCCGACCCATTCTTGATAGACAATGGCGACAAAACGTTCACTATTGGAAATTCACTCTGGAACTTAACGCTCAACTCTCAGTTTGGCACAAAGCTACTTTACAAAGGACATGATCTAGTTGGCGCTGCTTCAGGGCACTATGTTAGCTACAGTAGGTTCACGGAGCGTGCCATGATAATCTGACTAACAAAATAAAGATGGAGCTGCGAACAATTTGACCTTTGATGTTTCACCCCCAAGGCTTCAAAAACTGAATAGCGAGTACACATCTATCAGCTTCCTCGCCAAAGAAGGATTATTTGTGTGGGTGCTCTCTCCAACGCTTTCTGGTGCATATCAATATTTTGTGAACCACAACCTGCCGCAGCTCGGTGAGTTTCGTACGCTCTGGCGGTTGGATAACTCAACCTTCACGCATGCCTGGACTTCAGAGATAGCAGACTATGGAGTAAAAGAGCAAATTGATGGTGTTCCCTTAGTTCCTCTCAGCCAGATCAGAGGATCAAATTCAACCAAAAAGGTTCAGGACGAGACCTGGCAAAGACTGGACGGAAGCTTCATTACCAAGTATGACCTTGCTGCGTTCTTACCAGTCGTCGAAGGAAGACCATCTTTATGGGGCACTTTAGGAAAACTACCTGGCACCAACGAAGGAATCGGAAGCTGGTATATCCACGGTGGAAAGGTAATCTTGTCACTATCACTTGTGTTGGGCGAAACTTACAGGATATAGGACTATCTTAATGGCGACCATTTGAAACAAGAACTCATGAATCATCGTGAGAGCATCACTGGAGATACTGTCCAGCTTAACATGATCCATGGTACTCATTTTCAATCAATTAGTCGAGACAATTTTGCTCGAGGCAGAACATGGGGCCCGTTTTTATGGTACTTGGTACGTTATCTTACTACTCTACCACTCTACCAGCAAACATTGATCTTTCTTTAGAACAACGGCTCAAGTGCGGATGCACTAGCGAAAGCCAAGGAAGAAATGAAGTTGTGGCCTTACCAGTGGATGAAAGATGATAATGGCTTCAACTCTCGAGGCAACATTTCGGGTCAACTGTCTCTCGACGGCAACCGGCCTGCATCAAATGCGGCTATCTTTCTCGGTGATAACAATTCGACTCTGAGAACTGTAAATCAAGGCGCGGGCTATTACTACCGAACTTACGCAGACCACATGGGACGCTTCAGAATAGATAATGTGCGATCTGGATCTTATGCGTTGCAAGCCTGGCCGAATGGCGGTATCATTGCTGACGTTTTTACCACATTTGTTCGAAACGATGTAGTCATCAGTGCCAATAAACACACAGCACTCCCCGCCTTGTCCTGGGCAACGCAAGGCCGCAAGAAAATCTGGCAAATCGGAGAACTTGATCGAACTGGAGCCGGCTTCAACAACAGCGGGCCGCCCCACAAGCACGGCAGAAGTGCAAACTGTCCGGCTAATTTGACGTATACGGTGGGTACTAGTGGGCTTCGAGACTGGTGCTTTGCTATGGTCAAGCCTGGTACCTGGAGTATCAAATTTGGTATTCTGAGTGGCGAGATTACTTCAGCAGCGGTACTGAGTTTAGCTTTGGCCTCATTTACTTCTGGTGTGGTGGCGACTATTTCGATTAATGAGAAGAGCGTTTGTGAGATCAGTCAGGCTACTGCTGGGGAAGGAGATCCATCTTTGTATCGCTCTGGAACGTTAGCTGGAGACTGGAGGCTTGTTCAGTGTAAGATTGCGAAGGGTCTTCTGAGAGAGGATCAGAACAGCATCGATTTCAAGATCAAGCAACAAGAAAGGGAACATGAATGGACCAACTCAGATCCTAAGATTGGAAACGTCATGTCTCTTCGCGGCTTTATGTGGGATAGTATCGCTCTTGAGTGGGATAATTGAAGAGAAGTGGGAGTCGTGGGACCATCGTTGCCATGACCATTGTTTGATTATTTCGAAGAGCTAGAGTAACAAGATAGCTCCCGGTGAGTAGCTTCACCACGTTCTTGCCCATTAATGCGACGCTTGAACTCTTCAGCAAGCGGTCTTCTTCTCTGATTGGTGTCCTTGTAGTCTTCCAAGTTTCATATACGATATCACTGCGCCATTTGATCAGATGGTTGATCACTAAAGTATGCGTCCATCAGGAATAATAGAGGAAGAACATATTTGATATAGGAGTGTTTCTTCAAATGTTCAACCATGGATGCTCTGGTCAGCTACTTCAAGTCGGTTCCAGAACCACTTCACAGTCATCCCACCGCAGCGGAGAATTGCTGTTTGTGACTATGCCTCAGAGTCAGAGCCTCTTTCCGGTACAGATTCCTCGGTATGGGAGAAAACTTTTTAATGTACCAGTACCATTAGTCTGGCTCATGTATAAAGCCATAATGTCCGCCCACATTTTGGTAGATTTTACTTTCCACTTTTAAATTCTTCCGCGACTTGTGCCTCCTTCACATCAAACCGAATCTTATATACAAATCACCATGAAGACGACTTCCATTTGCATGCTGGCTGCCATGGCAGGCAGCGCTTTCTGCCATCCGGCAAAGCAAGCAACACCACCACCACCAAAGGGAGAGAATCGCGGCCAGGGCATCCCACATCCCGTGCGACCATTTCCACTCAAACCAACAATGACGAATCTAGCTTCACTTGTAAGCGTACTCCAGAATCCACCAACAGCCACAGCTACATCTCCAACAGCCACAGCTACATCTCAGATCAACATGCCCCCTAATATTCTGGCCGAACCAGTACCACCAACCAAGGAATTTCTTAAGCGCTACTTCGGCCTAGTGCCCGTACTAGAAGAGTACAAAAAAGATTGCCTACACCTTAAGGTCATTCCCGCCGATTCACCACAGCGATGCAAGGATTTACGCAGCATCATCGAGTTGGCTGGTTATGTGGAAGCTGACTGGAATGTCAAGCCAAAGGGTCTCCCAAAGGTCGGCTCGTTGAAAGTCTGGATTCACAAAGTCCAAGTCTGCAATGCCACCGAGAAGCCAATCCCCGGTGCTATTCCACTCCCGTACCCATTCCCCTTCCCAGTCAAAGGCTCAGGTCGTCCATTTGGTCCTGGGGGCAATCCAAAGAGCAAGAAGCCACGCCCTGGCTTTGGCCTACGGAGCGCACAGGGCGAGTGCGAGATGCAGGATATGATGACTCTGCCGGTGGAACGAAATGCGACTGAGAACTCACTTTGGGCTATGATTGATGCTTGAACTTGAGTGAAAGCCTGAAAAGAGCTTGCTTATGTATTACTAGCTGATATAATTTCTGGGATCAGTGGGATTTGGTTAGCTTGGGTTTCAATGGAGTTGATAAGGAGGCTACTGGAAAGGGCAGCTTCTGCAGGGAGCAGCTGAACGCTCATTTAGGTATTGTTTCTTTGATGTTGCCAAACTATCAGTAGTAATGTAATCGAACTTATCTGTTCAAGTACCAGATCTTTGGATCTTTTCAGACTATAAGAATGTGTTTAATCAAACAATGACTCTCAAGCTTAGAGTGTGCTTTCGATACCCAGGCGAATTACGCTTGACGTCCCAAGAGCACAAAAACGGCTAGGGTTAAGAGGAAAGATAGAAAATGGCCCTAATCCATTATACGTATCATCATCACAATAATGGAGACGTCGTCTTGACAGCCTTGTTCAGCCTTATCGGCACAGAAAGTGCAGGGGTTTCTCGACAGGGATCTAAATGCATGACATCACTGCCTCTTTCTTCATGTGATGCCACCTCTCCAGCTTTGATTGTCAACATTCATCCCTTCAACCTGGAAACACCTTGTAGATCCTCAAGCTTAAGCTCAATAGGTGCTTTCTTCCATTTACACAACCTCACCTATGTCTCAACGAAAGTCGAATACTGTCGCTGGCAACATTGCCAACAGAGCGAAGGATGTCGTTTCTGAAGATGCCAACAAAGCTAAGGCCCTGTTGACAGATGCCGTGAAGAGTAGAGCCTACTTCTATCCCATCAAGGTATGCTGTAACTACTGAAATTTGGTTGTAGCTCGTAGCTAACATCGTTCAGGGCATCTACTACTTCCTCTCCCATCAATCTCTATGGCAGCCATTGCGAGAACAGCTACTACCAACCTTCGGCACAGCTATGAGCGTGACCTTGGCCATGTTTGCGTTCACCTATCTACCACAAGCAGCAATCCTCACACTCGTCAACGGCCCGCTGGCCTTCATCTCCACCATTCTCCTTGTGCTTTCCGAAAGCGCTACAATCACCAACATTATTGCTCGAGGATTCTTCATTGACGAAGCACTCCTCGACACCTTTGACGGGGTAAGACTATCCGTCTCCCTCCATCCAAGACTTTGAACTGACCTATTCTAGACTCTCCTATCTCGCGAAAAGCCTAAACTCGTCTCTCAAGGACGTCAACTCAAGCCCGCCCGCAGTGGCGCCGGTAACACAGTCTCGCGCCTAGGCAAAGTCGTCTCCAAGCGTTTCGCCCGCTTCACACCATCTGGCATCATCCGCTATCTAGTCTACCTGCCACTCAACATGATCCCAGTGGTCGGTACCGTGCTCTTCATCGTGCTGCAGGCACGTCGCTTCGGCCCAAATGCACATGCGCGCTACTTTCAGCTCAAGGGCTGGAGCAATGCCCAACGCGAAGACTATATTGAGAAGAAGCGTGCTGCATATACTGCTTTTGGAGCGCCTGCTGTATTGTTGGAAATGATTCCGTTCATTGGTGTCGGCTTTGCATTCACCAATACTGTTGGTGCGGCGTTGTGGGCGGCTGATATGGAGGATGGTATGTCTGCGCCGGAGACTGCTGAGTTGCGTGAGGACGAGATGGGCGAGCAAGAGAGCGGTGTTGTTCGCGATGAGGGTAAGAAGGAGCTGTAGAGGCAAGAAGATTGGCAGCAAAAAGCGAAGGGGTAGTGAATGACTAGCACACATAGATGTCCTTGTCATTATTAGCGTTCTTGTATGAGATATGAAATATGTAGCAATTAAGTAATATCATTAAATGTCTATCGATTCCTGATATGAATTTACCCGGTGAGAGCATGAGCTACTAGTCTATCTATAAATGCGCCATATGCCATGATCCAGATCGCCGAAGCTGACCCTCTATAAATTCTGCCAAATGCATCATGATACGCTATCCTCTTGCACAACAACGCCTACCACAGCACAAATATCATCCGGCTTACCGCCTCCCCAATCCTCCATTGGATACGCTTTCTTCGCCTCCTTTGCAAACGGGCCATCTCGTCGCTTATTCAAGCTACATTCCTTGGCTTCCCTGAGAATTGCCATGGCCAGCATGGTGCTCAAGTCCAGCACACCCTCGCCGAGCTCGTCTGCGCCTGGTGCGCGCTCCAGTATACTAGCTGCCAATCCCTCGTCGCTCACGCTTACTGCTCCTTCTGTGTCCACACGCCAGGCTCCACTACGTAGCATTACACCTGATATTATCCTCAGAACTTCGTCCCCTGAAAGGTTATCCCATAAGCCGTCGGTTGCGAAAACGAAGACATCGCCGTGAGACAGGTTGTGCGTGGACGTCTCGCTTTTGGCGGGTGTTTCAGCAAAGGGTTCGTTGCCAAACAGGCGTATCTGCTGCTTCATCCACGGCGGAATTTTGGATAGTTGGTAAGGTGTGTTGAATGCATGTGTCTGTGGCGTGGAAAGATGACAGATGCGCAATGGGCTTAGATGTGCGTAGCCTGAGTCGCCGAGGTTTGCGACGTTTAGACTGCCGGTCTTGGTGGCGACACCAATACATGCTGTGCTTCCGCCCGCGTTTATGGTACGGTCTTTTTGTACGGCATCGTAACCATACTGAAGGATATCGAGTGGTTTGGGGCTAAGGAGTTTTTCGCGCTGCAGTTTGCCTGCGACGGCTGTGGTGTATGAGGAGGAATATTCGCCCATGCGCTCGCTGAGGCCGTGGGAAAAGTCGGCGGGATCTATACCAGACTCTGTCCATCCACCTACGCCATCTAGTACGCCGAATGCGATGGAACTGTTTTCTGGAACTGTTGACACGAAGAAGGCATCTTGGCCGCTCTTGTATCGTTTTTGTTTGCGTTTTTGGGCTGATAGGGAGGTTGTCCCTGGTGCGACACTACTTGATCCGGGGACCGGGTCATGAAAGTAGAGGTTGCGCGTAAAATCCAGGGGATTCTGTTTGGCGGAGAAGGAAGCCGATATACGGTATGAGAAGTTGGACGAGGAAGTTTTGGCAGAGTAAGCTCGACGAAGAAAGTATATCGTCGCGTCTGGTTTTCGAAATGATCGTGAGGGACATGATGGGCGTGTCTGTGAAAAGGAGCGGACTGGTAAGATTATGCGCATTGTGAGGGCCACGCCAGGATATGAAGAGATAGATGTCGACTAGATTATCATGGTATGGGAGATCACGAGTAAATATTAAGAAGTAGATTATGAATCAAGAGTCGATGATTATGTCAACAAGTTTCTATTGATCTTAGACTTTGTATATCGGGCATTTTCAATGGTGTACCATGTACATATTTAGGCCGATGCAAGCCGAGTTGATCGGGCCGATGGCCCAAGCTCCCTGAAGTTCTAGAGACTAGTGTCATAAAATGTTCAGATTGATGTTCAACCGCAGCTCGTGATACTCCTCGACCTTTCTGCCTGGTCCATATATCGCCACAAAAACGCAAATATGCATCCATCGCGGCAGGCATACGTGGAAGATGCAGAGCCGGAGGTAGGTATTCTAGGAATTAGACATAACTCCTCAAAGACTAATAAAAAGCAGGACTCGAAGATGAGCGGCTTGCTCGACCTCGCAGATGTGCCGGTCGACCATGATCATTTCATGCCCAATCTATCGGGAGCTAATCCCGAGAAAGCGTCTGCGATTCTGGCCCAATTTAACCGCAAGCGACTCGCCGCAACAATCGCAGTTCCCACAGACGATAAACGCGTACGCGCAAGGTTACGAGAAGTAGGAGAGCCCATAACACTTTTCGGCGAAAATGCGCAAGACAGACGAGACAGACTTCGCGAATTGCTTACGCAACAAGCTGAAGCTGGTGATGATGACGATGTGGACATGGAAGACGGAATGGGAAATGGAGACGAACCGAACGAGGAATACTACACTGAAGGCACAAACGAATTACTGGAGGCAAGAAAAGAAATGGCCAGGTTCTCCTTACCACGGTCGAAGAAGCGATTAGGCTATCAAAAGGTCGAAAGTACCATCACACTACGCTCGCATGTCAAACACAGGAAGGCTGTTCGGGAATGGCTCTCCACCATAGATCTCTTTGGATCGCAAATCGCGGCCGAACGACCACTTGCGGCTCTAGAATTCTCGCCGAATGGTGAAACAATTGCTGTGGGAAGCTGGGGCGGCGATGTACAACTACTAGACTTGCCAAATCTCAATAAGAAGCAAGTCTTTAAAGGGCATCATGATATCGTCAGTGGTCTAGCATGGGCGCCTGGTGCCACCATTGCCGCTTCAAATGTAAGAGCTGAAGATGTCAATCTCGCAACTGGAGGAGGAGACGGTACTATCAATCTCTGGTCACTAGTGCAGTCAACACCTCTCGCCACTCTGTCGGGCCACGAATCCCGCGTATCCGCTGTTCAGTTTCACCCTTCATCGAAATATCTCGCTTCTGCCTCTTACGATGGAACTTGGAGATTATGGGATGTCAAGACAACCACCGAGCTTTTACTCCAGGAAGGTCATAGTCGAGAAGTACATTCATTATCCATGAATGAAGACGGCAGTCTCATTGCAACTGGTGGTTTGGACAGCATCGGCCGAGTATGGGACTTGCGTTCCGGGCGTATCGTCATGTACCTGGACAGTCACATGGGACCGATATATGCTCTTGACTGGAGCACTGATGGTTATCGGGTGCTAAGTGGCAGCGGCGATGGTTTTGTCAAGTGCTGGGACGTGCGAGCCGTAAAGGAACAAGCCAACATCGGAGCCCACACTGGAGGTGTAACTTCCATCCGCTGGTTCCAAGGCAGAGACGGTCCTCATTCCCTATTCACCAAGGACGACGGGTCTCCAGGCCTGGGACGCGATGCTCCGGACGTAGACAAAAGTGGTGACCCGCTCCCCAAAGTCTCAGGCACATTTGTTGTCACAGCAGGGTTGGACCATACTGTCAAAATATTTTCCGCAGATGACTGGAGCCTGTGCAAAACCCTAAAAGCGCACGTAGGCAACGTTACGGGCGCGGATGTCACCAATGATGGTCGATGGATAGCGAGTTCTGGGCGTGATAGAACTGTCAAGCTTTGGGGTCGGCCAGATATGGACAGCATTTACGACAATCCAATGGAATAAATTGATAACCCGATGTTGCCGCGAAAAGGCGATATAATCTTGATCTGGCAACTCTTGGTTTCTTCGCAGATCGTTGATAAAGGACCTCACTGCCAAGCGGAGTGCAAGGCTGACAAGCTGACCAATCACAGATAGGAATCTTCTAGCCTTTCGTCATATCAATGGACAACCAACGTGCGTTACGGCGACGTCAAAACAATCCCCACAAATAGAACCCTCATCCCTTCCATCGAAGGCTTTGTTCAGTCTTCGTTGACCTTTTTAATCTCCGCCTCTACTGTACTATGAAACTCGATTCCGCTGTTGCCCAAGTCCTGGGCATAAATCCCGACCATGCAATTGTTTCATCAAGTGGTGGAGGAGGGTGCTCTTCAGCATCAACTGCCAAAATTACCGTACGAGGTGGCAATGATCACGGCGCTGACCAGCTGTACTTCCTGAAGACCGCCAAAGGCCCCGACGCGGAGATTATGTTTCGAGGAGAGCATGCATCACTAACCGCCATCCACGATCAAGTGCCAACTCTCTGTCCAAACTCCTATGGTTGGGGCAGATTCGAGTCCTCTTCATCAACATACTTTTTGGTAACAGACCATTTGAATCTCGGAGCGCGATCTCCTGTCTCGGGAGAGACCCTCGCGGCTAAGTTGGCTAAGCTTCATTCCACACCAGCCCCTATCCCGAAAGGCTATTCAAAAGCCATGTTTGGTTTTCCCGAAATAACGTGTTGTGGAGACACACCACAAACCAATAATTTCTCTGAATCATGGGCGGACTTTTACGCGAATCACCGGCTGCGCTCCATAAGGACAAGATCCGAAAAGTCAAATGGCTCGGACGCGGAGCTGTCAAACCTCATTGAGATTACCGCCGCGCACGTGGTACCGCGTCTCTTGGGAGATGGCCATTTGGGCGGATCAAGCGGGATAGTTCCCGTGGTAGTTCATGGGGACTTATGGAGTGGAAATGCTGGAACTGGCAGCTTGGGGTTGGATGGTCCTGTGGAACAGGTGGTCTACGATCCTTCAGCGGTTTATGGGCACAATGAGTATGAGTTAGGCATCATGAAAATGTTTGGAGGCTTTGGAGGGCAGTTCTTGAAAGAATATCATGAGCTTTGTCCAAAAACGGCACCAGTTGAAGAATATAGCGACCGAGTTGCGTTGTACGAGTTGTAAGTTGAACAACATATGGAAGTCGCAGGCGGCTGACAATTAGATTCTAGATATCATCATCTCAATCATCATGTTTGTGTGCCCAAGCCCCGCTCACTTATTTTGTCCCCAAAGAGCCCGGCAAAACCACACGTGTTGTTCTAAATTTACTAACAATAACAGGCACTGTTCGGTGGAGGCTATCGCTCTGGCGCTGTGAACATTATGAAGACCCTTATACACAAATACGGAGATGACGCCGGTCATTCTTAGACAGAAAACAAAATCAGGACCCTTATACACGAATAGGGAGCGGACGCCGGTCGCTGCAATTGTGAAAAAGTTTATGGTAGGACTGTGAACCATTCTGGAAGCTTTTCAATTACAATTCTACAATCCTATCAAACTTCAAGTCACTCTGCTACAATCCAAAGACTGATTTGTTCGGTCTTACTATCTAGTAATTTCACCGAACGATCAGGCACTCGTTGGCTCCATGTTCCAAACAATACCTGCCAGTTAACCTTTTCCACACCAATGAACTTGGAAAGGGCAAATTTGCTAGGCTTTAACAAACCGAAACATTCTAGGATGTCTACAGATACCAAGCCTTCGAAGAATTCCGAAACACTTCTTTGCAGGCGGGGAAGCACTTCTAATAGGCGCTTTAGAGCTTCTGTAAACATGACAATATACTGAGCACAACGTGTGTAGGAACAAAGATGCATCCGTCCTCAGTATCTTAGGATGATGTCCTCCAGCCTGGACAATGCAGGTCGTGTGGCGGAATACTTAATGGCATCGAAGTGATCTACCGACCTTTCCCTTCCACCAAATCACAGCCCATCTGAGAAGAAAGATCCAAGCATGGGCAGAAAACTAATGATGTGACCAGGGACACAAAGGTACATCATTCTTGTATCTACCGGGTAACAAGAGAGAGGGCTGACCAGGACATATCAAAGTCTAAATGTGCCATGGCCTTTGGGAGATCTTTACATCTACAGATCCCGATCCCAGGAAAAGATCAAAAGAGCACAGATAAAAGTTAATCTGTGTTCTGAGCATCCCGTGGTCACTTATGTGTAGGGCTCTCAGTGCTAGCTGAATACTGCGATTGGACTAAGCGATGCGGCCATGAAAACACCAGACGGCATCGTAGATATGCCCTATCAAGCAGCCTTCTGCAGCGCTCTTGTCCTTTAACAAAAGTCTTCGTTGGTAATGGACTCGACTCTGTGGACCGAATGTTTCCCTCCACAAGGCAAGCACAAGGTTTCAGGTCGTCCCCTTGGCGTTTCCCAGGTTCATCGCGCGCAGATTCTCTGCAGGCCTTCGAGACGTTAGACAGTAGGTCACCCTGAAGAAACAATTGCTGCGAGGCGGGAAAGAATGATTTGGCTCAATTAAACTTGGTTTCCTTCTTGTATATGATAATATACAGATCGATTCCCTCAATCCCAACGCCACTAAACACACGTGGATAAACTAAAGGATGGATCCATCTCAAGAATCCTTTGCCATTCCGTTTCTATCTTCGAGAACTTCGTAAAACCGGACTTTGACCTCGCAATCATGAGACTCGATTCACTCTAACAAGGAACACTTCATCGCCTTATGCAAGAGAGATCACCCGCCTTGCAGCTATGGCAAGTCTAATGCCTACTCCAACACTGGCGCCGGTCACCAACAGTACGATACCGATGTCAGGTCCTATTCCATCTGGTTTCTTTCTCAATCCCTTCCAACGGCACGCAGTACACGGTCAGCGGGATCTAACTATCATTGCCGTGGTTATAACGTACCTGATACCAGTTTTCCTGGTTCTCGTCAGGTATATAAGCTCAATCTGATCTACTATATGACTCTAACAAAGTGTAGAATATGTCACCCTCGAAGGGTAAGAAAATATGCGCCTCATGACTGGTTTCTCTTTGTATCATTGGTACGTATTCTACCGTCTCCTGAACTTTATGAAAGATGGGCATATCATTGAAGCGCAGTGACTGACTATGATCTTCTAGTTCTTTGCTTTTTGCACAACTGCCAGCTTGATCGCGTCAATAATATTGTCGGTTCGACCTGAGGTTGCCCGAGGTATCAAATTCATTTCTGAACAAGCCTTGAAGGCCAATATAGTTAGTAATATGCAGTTTTATGCAACAGCGATGTAAGTCTAGTTCGTATCTATTCGGACGGATCATGTAGTCCTAACAGCGTCAACAGGTTCTTCAGGATGAGCTTGCTTTGCTTTGCCTGGAAGGAGTTTGCAAATAGAAAAGTCGACAAAAAGCGCATCGTCATATTCATACAAGTAGTTTTAATAGTGTTTCAAGTTGGAGTGATAGCGCAAGGTATTGCCGCTATGGCGGTATGTATTCCTGGTATTGGAAGGATATTAACCTATGCTGACAGCTCTACTAGACCTCTGTGGCGAGTTGTAAGCCAATTTCATCAGCTTGGGATATACGGAAGTTCAAGAAAGATTGTGCAACCTACTCGCAAGTTCAAGTCATCAATGCTGGATTGGATGTATGGAAAGACGGCATCATTATGATCGGGTTCATTCTGTGCTATGCGCGGATTGGCATAAACCGGAGTATGCTTCGTAGGTTATAATCCATTATCATACCGCTATACATTACTAATCGAATTTGTAGCATTCAAACTTGCCATTCTTGGGGTTGGCATACTCTCTCTTACTGCTGGACTTGGAAGAGTATCATTTCTAGACGTTCACAAGGCGGAGATCTTTCCACCTGTCCGCCGCTTAGTTGCCCAACTTCTCGAAGCTCTTGAGATGAACCTGGGCATCGCAACAGCCGCTCTCCTTACCATCTGCACCGGCACCTATCGCAAACCTCATACTGGCGACGAATTCGAAATGGACCCCAATTGGCGAGGAGACGACTTCAAGAAGTGGGAGGACATTCCCGACCTCGTTTTCAAAACAGACCCTTCAATCGATATCAACACGCCCATCAAACGCGCCGGCAAGGTCGATCCTGTACAAGGCGCTATGCCCGTCTGGGATGATATTCCCGATCTCGAATTCAAAACTGGCGACAGCATCAACGACTCCTCCAAACCATCCTCCCACGCTCCCTACCCTGCGGTCCAATCATTCCAAACAGCCGAGCGAATCTCAATCCCCATCTTTCCTCAACCACCTCAACAAGCCTTCATCCGCCCCGACACTCCCCCCGAAGGCATCGCCGGTCCCTCAGTCCTCCAACCCCGCCGACCATCCATCCCACCGCCATTAAACTTCTCCCACCCATCACGCACACCCTCCACAACTCGAGCGCGCGGGCCTATCCCACCCATGCCATCTTTCAACAACGAAATACTAGCTGAAACGCCCATAACACCCCACTATCCACGCACAAAATCGTATCCTGTATCTTTCAGTACTTCGCCATCGCTCTCGCCAGGGCCATTCAGTGACTACTCAGAAGGAGAGGCTGATATGGCCATGATGCAAAGAGCAGCGCTGGTACGGATAGCGGATGCGAGAAGGGAGAGCACGAGTGTTAGTGCGGCGTCCCCTGCGGCGAGTTTAGGTGGTAATTCGATATGGGGAATCGCGGAGGCGTTGGAGGGGAGTCCACCGGCGACGCCGCAAAGAAAGGCTGGTCGTTAGGACCTTTGTAATATTATCTTGATCAGATATAGCTGTACAATAATAAGTTCAGGCCAAAGATAAGTCCATGTTCCCTCAAAGATTTGTGAAGTATTGGTTTGATTGTCATTATGGCATCTAGTGCGGCCTATGAAAGCTGGCTGGACAAAAGTAGATAGATTCAAAAGTAAGATCTTTTTCGATTGGCTGGTAGCTGCCTCCAGTGCTTTCTTATTGTCCTCATGTCCTGCCTCTCTAGCCTGAGGAGAATTATCCAGTAGGACCCCAAAGCGGAGCCAAAGGTTAAGTGTAGTTGGAAAGATGAGACTCTGCGTAGCTTACTTAGTGCGGCGCAGCAACTTGGACATTCTACCTGGGTAGCATCGCGGCCAAGCAAAACTACTAAAGGTTGTAAATGAGCAGACATCCCTCTGCTATCCAAATCCCCCACTGAAAGCTTCAACAATATACATCGAAAGTCCTCTACATACTTGCACAATGACTTCTTTAATGCTCTTCTGCATCGATGAGGAGGCTAAAGCCGTGGGTTAAATCGTCCTCTCGTCTCGTAGCAACTTTCCATACTAACCTCATAGAGTTCGTCCCTACAGTCCTAACCACCAAAATATCAGTGAAATCTCCAGCTCCAATCTACTCTCTAGTGCAATCCAACGCACGACCAACCCACAAAGAGGAATTCAAACAAGAAACGGACCCGATCGAGCCCTTCGAAACCGATTTCATGGGCTCCTCAGTCCAAGACTGTCGTGACTGGACACTTGAGAACCAGAAAGCCGTCAACTTCCTCATGACAGATCTAATTGCCATCGTGGACGCTTGAAGCGCCAAGGACAAGACTATCCTTTTGTCATGGTATAGTCGTGATACTGCTCTCGGACCGGACTATGAAGATGATGAGTTTGACGCGCTTCCAACAGAAATGAATGTCTGGTACGACTATAGAATTGATTGTAGGCAGTCGGAGGAGGCTACTGTGAGCTTGGTGATGCAGGAACCGTATGAGACGTTGTATCCTACTTATTTTGGGCGGAGGGAGGCACTTACTGATGATAATGGCGTTTTTGATGTGGATAGAGCACATCGTTTCTTGCTCGGGGAAACTGCTGATAACTAGAAAAGTTGAGTTTGAGGGTTCGATGTAATGAATAAGAGTCTATGGGACTTGGAATGGAAGGCCTGAGAGAGTTTATGAAATTGATTTCATGTTTGGTCATCAAAGTAGAGGAATTGTCTTCTGGTCCATGTCGTAAGGAGGCAGCGCACCAGGATAGAATTTACAGTCTCCATTATTTCAAAGACCTGGGAACTAAGAGACAGCCGGACGCATCGTTCCGGGCCGGCTCTCGACTATATATGGATCGGATCCACATACAAATTTGGTGGAGAAATATATTGAGTTGAAGATGTATGAAGTTGAATCAATGCGCGTGCAATCCAAATGTTGTTAGAAGGCTTGGAATTTATTCCTAATTAGTGCGCTTCTACACTTGCGAATGAAGATACAGAAGGTTTCACCGATCTCGTGGGTGCTAGGATGAATGCTTTACTTTTAAAGCACTGGAGGGGAATCCCTGGACTAATACAACCAACGGTTTCTCCAAGCTCAGGATCAAGGGATTAGCCGACGACAAGGTGAATGGTGGGGACGTTGAGCAAAAGTCGATCAAAGGCAGCACATTCGACAATGAAAGGGTCATTGGGTGTAAACTTCCTTCTTATTTTGTGTGCCTCGAATATTGTCGGTTGCCAGCTGGCGGTTCGCTTCTGCTCGAATAATTGCTGCAAACTACTGATTTCCTGCAGTATACAGTAGTTCCGCACACTATCAGGTCGCCCCACGGTTAGGATGGTGTATATTGACAAGCTCATCCTTCAGTAATACTCTATTACTGTAGAGAGTGGCCAGCAAACTGGAGAATATGCAGGGGGTCCTTGTCCCTCGTGGTTGAAAATGGCCAACGCATCAACGAGTTGACGGCTGGTGCAGATGCACGAAAGAGCCTGAGGGCCGCATTCTTGTCCTGGGAATTGCAGCTTGGTGGAATTGGGGAGATTGCGTTTTCCAATTGACGCTTTCAAGAAATCTATTTTGTCTTTGAAGGTCGAATTGATATTGAATTGAATCAAGCGTTCAAATTTCAATCGCTTCAACCCCCGACGGCAGTGGCATCCAGGATCAGCTTCCGTCCACGGCAGCAAACAAGAAGCCGGGATTGGCATCGTTATTGCAAGTAGTTCCTGACAACCTGCGACTTTTCCAGTTGAATGGGGCAAGGCGCGAATCTAAAAGAGTCGGTCAAGTTTGGCAGGAGAAATACAGGTAGAGTAAGTAGAGGACTCAGGTACCCCAAGTTTCGTTTCCAACAAACCCTGGTTCATCGCATCCTACTCTGTCTCTTCAACAACACAAACATCGACAACAATGCTCAAAATTTCATCCTCACCAAACCGCCTTCTTCGCCAACTGAGCATGCAGCATCGCTGATGCACTCGAAACTTCCCTGGTGAGTCATCATCTCTGCCCAACTCTCTTTGCACGACACACTGGGCCCATTGCCTGCGAGGCTGTACGCGTCGCAAAGCACTGCAGCGCCAATTGCTGCACCACGGCTGGTTGAAAACGGCAAACAAAATACCTCGTACACAGCTGTGCAGGTAATGGGTCGGTTCGCCAGGTTTTAAACTGGGCAAAGTCCTGATATTGCTGAAGAAAAAGGCATTGGGTGCTGGGAGCTCTAGTAAACCAACCTCTTGAATTTGCTAGCAAGCTCTCAGCTTGGCCAGCCAGTGGCAGTCGGTCGTCCTTGCCCCTTCCAGCCACCCACTCTCCCAAAGCTCCCCAGCTCTCCCCAGCAAGCTTCCTTTCCTTCAATAACCGTCCATCTTGATACTAGAAACCATACTATTATCATGCTCTGTGTGCTCTGTCGCTTCTGCCCGCCATCTCCATTACCGCGCTTACTACTACTCTTCTGCCCTGACATGGCCCAGAGCTAACATTATTGTGTCCCAGGCCCTTTGTTTCTCTTTCCACGAGGCCATTGACTCTTTTGTGGTACATTCTCCAACCGTGTTACCGCGACAAGAGCACTACTTCTTCCTTCACATCTGTCGCACAGCACACTACTCTGGCTACACTTCCATTGTCGGTTTTGGCCTTGCGCCTAATACCATTGCATCAGTAGCCAACATTGACGGAACCTCCCAATCCCCGGAGCCGTCCTCCTGCAGGCACGCTGTGGACTCCAACTCTTCCTGCTTCTAACGACGATCACGACGATACGACTTTTGAACCTTATTCTACATCATTACAGCAACGTCTATATTCTGAGCCTTTGCTGGGTCCAAAGCTGTATTCTCGTCCATCAAGCTCCTCTGGGAGCAGTCACACACTTCGACGAACTCCTAATTTCGACCAACAATCACGAACCCGGTCTACTTCTGTTACCTCAAGTCACCGGGCAACCCCTAGACCAGTAGATCAACAGGCACCAGGGCCACCCCGTCCCCAAGTCCGCTTTGTCGAACCGCTTGTACAAGTCAGAACACGGTCCTCTTCCACATCTGCACTTCCAGACTACTCTACAGTAGCTCGGCATCCAGCAACTCGAATATCTCGTAGAACAGCTTCCGCCATACTATCCGCGCTGGAGTCTCTCCGGGCTCCGTTTCCCTTCACCCCGGATCTGGTGGAGGAGAACGCAGAAATGTCGGACCTTGCTCCGGGCGTGGGCCCATCGAGTAGTGGACGCGCGACTAATGGCGGCGCAAGACCCCAAGGTGCTGTTCCAGTCTCTCAGGGCCAACAGGCGAAACTCACTACTCCAACGGACATTATGCGCCGGCGGCGTGAGCGCGAGGAAGCAAAACAGCAAGCAGAAGCTGCTGCTCAGGGACAAACTACGCCTACGCCAGAACAGTCATCACAGCGCCTGCCAGAACGATTACGCACAGATGAGAGACCGGATATACCTATCGGACAACCGCGAACTCAGCAACCTCATCGCAGAGCTACTAGCGAAGCTACCCCAGGTCAAGGGCCTCCGTCATATGCGCCCACTGGTCAGCCTTCAGCATCTGCTTCCGGTGCTGGAGGTTCGTTCAACCCTCGGACCGGCCAACCTACTTCACAATCGCAAGACCCTTCGATACCAGGCCGACCACGGGCCAACACTCAGGGATCTGGCCAATCTCGACCCGTTCCTCCCTCCAGTCAACAGCCAGGTACACAACGGTATTCTTCTCAGCAGCAAAACCCGTCCGCTAGTGGCCAACCTCAACCTCGTGTCTCTGCACAGTCTGGGCCTAGCGTACAGCGCCCTTCGGCACCAACTAGCTCTGCAGGTTCCATGCAACCCGCGATTTCAAACTTCCCTCATGCATTTGAACGATGGGAGACCCTTTCGTCACACTGGGAAGGTCTAACATCGTATTGGATTAGGCGATTAGAGCAAAATACCGAGGAGCTTCGACGCGAACCTCTTTTGCAACAGCTTTCACGGCAAGTTACGGATCTTTCAGCAGCTGGAGCAAATCTATTCCACGGCGTAGTTGAATTGCAAAAGCTTCGTGCTTCATCGGAGCGTAAGTTCCAACGATGGTTTTACGAAACTAGAAAAGAGACGGAACGACAACAAGAGGTTGCTGCTCAGTACGAACAAGCACTAGTTGGCGAACGACGAGCTCATGCCGCTGACCTGAGTCTCTTGCAAGGCGAAATTGACTCGTCACATTCAACTATTGGAAGACTTGAAAAACAGCTTTCAGAAATGCAGCGCGAGCAACATATATCCAAAGAGGAGGCGCGTCGTGCGTGGGAAGAGCTAGGTCGTCGTGAACAAGAAGCTCGAGATCAAGTCACTGCATTAAGAGAAGGGCAACCTATTCTAGTCGGTGGTATTCAAGTGTTCCCAACAGCTCATCAAACATCTGGCCGCCAACAGAGCATGTCTGGTGCCGCACCGGGAGGCTCTGGTCGTCCAACAACCCGAGATGGTTCCGGTGCTCCGCCAGCAATGTCTGGCGTACCGGAAGGTGCATATGGGCAACCAATTCTTCAAGGCTCTCCAACACATACTGATCCATTCACGGAGCATGGCGGTATGCCACGTACCCAGCCATCAGCCACCAACGGGATGCATACTTCAGCACCCGAAGCTTTTGCCTCGCCTTCAGGAGGAGCAGGGTTCTACCAACAACCCACTTCTTACCTCCATGGTGCGCCAGGCCACAGAGTGACAGCACCGGGTACTGAAGAAACCTTTTCCTCAGATCACGACGAAGACGATTATGAATACGACGAACACGGTCGCCCTCGAACCGACGTCCACGGAAATCCAATTGTCTGGCGCCGCGGCCACCCAATCCTCGCTGATGACGACGATGAGGATACTGCAGACGACATTGAGCACGAGCGAGCAATGCGCGCCAAATACGGCCCAAACACCTCCACAGCCGTCTCCTATCCACAAGTACCAGCACCCACTTCCGCTCGCATCAACCCAGTTTCCGCGCCTACTACAGCGGGTGCCGTTAGTGTTGGGCCAAGTCACCTGCACCCCGCAACTGCTGGTGGAGCAGGCTTTGGCGCGCCCGTTGACTATGAAGGCGAAGGCTATGAGGACTCTGACTTCGACGTCAACCAATATCCATCGCGCCTAAGCATAGTGGACGAGGTTGATGAGGAGGCGAGTCGAGCAAGTGAGATTAGCGGTCGTAGTGGACGGCATACACCGCGTCAACCACCATTCTAGCAGGATTATTGTACGGGCTGATTAATCTGTGGCATCATCATCACATTCCAACGCACTACATCCAATCCACTTAGTCTCCGTCACGCCTTTCTCCTTTGGCCTTCTACATGCATATATGCATTTGCTGGATGCATTCTGTTCATTAATTGCATTATTTCTTTGGCTTTTGGTCTGCTTTTCCGTTGCAGCTCTTGCCGGATACCCCCTTTGTTGTTTTGTTTTGGATTCTTCTTCATTCCTGCTTTGTTGATTTATACATAGCATTGAAAGTCCTGTTCTCATGTTATTTCTATATATACAGTTCAATTATATCATCAGCCAGCATATAGCTTGGTTTGTTCCGGTTTTTCTTATCATCCATTCTTCTATCAGTAGTTGTCCACTGTCGATAAGGAATATTTGCTTCTGTTTAGATTTCTTACTACCAAGCTTCTTTACATGTATGAGTATTGTTAATATGGTACGGTGTAAAAAGTTCTGAGCTAGAGTTTTGCTATGAGAAGCATTTTGATGGCTGCATGGTATGGATTGGGCGGCGGAAGCGTTTGCTTCTTGGTTTTGGGCTGGATATATAGGAGGATAATAGAATAATATTACTAGATCACGACGGAGAAGTGCGCCAGTTGTCAGCATGTTCGATGTGCTGGAGTTTAGACTGCGATAGACATCTTGTAGTGGATGCCAATAGAGTACTGGGAAGCACTTGCCGTAAGTCAAATATCGTACTTGTCGTAAATCGAGTATCGTACTTGCTATAAGTCGAATATCGTACTTGCCGTAAATCGAGTATCGTACTTGCTATAAATTGAATATCGTACTTGCCGTAAATCGACGAGGAGTATCGTACTTGCCAAAAGTCGAATATCGTTCTTGCGATATTTGAACTGACGAGCATCGAGATTGTTGGCGCCGTAACTTTCCATATAAAATCTACGATTCCATCTTAAAACTCATTGCTATCACTAAACTGGTCAACGAAGTAAAGGCATTGAGCGAACAGAATCACAGTCATACATCTACCCAGAGCCTCGTCCAACGACTGTTCCAACCTCAACTGCTCCTTGACGCTGAACAGCCATCTGTCAAGCATGACAGCTCCACATCTTCCAGGTAATATCTGGCGTATGATCTTCGAGGAACTCCTGGCTTCGACCTTCATACTTAAAGTTCTGAAATATCGTCTTGTCAACAGTAGTGCCCCCGTATATATCGTATCGTTCTACAAGCTTGACCTAACTGCTGCGTAGAATCTTTTTGCTCAGAGATAACCCGAGCATTCTTCGTTATCCAGAATCGCCTCATCTTCGGGCCTGCCTATAAACGTCCCCGCGGCCCTCGCCTTGCTGACCGTGTTGATCGACAAATTCTCGCATTTCGATGCTGCGTGCAACAATTTGACAACTTACAATCAGACCTTCCGTTCTGCCGTGTGGCCAACCAGGTTTTGGATTTCTGTGAAGCCAAGTCTCAAAGTCATGGCGGCTTGGCTGCTCCCCGAGTGAAGTACATTCATGGACTCTGCATAGCATATGCTCTTGGTTCAAGCGCTAATGGCGACTTTGACGTCCTGTCACATCTGAAGGCCTTCCCTGATGAAGCAGAACTGCCGGAGAAAGAACTAAAAGTGCTAGGACTTATTGCTGCAACATCAATTGACGACATAGCTTTGGCCCAAGCTCTGCTAATTCTAAGTCCGGAAACTTATCCATTTGGCAAAAGGTGTACGGACTACAGGTGCCTCTTCTTCAAAACTTGTATCCACGACTCCCGATTGGGCTTTTCGAATGCCTTTTCCGTTGCTGCATACCTAGGGCGTCTGCACTCTGTGCAATTGATACTCAAATATGCTCACAAGGTCGATACACCAACTGGTCATCTTTTTAGAGCAGCTCGTTTAGGCGCTGAGCGGGGCCATACCAAGATTTTCAAGCTCTTAAACTTCCGCGCCTGGCGAGCTAACATGGGCAAGGAGAATGAAACGAGTGAAGTCTGCAGTCGCATTTTCCACGACTTGCTCCAGGCTGCATGCAGAAGGGGCTGCCAGGAAATCGCTGAAGACATACTCAATGCAGCTAAGCTATATGACCAGGACAAGCAGAAGTGGATTGCATTTATTGCCCAAGAGGCTTGTCATTATGGCAAAATCGAGATGCTGAAATGGATCTTGAAGAAGCACCTTGGTACCAGCGCAAAGCCACATCTTGACGTCGGAAGAGCGGTTTCCGGGGGACACGTCAAGGCTATCCAAATGCTCCTACAAGTAGAAGGTTTCACTTTGAACGAGCATCACCTTGAGATGGCTGTCGCTCATGGACATGTGGATGTCATTCGCATTTTCCTCGACGACTACAAATATCTCTTCGTAGGAGATCTAAGATTTCTCTCGCTATCCTGCCTATTTCGCAAGGCTATACACTTTACCCAGATCTCAGTCATGCGCTTTGCTATAGCGCGAGGCCTCAACTTACAAGACGACGACGACGGCTTATTCGACGACATGTGGCATATGGTCGATGCTGACAATGACTTATCTCCTAGTCATACTATCGGCCACAGTGCTCTCCATTTCGCCATTCATCGAGGCAACAAGCCCGCAGTGCGAGAATTGATTGTCAAATTGGGGGTCGACGCTACTGGGGTTATGAGCTTTGCAAAGACTTGCCATCATGAACACTTGGTCCAATACTTGGTCGAGCTTGGTGTGGGAAACGAGCCACCAAGCAGGCGATTCATACGTCGACGCTTTGCGCCTCGATATCAATGGAGAAGTTCGATTGACCCGGAAACGATGGATATCTCTACAACCAGGGTGGATGGTTATGCTGACTGGCCCTTGAAAGATGCTCCAGTCGACCGCTTCTGGCAACTCTGATATAGTGAAGAGTTACGTTCCCGGAGATTCTGGTTTTGGTGATGATTGAATCCTTACGTTACTCCGCTGAAGTATTCTAGATAGGTAATCGTTAAGCGCAGTTTTTTGGGCATTACACGAATACTTATTTGAAGTCCTTTTTTTTCACCACATCGTTCGAAAATAGTATTGAGAAGCAAACACCAGTGTCATCTGGCTGATGTTTGTCGCACGAGCTACTCGTCTTGTGCCGCGATTTAAAACCAGAACTTTCAATGTCGTTGGATCGTTTGCTTTCATGCTGGTAACTTGTATATGAAGTCGTGTATAGAACGCCTGTCAGATAGGTAGACAAGGTTCTATATTATCAAGCAAGACTAGAGTAGTCGCTAAACGGGTGGCTGCTTACGTTGCCCCAGAGCCCCGATTTGAACTTGACCAAGTCGAGAACTACGACTCTACTACTTTTCAACGCGATTTGTATCGAAAGACTTCATCTTAGCTTTCAAAGTCAGATCAAAGTTTACGGCACCCTTTCCGATATGGGAGCTACTCTTTCACAGTTGTGGCCACCAAAGCCAACCTTAACAGAGAGGAACATCCAATCTCAAAAGGGCAAGGTATTTCTAATCACAGGAGCCAACTCCGGAATTGGTCTTGAAATGACGAAGATCTTGTATGATGCTGGCGCGACTATATACATGGCCTGTAGAACCCAGGACAAGACAGAAGCAGCCATGAAGGGCATAGTCTCCGGCGCAAAAGCTCCCAAGGACAGCACTGGCAGACTAGAATTCCTACAATTAGATCTTAGCGATCTTTCCAGCATCAAATCCTCCGCCGCCACCTTCCTATCCAAAGAATCAAAACTCGATGTTCTCTTCAACAACGCTGGCATCTCGCAGCCCCCAGCGGGTCTGGTCAGCGCTCAAGGACACGATATCCAAATTGCTACAAATTGCTTCGGTCCCCTCCTCTTCACTGACCTAGTTCTGCCAGCCCTTCGTGCAGCCGCACCGTGCAGCACACCAGGCGCAGTCCGCATTGTCTGGACATCAAGTCAAATGGTCGACTTGGCGGCTGGCAAAGACGGCTTCTCCATGTCCGACATGCAAAATCCGCCCAAAGATAACACGCAAATCTACACAAACACCAAGACAGGAAACTGGTTCCTCGCAAGTGAAGTAGGCAAGCGCGTGGATGCTGATGGGATTTTGAGTATCACGCAGAATCCAGGCGGCTTAAAAACGAATGTGCTGAGGACAGCGCCCAAGTGGATGATGTGGATCAGTTGGCCGATGCTGTGGCCGCCGATTTATGGTGCTTACACGGAGCTCTGGGTAAGTGAAGTCTGGTTGTATGGTGGGATGGTAGTTACTAATGGGAATAGACTGGATTGTCGCCGGAGTTGGGGATGGCGGATCAAGGTGCTTATATCATTCCTTGGGGTAGGAAGCATCCTGGTCAGAGAAAGGATCTGCATCTGGCGTTGAAGGACAAGGAGGAGGGAGGATCTGGCCGAGCTGGAGAATTCTATGAGTGGTGCGAAGAGATGATCAAAGATTATAGATAAGGCATATATTAAAACTCGACCCGAGAAGAGTATCAGGTTTACAGTCAAGGATCCTTGAGTAATTTCGAAGGTCTTATTCTGATTGATGGCCATGGAAAAGCTCACTGAAGTAGCTTTGGGGATTTCCTATTTTCTATTTGAGTCCGACTAAGAATACTTGATCTTAGACAAACGGGCGTTTTCCGATGACATGAAAAGTTGGCGCTCAAAATGAATTACAGCTCTTAGCCTTCAACGCGAGATGCTCTTGAACTTTGAATTATATAAGAACTCACTTCCATTGAGTGATGTCCTTGGTAGGTTTCGGGATTTTGAAAGGATGCGCTTCGGTGTTACTAAGGTATATATCAGTATATAAGTTTGCAAGAGTTCAGATGACTTACAAGACATAATCGTCCAAGCTGATAAGTTCAGGTTCACTGAATATCAAGTAAAAGTATTTCAACGTCTCTGCCATCCAGAATGATTCACTGGCGTCTGTTCTCGTTGGACTAGCATCATTGACATCAAGGATTGACGCAAAGGATATATCTGTTTGTGTAGCGGCAATAATCGATTGAAACATCTTCCAGGCGATCTCCTGATATTTCTTGTCGCCCGTGATTCGGTACAGTACAAAAACAGACTCGATGGCTTCGGGACTGTAATGATGTTAGTAAGTAATACAATCTTGATTCCAAGACGACGTACCGTAGAATATATCGTGGGTCATGTATGCGAGACATGCCTTCTGGGATCCGCAACGATTCGGCAATCTTTGCAGCTCTGGCAGGGGCATCTACGGCTTTCACCTCATCAGGACTAGAAACTGGATGCTCTTTGCCGATTTCAGCTAGCCACCTTGAGCGATCCCATTTGTTCTTTGGATCCTTTTCAGTAGGTGGTATAGCGCTGAAAACCTCCGGCATGATACCCGTTGCGGTCGTGGAGTAAGCCCAGGCACAACCATCAACGAGCTTCTTTGCGATCTCAATATCGCCATCAAGGCCGAATACCTTGGCAGATAGAGCAACCAATCCTCCAACGAAACAAGTCAGATGTTGTCCTTCTGGCCGGAGTTTGACTTTGCCAAATTGAACTTCAGTTGAGCCACTGAGCAAGATGTCAAGATTATCCGGATTCATGGGTTTGAAAAACAGCTGTTCTTTGGCGACTTTTATGTAGGCTTCGTACATATGACGTTGCTGGTCTGACTGTCCTCCAAGGATAATGTATTGCTTTGGAATATATTCGTACATAGAGTCGGCCCGACCACCCATAGAGAAAAGTGTGTCATCTTTGAATGACTGTGTTTGGGCGTTGAAGACGACTGGCCAAAGCCCTGGAAGTTTGGTCTCCTGCTGTTCTTGCTCTAGAATGTTGAAAACTCGCTGAATGGCATCGTAGTACTTGGGATCACCTGTTATTTGTGAAAGCTTGGTGAACTCTAAGCCCATTGATCCAAACTCTGCAGCAAGCACATAAGCATGAGGCTCTTCTGGGATACCCTCAAAGTTACTGTTCACGATTAGTCAAATCCATCGTGCTTTGAACCTTGAGCTTACTTTTGCCAGGTCCATCTTGTCACTGGCATTCTGTTAGTAGTATCAAAAGCATGATACAACATCTCGCCCAGTTCTTTGGCCTTCCTCAAAAGAACGCCATTGTCTTTGCCCTCTGCGAGTTCATGCGCACTAAGTAAACCACCAAGAAATCTAATGGTAGTTTCAAAAACATTTATAGTCTTGATATGAGTGACGGAAAAATCAATACCCTCGACGGCCTTGACAGCCTCTTGAAATTCATCCTCAAGTCCCATGATGAGTAAGGAGTCCAAGGAATCGACTAAGGTTGCTCCCCATCCCCCAAAGTGGTCCTTCCAGGCGTGGGACAGGGGCGCAAACTCGTCGTGGCCATATGCATTATCTTTATATGCTTTCCACGAACGATTGAAAGCATCCAAGACTGCTTGCTGCTTTTCCAGTCTGGCGGACTTTTCTGATTCTGATTCTGATTTGAAAGTAGCCTGAATCTTGTTTAATGATTTTGGTGGTGTCTTAGGTAGTTCCAGGTATGCTGCGACGGGATGCTGTTGCGGTATAGCAGACCAGTCGATGTGATGCAAGTCAGATGACGGTAGAAATCCAGAAAAAGAAGCGTCCAGTCTTTTGAGATGAATAACATAGTAGAGTCCAGCCGCGGAAAGGAATATTAGAACAAGCCATCGCTGCAACGCTCGAGACATGATTGAGGGCGCCATGGGGTCTTGCTGGAGTGTAGTTGAACAGACAAGTTAATGCCTCTTCCGTATAAATTTGGTTCAATGAGTGACAGGGGTAAAGGAGTGATGCTTTGTTGAATGTCGATTTACATTCTATCGTATCCCTTGATTGATGCGGAAGCTTGCCTCAAGGCTCATACAACCGATGTCCAAGCTCGTTAAAACAGATTTGTCGCGTCGTAAGTGCTTGAATGAAATGACAACGAATATAGTACAGGATAGACAAACAGTTCACAAATCATTCTTGAACATGAATAACAAAAAAAGACAACCTCTGAAGCCACCAAAATCGCGGCTGAAGAGCGACTCAAGGGATGGAGAAGGACTAGCGTTACCCCTTTTAGAATCATAAGGCGCATGGGCCATCATTTGACGACGCTCCCCCTAACCGCAGGTGAGGTTTGGATCTTTTGTCATCAACTCACCAGCTTCTTCAAATCTGAAAATACCGCTAGATCTAGCTGAAAATAGGAAAAGGACTGTGTCTTCAAGATAATACGGAACCTCGGGACTTTGAACGCGGTTGGTTTACTGGGAGTTTAGTTGTACACATCGCAGACAGTGGAGCCACTACGCCTCATCAATGATGACAATGAGCATTGAGAATATCAGAACATAATTTCTCATATTGATCTGGATCTTCAATACTTCACTGGTTCCGTGGATATGTCCATCCTGACGCGCTCTTCGACAGGAACCTTTCATTTCACCTCTACGCTTTTGGTGTATTTCGATACTTCACCTTTCAGGTAGCCCTTCCACTTTCACTTGTCAAAGCACCAGTTTGGAACGCTGGCATTCTCCGGTGGCTTTGCAATTCTCAAATCCGTCGACTTTGATTTCGATCTTGGAACCACCGGCAACCAAACTTCGCGACATATCAAACTCGTCCATCTTTGACCGGTTCATCATGTCCGCCAATGAACGAAGCTCGTCCTCCATAGGGTGAGGCAAAACGTTTTGCATAAAGTCCATCTCATTGACAAAAGCTTTCAGAATATTCCTGATCGGGGACTTCGACCGGGTCAAAAATAGTCAAAGCATCATTGCAAAGCTTCAAGAGATTTTCAACATCTCAGTACTACCTAAGTGGAGTCTGGAGTATCGGTTATACGTTACGAGACCTGAGCTGTCTGCAGCAAACGAATCAACCGCCCAACATGTGCTTTGGCTCAGCCATGTACCGAAAGTTCTAATTGGAATGCCTGAAGTCAAGGACAAAGTTACTTCTTTCCGCCTCGCAAAGATTCCAGCAACACGAAAAGGTAAGATTAATCTTTAACCCATTTAGGGTATTACAACTGGCCGATTGCCATTCAGTTTACTCTTGAGAAAAATCGACTCCTCATTTAGTGTTCCGCAAAAATTCTGTGTACAATCTGGTACTAATGATATGCTTAGGCGATTACCAAAACTTCTTGAGTATGAAAAATACCCTGATCTGGACTCCAAAATCGCACGTCGGAATTCTCAATGGAATGACTATCCAACAAAATGACTATACTGTGCGGATGGGAGAAGTACGCGCAGTGGGAACGAATCAAGGTTTGAGATCGTTCCTAATTGCGATTGAAGTCCCCTCCAAGGTAGCGGTTGATGGAAGCGTTGGGAAAGAGGAGGAGGAACGTGTTAGGTTCGAAGTGATGAGCCTGGTTAAAGCGCTTGGAACAGGCGAGACCAAAGAAGCCTGGGGATTCGGAGGAGAGCTCGATATAGTTCGAGCCTGGTGCGATATCATGAAGTCGCGGTAAAAGGATTCCATGCGTCGTACATGTGTGACGCCCATATAACTTGAATGTCAATGTCTGGAGTTCAAAATCTTGGTTCAGCACACCTAATGACCATTATCTGCTTCTCTCCAATGCTATAACGTGTGTAAAAGAGAGTTGTCACTGCATTGATTCCTTCAGATTCATTGCTTGAAAGCTACATGTACATATTCAGATGTAGAAGCTGATACGCTGCCTGGGAGAATTGGATAGAAAGTTGCAGGAGGATTCCGAATTATTCGCGCTCCTGCAGGAGCTAACACATTAAGGTAACACAGATATGCACCAATCCTTTTCAATTGCAGTGGTTATAGCCATTCGTCAATATGAGCATTGAGGATAATCCTTTGGTATTATAGGTACACACCGCTTAGCGGTGGTACGACCTCCCTTAAAGTTGCATCATTTGGTTGGTCAAGTTTAATTACTTTTATCGACTAATGCAACGCTACCAAGCAGGTGAGGCTGGGGAACTAGTCAAAGTCTTTGTCAAGTTCATTCGATGTCCCGGTAAGCTTTGAGAACAGAGCACGCGTACATGATCTCTCCACGGCTCGGTCATATTGAAGCTTTTATGAAATTAACCATTGGTTCAGAATCGCGCAACGAATTTGTCTAAATCAGAACTGGAATATGCGGCTCGTCGTTATTATGCCAAGGCAATAGGGTGGATTTTTATGCGACATGGCGAGTACTTGTCGAATACTTCCTTTGCCAAACCTCTTGACAACCCACAAAAACAAAGTTACAGGTTCGGCGTAAAACTAGGCTACAAAAGCATCGGAGACATATTGATAGTTTTATCCTTGATCCATCCCTTCCACGTGTGAGCCGCGAGCAGAGAAGTTCCTTCAAACTTCTAATCGCCATTTCGAGAGGACCGGACGGCAACCGATTGCCCCGCTTAATGTGCTTCGGTTGCTTCGGTCCCAAGGTTTGAGTGAAGCGACCCATCTGAAGTTCGCCTCTTTCAGGCACGTAAACGAACGAGGCCTTGTCACTTATTCAGACTCCAGAGTCAGAGACATTGTTGATATCTCGTCTCATTGGCATGTCCGTCATTCCCTTTTGCGCCTTGACTTTGACAATGTGCAATTTAAATTTGCTTGGTGGCTCTAAAGACTACTAGCCAGTTATCCTCTAGTCGTGGCGTTTGTCGACCGACATCTGACTTGTCAATCCAACCGCGCCTAGCTCAATCGCTGATCTGACCGTTACGAACTTACATGACACTCTCCAGAGTCCAGCTTGATCAACAAAACTTACTCCTTGCTCTGACAAAAAGCAACCAAGTAGCGCGGGTCACCTCATGCTATTGGGCAGAACCTCAACCACCCTTTTCCCTTTCTCGATTTCTTATTAGCTGATCAAGCCTCAATATCAATGCAATGTGCGGGATAATCCGTTCCGATCTGAACTGCCGCGATATCTTCATCACAAATTCACAATCACATCCAGGAGCGTTATTTTTCTCCTTTGGTCACTGGTGAAATGCGGGGCAAGGCTGAATAATGTGGACGGCGTTGAGCGTCGAAAAGAAGACAGGGTCGCAAATCTGGATTTACAGATGACATGGACTCCAGCCGAACTGGAATCAATGCGATTGGCTCATGTTCAGCTACATCAGCATGGGACTAGGCTAAGTTGAGTTGCTAATTGTCGAAATTTCGGGGAATGCTACTTGCTACCAGTCCAGAATGAGATTAGACAAGAAGCTGATGCAGTTTGAGCAGAAGAAGAACATGCCACGAGCTGGTCCAGATCCAAGCATTGAGCTAGCACTTGTGGGGATCATGGCCAGTATGTGCTAGGAGTGGGCAGCGTTAGCAGTTCTGATTTGTGCAGGATTCCTGCACGATTATTGCAGAGGAGGAATTCAGTACTAACCTGATAGAGTCGTAATCCGCGCTAGTAGCGTAAATGGGTATTATTACGTAGGAATAAACAACGTTATACAAATTTTCCCTATACTCATTTTTAGATTGCGATCTAGTGTATTTTAACTATAATTTTATTAAATAATATCTAAAATAGACTCCCTTTAAGAAGAATTAACTATAATAATTACTATAGTAGTAGTACTATTAATATTATATATTGCTATAGAAGAAGAGCTTTAAGAATAACATTATAGGCCTTTACTAGAATATATTTACTATAATTAGAATCTAGAAAATAGATCTAATTGCCTAATAGTAGTAGAATATTAGTAACTGCTTTAAATTAGTAGAGGATAATATCTGTAGTACTAATTAGTATATAATAGATTTAAGAAGCATAAAATCCTAGAGCTAGTAGAGCTGTTTGATCTTAAGAATCTTCCCTTATCTAATTGTTTAAAGCTACTATAGAAAGGGCCCTTTCTACTTTATATAGTATTATATAGGTTATTAAAAATCTATACTTATGACGACATCTATTAGTACTTTAGTAGAAGTGCTATATATTTAAAGAAGTGCTTTAATAGGACTATAACTTATCTTAATTAAAGATATACTAATACTCTACTAAGATTCTACTTATTATTAAATTTATAATAGATCTATGTCTATAGCAAGATAATTAATAGGGCTAGTAGTAGTAATATATACTAGGGTTATATTAACGATACGTATATTAACGTTTATAGGCTAATAGGTTATATCTAAAGGTTATTATATTTTAGATATAATAAAGTATATTATATTAAACACTAGGTAGTTTGTTGCCCTAACGGATTAATAATAGCAATAGATTTATTACATCTAGGAGCTTTAAATAATCTAAGAATATTATTAACGTTAGGTCTTAAAGAATAACTTTAAATAGTTAGTATTAATTCTATCTAGATATAAATATAACTTACCTCTTTAAATATTTAATAGGGGCTAAAAACTACTACTATATAGCAATGTAGCATATCTAAATAATAACCTAATAATGTCTCTCTATATAGGAATTCTTATACTAGTATAGAGAGCGTAGAATAAGAAAATATTAAAATACTACATATATATAAAATAGGTATTTAGCAATATAAAAGCCTTATTTAAGGAAGAGACATCTAATTTTAAGTTAGGCCTATAGATAGGATTAATACTAGTTAGAGCGTATATAGTAGTATTATTCTTACTTACTAACTACTATACTTATTATTATAGAAATATTATTTCTACACGCTTTAGGGTAAATCTACTAACTATTAATAAATATCTTAATCCTAGTAGTATATTTAATAGTAGGATACTATTAGATTATTTATAAGAAGATAATTTAAATAGTATAGAATAGTTATAGTAGTTATTAAAAAAGTAGATATTACGGAGTAAAGTTAGATATTCTTACTAAAGGAGGGGAAGTTAATAGGGTAGGGTTAGCTAATTATTTAACCTTTCTGTGCACTTTTAAAGCTTTTAGTATCTATCGTAATATTTCTATAAAAACTAGATTCTACCTTTACTACTAATTTATATAAGAAACACTAGCTTAACCTTTATAATTATAATTAACCTAAAGACTTCCTTAATAACTCCTTTATCTCTATTATCTCTAAGCAAGCTACCTTTACTTCTTTCCTTAATTCTACAACTTTACTTCCTTTACTACTACTACTACTACTACTACTACTACTAATTCTACTACTAATAACTATATTATCTTAAGTTCTAGACCTATTTAAATTAAGACGTTCTAACTATTAAATTAAGCTATTATAAATACTTATAATTCTATTAACCCTAGATGTTGTAATGATTCCTTACAATGCTGTGTCGAAAGAGATCTTAGTGTTGTAAGATCACGCGCTAGACCCAGAGAAGGTTAGCGCGTCTAAGGTTCTACTAAGCGAACTTACTTTCCTTATAGATCCGTAGTGGTTCTAGATCTTTTTCCTCTCTCCTTTGTACGTAGATTCTTAAATACTAGCTAATTATCTACTTACTTTAAGTCCTATTGCTTATTATATAATCTACGTACTATAAAACTGTTACGCGCTTATATTACGTATTAAAAAGCTTTAAATTAGCGTAGGTAATATTCTATTGCTCTCTATATAGGTAATATTCTATTGTACTAAATGCGTAGAACTCTAAAATTTTAAGCCCTACTCTAAAATCTAATAACACTATAGCTAATTAGCGTATTAGGATTTCCTAACACTAGTTGTCCTAATTAGCGTTAGACTAATAAAAAGGTTTAAGCTTTAATTACCCCTCGATTGCTTATGTATAGGAATACTAAATTTGTCCTCCTTACTACAATCCCTCTAAACACTACCTTTAAACTAAAATTATTCTTAACTTTAATCTCTTTTATAACGCTCGTTAATTAAAGACTCTAAAAGCTAGCAAGAAATCTATTGCTATTATAAGTAATTAAAACCTTTTACTACCTTAGGGTAAATGTAGAATAAATAGTTATCTATACTAATTTCCTTTACTCTAGCATAAGGCTAATTAGCCTAATTATCATTAATTCCTATCTTCTTTACATTACTTATTAATTTTAGGTTACTCTTCTACTATGCTAGATATTAGCTAGTTAGATACTTAGGATACTATATAGATCTCACAATCTATAGAGAAGCTACCTATACATAACTAGGAACTATAGAAATTATTAGCAAACTTTAATAAAGATAATAACGATTAGTTGCTTAGACTATTATAAAAAGAAGGCAAAGGTAAAGCCCTAATCTAAAATGATGAAGAATCTAGAAGTAAAGAGGACGATGAAGTTACTAAGATCTATAGAATCTTTAAAGATAACACAAGTTTACTATAAGAGATTATTAAATAATTAGCAACTATATAGAAGAACCTAAAATTAGTAGACGTTCTTCTAATATTTAAGAGCTACTATATAGTTACTATAGACTTAAACTATATTATTAATCTCCTAGTAGATTATAAACTATTATAATTTTAAGCTATAGCGCGCCGCGTAGCGCCTAAGAAAGAAGGCTAGAAGTTAGAGCTTACCCTACTAATAGCACAAAAGACTTTAAATAATTTAGAACTACTATATTACAATTACTTTATTATCTAATTTAGCTAAGGCCTTACCTATACTCTAAAAGGCAGCCTAGACCTAGATAAGTTTATTATAATATTATTTAACTACTACTTAAAGATATAAGCTATATCCTACTTCTATAACGTAGAGTAAGACGTAAATATCCTTTAAGCTAAGTAGCTATACAAAGAAAAGGCCTATAACGCTTAGTTAGAGAAAGATACAAAATAGAACTAGAGCCTAGTAGACAATCTTATAAAAGTGAATAAAGACTATTAAGCAGAAATCTTATAGCTAAATACTAAACTCTAAGATAGCGACGTTTCTCTTAACGAGAGAGTTACTACCTATAAAACTATAAACGATTTCTAATATAATAATACTCTCCTAAAGGATACTATTGCATTTTAATCCTTTAAGCTAGATTAGTTCTAAACTATACTTTAGTAGAAAGTTAATAAAGTTATTATACTTTAAGTATAAGTTAAAGCCCTCTAAAAGTTAAAAGCACTAGAGAAGATAACTAATTCTTACGCTAATCCTAATAAAAACATTAATAACGACCTTCTGCGCTCTACGTTAGTAGGCCCTAATTAGATAAACTTAAATCGCTAATCCCTATAGGGAAGTTTAGTACCTCGTTAATTTACTCCTAATTCCTTAACCTACGCTATAGGTAGAGGTTTTAGGGAATAAGGAGAGAAGCTTACTAAATTTAATAGGAAGGATAAGGATAAGTACTACGCTTAGAAAGCTAAAGCGCTTAATTACTTTAATAAGAATGTACTTATATATAATATAGAGTTATCTAAGATTCGTTTAATTTAAGGATAGACTAATAAATAGGCCTTTACTATAATTAAGGAGTAAAGTAAATAAGATTTTTATAACCTATATCTTTACTCTAAAAAGGTATAGGTAGACCTAAACTATAAATATACTACTAAGGATAGTTTCGTAAAGGCTAAAGCCTAGCTTAAAATACTAAAAGCTTAAATAAAGGTATTAAAAAAAGTAGAGAAATATCTTACTTACTTTTTCTTTAATTCCTATAAAGTAAGATTATTAGATAAAGAAAAGATTATTAAACTATACGACCTATTACTAAAGCGTTTTACTAATTATCTACTATTTATTAAACTAGACTCTTACTCTAAATTTATTAATAACTTCTACGAGGTGTCCTACTAAATAAAATACTAATCTTCTACTAAAACTAATAATAATAGCTATACTAACTCTAATAGCTCTTATAAGGGCTATAGAAATAGAGGTTAAGGAAACTATAATAGTAGTAATAGCACCTATAATAATACTACTAATAATAAAGGTAAAATTATACGTCTATAAGAAGTCTTCTACGCTTTACGAAAGGATAACTAATATATTTAATATAGAGAATAAGAGTATAGCTATTAGAAGATAAACGCCTCATGCGTAGGTAAAAACCCTCTTTCTAATATTAAGATTTACGCTAAAGTTGCTTATATAGCTACTACCTTTGCTATAGTATTTACTTAACTTAACTCTAATTCTTTTTATATTAATAATAGCTTAGAAAACTAAAGGCTCTTTTATATAGACACGTAAAGGAGCTAAATAAGTAAGAAGTATATAACTATTAAAAGAAGAAGAAACACTAAGTATATATATTAAATCTAGAAGATAAGCTAGAGACTATCTCTACTACTAATAAGATATTAAAATATTAAGCCTATATATCTAACTCTAACTTAGATAACGAAGAAAAGGATAAAGACGCACTAAATTATAACTTTAACTTTAACCTAGAGCTAAACCTAAAGCCTAAAGAGAAGACTTAGTCTAAATATATAACTACTAAGGAATAAGCGTTTAACAAAGAACTTATCCTTACTAAAGAATAAATCTAGAATATAGTCTAAGATACTATTAAGTGCCTATAAAAGCTTATAGAGCTAGAGCTAGTAGTAATCTAAATCTTTCTAGTATCTATTACTAACGCTTTCTATCTAAGAAATATTTTAGAGATACCTATAGTTAGTAATTAGTAGACTACTAAAGGTATAGCTTATTTACTAAAAGTAGGATATTACGTCTAAACTAACGTATTAATTAATATAGGAAGTAAAGTAATAGGTATTATATACCTAAATTTTATTTGCTAATATAATATTCTTATAATAAATCTATTCGCCCCTTAAGTAATGTAACTTACTAATAGTAAAGCTATTACTAAGGTAGATAAAGTTACTATAATAAACGTTTACCTTAGTAAGTATATTAAGCAAATCTACTATTTTATTATAGATGTCGCTAGTTATAATATTATCCTTAGAAATCTATAGGTAAACCTTTATAAAGTTACTCTAAAAGGAGGTAAAAAAGAGATCTACTTTAACTTTACTTATTGCTTAGTAAATTGCTTACTCTATAGCTACTTAATATTAGTAGATTATAAAGGCTATTTCTATAACCTTACTAACCCTTTACTAGATAAGAAAGATATTGCTATAGTTAGCGTAGTAGCTTTTATAAAAATGCTAGAATAAGAGTAAGAATTTAGTAAAGTATAACTAGAAAATTTAGATAAAGATAAAAATAAAGTACTACTAGATCTCTCTATACTAAAGATACTAAAGGAGAACATTATAATTAACCTCTCTAAGATATCTTTAGAAGATTATAAAAAGTAGCGTAAGAAGTATAATTAGCTTTTATTAAGTTATAAAGAGAT
Organism: Microthyrium microscopicum; assembly: GCA_010405405.1. Classification (NCBI taxonomy): domain Eukaryota; kingdom Fungi; phylum Ascomycota; class Dothideomycetes; order Microthyriales; family Microthyriaceae; genus Microthyrium; species Microthyrium microscopicum. The sequence goes on from MU004230.1 coordinate 2,705,238, forward strand.
CTTAAAGAAACTACTAAAGGAATTTTATTACTATATTAATATCTTTAACCTAAAGCTAAGTAATAATTTAGCACTATACTATAGTAAATAGGACTACTTTATTAATATTATCCTTAACGCTACTATTCTTAAATAAAGATATAATACCTTCTTATATTAAGAATTACTAGTTATTAAGTAGTATATTAATTAAATACTTAGCTATAATTAAGTTTAGGCTAGTAAATCCTACTTCGCTACCCTAATATTATATATATATAAACCTAGAAGCGGTATTTACGTCTATATTAATTACTAAGGATTAAACGAAATTACCCAAAAGAACTATAACGTCCTTTTATAATTATTAGAAACCTTAGCTAAAATATACTATACAAAATTCTTCTTAAAGTTTAACGTTATTACTACCTTTACTTATATCTAAATTAAACTAAAGAATAAATATAAGATAGCATTCTTTACTTATTATAGTCTCTATAAATTTAAGGTTATACCATTTAGCCTTACTAGGGCTCTAGGCACCTTTTAAGTATACTTAAATTACGTCCTTATAGAATACCTAAATAACTTTATTATAAGCTATATAGACAACCTCTTAGTCTTTAGTAAAAGCTAAGATTAGCATACTACGTATATTTATCTTATTCTAGAGGCTATAGGTAAGGTAGGCTTTTACCTTAATATTAATAAGTGTAACTTCTTTACTAAATAAATTAAATACCTTAGCCTTATTATTACTACTACTAGCATTAAAATAGATCTAGATAAGGTTAAAAGCGTTACTAAATAAGCTTAACCTTCTTTAATTAAGAATATATAAGCATTCTTAGGCTTTACTAACTTCTACTACTATTTTATTTATAGTTATTCTTAAACTATAGCTCTTCTAACTACCCTTACTAAAAAAGACGCTATAGTAATCTTTCTATAGAATCTAGACAAACTAAAGGAACGCGCCTTTAAGAAGCTTAAGAAAGATTTTACTACTACCTCTATTCTTTACTACTTTAATTATACTAAAAAGATATAGCTAGAAATAGATGCCTCTAATTAAGTATACGCTATAGTACTCTCTTAAAAAGATAAAGAAGGCAAATTATAGCCTATAGCGTTCCTATTAAAGAAGATAAGCCCTACTAAGTATAATTATAATATTTACGATAAAGAGCTCTTAGCGATTGTCTACGTCTTTAAAGAGTAGAAACTAGAGTTATTCTCTATAATAGATATAGTTAAGGTATTCTTAGATTACTAGAACTTATAAACCTTTATAATAACTAAAAAACTATCCTACTAATAGGTAAGATAAGCTAAGTTCCTATCTTAATTCTACTTCTAAGTTTAGTATCGCCTAGGTCTATCTAATAGTAAAGCTAACGTACTTACTTGCTAATTATAAGATATTCCCTAAGATAACAAAGACCTATAGGTCTCCTAATAAATTTAACTACTTTTATTCTTTTATTAATTTAATATACTATACGCCATTAAACTAGCTTTACTACTAGTAGAACTAGTTTCGCTATTAGTTATATATTTAGCTACTCTCGCTTAGGATAAGTTAGATATCTTAACCTCTATAGAGAAGTTAATAGAATCTACAAAGGAGCCTACTAGTAACGAAAGACTACTTAGGAAGGAGTTAATAAAACCCCTAAGAAACAATAAATCCCTAGATTTTAATAGCAATTAGTTTATACAAGACATAGCCTACTAAGCAACTAGCAATAAAACTATAGAAGCTATCTAGCAAGCTAAAGCAAACTACTAAATATACCTACCCTTTAATATACCTAAGTAGGAAAGCATTAAGTTAGGTAATTACGTAGTCACTATAAATAATACAATTCTATATCGTAACTATATCTTTATCCCTTATAGTAAATTACGCCATTAAGCCCTATTTTTTGCTTATAGCTATAAAGTTATAAGCTACAAAGGAGTAGCTATAACTTATTATTGCCTATAAAAGACTTATTAGTAGCCTAGAATATCCTAAGATATAAAGACATACGTAAAGAGCTATAAATACGTCTTTACTAAACTAATATAGTAAAAGAAGTAAAGATTCTTAAGAAGCTTCCCGTTACTAGAACATGCTTAGTTAGATATTTCTATTAATTTTGCTATTTTATTACTACGTTACTATTATTAAGACGTAATATATTGCTACGTTATAGTTATTATAGATTATTATATAAGAATGCGCTATTTTATTTTATTACTAAACTTTTCTATAGAATCTATAGTGCTAGCATTTATTAACTACATCTAGAGACTAGTTAGTTAGCCTAAGAGTATCTTCTTAGATTATAGTAGCTAGTTCACCTTTACCTTTTAGAAACATTTATATAAAAGAGTTAGCACTATTCTTTACCTTAGTATAGCCTTTTATCTAAAAATAGACGAAATTATAGAAATCTCTATTACTACTCTAAAATAGTATTTACGCACCTTTATTAATTAGGACTAAGATAACTAAGTCGCTTTGCTACTATTTATAGAATTTATAGTTAACTTAGTAGTCAACGCAACTATAAGAGTTATACTCTTCTAAGCGCAGAATAGCTTTAATCCTTAATTAGGCCTCAAAGCTAATTACTATATTCCTTACTCATCTTACGCCTCTACTATTACTAATAAAGAAGAAAGTAACACTAATGTTATATAGTAAGGCTACGCTAATATATATAAATACCTTATAGAGTAGCTTACTTAGGCTTAAGTATAGTAAGCTAAATATGCTAACTATTATTATTAAGCTACACTAGATTTATAGCTAGGCAACTAAGTAAGATTAGATACTTATAATTACTCTACCTCTTATCCTTTAAAAACGCTTAATAGTAAAAGCTCTAAACCTTTTCGTATTATTAAAAAGATTAACGCCATTATATATAAGCTAGATCTACCCTCCTTAATAAAGATATATAATATCTTCTACGCTTAGATTCTTTACTACATTATAGACGATATAGAATTCTTAAAGCATTTAAATCCTCCCTCTATAATTATAGACAAAACTAAGGAAACTATAAAATAGTAAGTAGATATAATTATTAATAGCTATTATAAGCCCTAAACTAAGAAGAAGACGTTATAATACATAATTAAATTTATAGGCTATAATATAGTAGAATAGCATAATTAGTAGAACGCTAAAAACGCTCTAGACCTTATTATAGAGTTCTACGCCCGTTACCCTAATAAGCTAGGCCCTTACCCCTCCTAGATTCTACTACTACTAGAGCCTACTAAAGATAATAACGTTGCGTATAACTTTAATAATATTCTTACTAATTAGTACTAAAAAGTTTTACTTTCTATATATTACTAATACCCCTATTTAGTATAGATACGCTAGCCCTTAGATTACTAGGACTTAAGAACTAGAGTATTCTAAAGATATCTTAAGGTTCGTTAATGCCTCTTAATAGTTACTTTAGTAGGCTAGAAGTTAAGATGCTCTAAACATCTAATTATTAGCGTTATACTATAGAAGGAATTTATTAGACTAGATTGGATTAGACTAGACCGGATTAGACTAGACTGGATTAGACTAGACTAGAATAGACTAGACCTAGAGAGCTATTCTAAAGGGGGGGGTCGTGTAATAATTCCTTATAATGTTATATTAAGAGAGATCTTAGTATTGTAAGATCACGCGCTAGACCTAGAGAAGATTAGCACGTCTAAGGTTCTGCTAAGCAAACTTACTTCCCTCGTAGATCTATAGTAGTTCTAGATCTTCTTCCTCTCTCCCTCGTACGTAGATTCTTAAATACTAGCTAATTATCTACTTACTCTAAGTCCTACCGCTCATTATAGATATAGAAGTTTAAGTTCTACGCGTAGGCACTAGAACTAGTATTATAGTAGGTTAAGTTTAAATAGGTAGAACTAACCCCTCTATAAAGGCGTAATCTACGCTAGAAGTAGTTAAAAGCTAAGTTTTAAGAATATCTTTAATATCTTCTAGTTTAATAGTAATTATTATAATATCTTCCTATTAAATACTAGATAGAAGCGCTTAATATTCTAAATATATCTTATATAATTTATTACGTAATTTTATAGCTTCTTTATAATGTTACTTAATAGCGTTTATAGAAGCTTTTTTTATTAACACCCTAGTTTAGTAATAGTTATATATTTCTATAAAGGCATCTAGAATAAGTTAGAATTTATCTATTAGTATATTATATTCTAACTTATCTTTTAGTTCTTAACGCTATTAAAGAAGAGTATAATTAATTACTAGCTAAATTACTTATTCTAAAGGACTGTCTTAAAGGCCCTAAATAGATTTATCATCGGCAAAAGTTAAGCTCAGCTTGGGAAGAGGAGATATCCTAGTAGTCCTAAGGAATTCTATAAGTCCTGGCAGGTCCTAGCAGGTTCTATAAGTTTACTATTATTTAATTAAAAACGTTTCTATTATTATTTTACTTTCTAGTTAGGCCTAGCGTGTAATTTATATACTATCTTGTAGCCCTAGATTAGGGCTATATTATTATGTAATTTATATTACCCTAGCCCTAATAGCCGTTGAGATGCAGCAATTATCATTTTACTAAAAATGACTTTTATAATAACTTCCTAATTAGGCTAGCTATAATAATATAAGTAACACTATTAGATAGAGCTCATTGAGACGAGTATTATTATATATAGGTTATAGATTATTAAAGCCTTATTGCTAAGTGCAGCCTAGATATAGAAAGTGTAGCTTAATAACTTAAAGTTTAAGTAGCGTTTTATATCTTCTACCCTTGCTAACTCTATGAAACCTTAACGGATTTGGCTAGTTCCTTTAAAATACCTATAAAACCCGTTATTTTTACCTATAGGTGAAAGGCTAGTATCTACATTAGGCTAGATAGCTAGTAATCTATAAGGGAAGGTTAGACTTAGAGTAGAGAATCTCGTTGTTAGTTTTGATGGTTTTAATGTTCCTTGCCAAGCCAAGATCCCTATTCTCCTACTAAAAAATAGCTCCTAACCTGCTAGTCCTAAGGTAATAAGTTAACCTAACATGTTGGATATAGACTAACGGACTAACGTCCTGGCAGGCACCTGCCAGGACTGCTAGTGAAGCTTAACTTTTGTTAATAATATTACTTAGTAACTTTAGCCTACTACTACATCTTCTATCTAGTAATAGCATCGCTACTATTACTACTAAAGCTATCCTTTTGCCTTAACGCGTATATTAATATAACTATTAAATGTTATTATCTTTATACTAGACCCTACTTCCTATCTATACAATTACTTACTAAAGTGCTTAAACTAGTAGTAGGGGTTAGGGCAGAAGTATAGGTCCTAGTAACTACTAGCGTAGCCTAACGTATTAAGGGCTCTATAGTAGTATTTTAGGTAGTAAGCACCTATGTAGATAGGGAATAAAGAGCCTATATTAGGCTTTAAGATATTAAATCCTACGTAAAGCTATCTAGCTCTCTAGTAGAGCTATTTTAGCATAGATAATTAGTATTGTTAGGGACCTACGGGCGCAAGGGTGCAAGCTAATAGTAGATGTAATTTAAGAAAACTAATATAAAGAATCTAAGAGAGAAGATAGGAAATAGTTATAGGTAAGCTACGTTAAATAATCCTTAGGCACTAAGCCCTTAGCATTACGTAATAGGGGATACTAATAATATTATAATAGAATTAATAGTAGTAGATCTATAATAATACTCCCTTCTCTAAGATTAGTATTCTTAAGCTAAAAACTTATAAAAAGATAAAATTTATAATTAAGTTATATAGTCCTATAATTCTAATGCTTTTAAGGTATAAAATATAAAATATAAAAAGTAAAGATAATATTTTTTCTTTATATATAACTACTATACGTGCCTATTCTTTATATTACCCTTTAGTCTACTAAAGCAACTATTAAGAGGCATTAATAAACCTTAAGATATCTTTAGAATACTCTAGTTTATAGACTAAGTATTAAGGTATACGTAGTAGTATCCTTTATTATTCTAGGGGAAGTCTATCTAAATTATACTCCTTCTCTTTCTTCTTTTAAAGGTTTATAAACGTAGGATATAGCCTTAGTTTATTAAGGTTCTAGTTATAGTACTTAGTAACAAGTTCTAGATAAAAGTTAAGATCTAACTATAGTTACTAATTAGGGTTATAGTTCTAGTCGTCCTATCCTATAAACTAGACTTTATACTATAAAACCTTCTTCTTACTAAAGCCTTTTATAATACCTATCTTACTATTAATAACGTAATTAACTACTTACTTTTACTTTATATTATTATTTATATTTATAATTATAAGAAGGTTATCTAGTTCTTAAAGTATAATAGTATATTTAGGAATAAAGTAGAGTAGCTAAGTATAAAAGATAAAATAAATCTTTATCTTCTTTAATAGTTCTAGCTTATAGGTAAGGGTATTAATCTTCTTAATAATCTTAAAGGGTCTTATAGATTTATTATTAAGAGATTTTAATAGTTAGAAAGATTTATAATAGTAAGCATTAAGGCGTACCTAATTGTCTAGTTTAAAGTCTAGTACTAGTTAATAAGTCTTATTAGCTTACTCTTCTATAAGGGTAGTAAACTATAAGATCTATTTTTAAAGATACTTATAAAGATTAGTATAAGTATAGAGATATTAGTTAGTAAGTTATTATTTATTTTAAGTTAGCTTAATTTCTAAGTAAGCTTTTAGAAGTATTAGTTCTAATCTTAATTAAGGAAGATAACTATTAAGTATATAAAAGAGACTTATCTTAGTAGAAGCGTAAATAGTATAGTTAGCTTTAAATTTAGTAAATAATAGTAGTCCTACCTAGTTATTTTATTACTAGTTAATAAAGTATCTAAGGTAAGCTTTTAGTACTATAACTAATATTTCTATAATACTATTACCTTATAGATACTAAGTAGTAGTTAGGTAAATAATAATACTAATATATTTATAAAGACGTTACTAAAATATAGATATAAATTATAAACTATAATTAAAGAGAATAAAGTTAGGCTATCTAGTATATTTCTAAATTTAGTTAAAGAACATAAAAACTATTATCTATATATTTAAGTTAAAGAGAGGTATAAATTATTAAGTACGTATTAGCTTATCTATAATAACTATAATATAATAGTAGATAGTTCTAAGGTAAATATAGGGTAGTAAAGTAACTATAAAGTTAATAAAGATATTAGACTAAGTATAGTTAAGTAGTAGAAATAACTAAAGAAGACTTTACTTCTTTTATTTAATTAGCTTAGAAAATACGTACTTATATACTTTAATATAGTACTTTATATCTTTAGCTATATAGGGCTAATAGTAGAATTAATAGAGATACTAATATATAGAAGCTATACTATTATAACCTATTATTTTATAATTATATATATATTTAATAGCGTAGTATTAAAGACGTCTTATAGAGATAAGGAGTTATTATCTATACTAAATAGTACTATTAGTAAGTACTTAATAATTACTAAGTTTAATTAGGTCTTTTTCTAGGGTACTATATAGTAGGTAATATAACTATATAGCTTTAGAATTATAAATTACTTAGATAAGCTTATCTAATTAGCTAATCTTAATAATATCTTTCTATAATATCTCTAGGTTAGCTAATATACTATCTATCCTAAAGTAATTAATTAGCTTACTTAAGATTAGAATAGAACCCTCTATAGTTAGTTAATTAATTAGCTTGCCTTCTATAGTTAGCGCGTTAACTTTATTAGTAATAATTATAGTAAGTTTAATTATTATAAGTCATTTGCTATTAATAAGGAGAATAGTAATTTTAATAGTATATTAAGTATTATAAAAGTAAGAGATCTTATAGTATATATTAAAATTATAAAAGAAAAGGATTAGTTATATTTATTAGGTAATCTATAGATTATTATTAAATTTTAGAAGATTTTATAATCTCTAAGTTAGTATATCTACTTTTATATTAAAGAGACTATTATAATATTTAATCTTAAACTAGAATTAAGAGAGGAACTCTATTTATTAAGCTTAATAGCAAGATAGCTTTTTAGTTAATATAAAAGTATATAAATTAAGGTAGTTAGTAAAAACTTATATAAAGTTAAAGATTAAAAATAATTTAAGTTCCTATTCTTTAAATGCTTATATAATTATAAGTAGCTTTTTATTATAGATATTATAATTATATTTTGCTAGAGTTATCTTTTTAGAAAGAAAAGCTACTAAATAAAGCTTACTATCTATACCTTTCTAAGAGAGAATAGTTACTACTACCTAGTCTAAGGTATTAGTCTTAACTTAAGTCTTAGTATTAAGGTTAAAGTAATAAAGAATTAAGGTAATAGTAAAAGCCTTCTTTAATACGTTAAAAGCTTATTCTTTAGGTCTAGTCTTACTCTATAGGAAGTATAAAGGAGTATCCTTTTTAGTTAGTATAGTAAGTAGTATAATAATTTTTAAGTATTTTTTAATAAAATAGTAATAAAAGTTTATAAAGCTAAGGAATATTTAGATATTTTTTAAAGAGGTAAGGTAATACTAGTTAAGTATAGCATTAACCTTTTTCTTATCTATTTAGATTCTATTAGGTATAATAATAATACTAAGATATTTAATTAATTAAGTTATAAACTTAGATTTAGAAATATTAAAGTAGAGTCTAGCTTTTTTAAGCTTATTAAGGATTAGATAGACGTAAATAATATACTCTTCTTTAGTCTTACTCTAAATAAGGACGTTATTAAGATAAACTATAATAAAGTTATTAAAGTATTTATATACTACGCTATTAATATAAGATTAAAAGCTTCCTAATAATCTTATTATACTAAATAGTATTACTAAGGTTTTAAAAAGTCTATAGCGTATTAAAAATATAGTTTTATACTTATCTCCTTTATAAATTTAAATATTATTAAAGGTAATAATAATGTTAAATTATAAAAAGAATTTTGCCTTATAAATCTTTGTTAAAGTTTCTATTAAAAGTAGGGGTACGTTTTAGTTAGTTAGTATAATTTTATTAAGTCTATAGTAGTTAATATAAATATAAATATTACTATCTAGTTTGCTAATATATAATATAAGTATAGCATAATAGGAGATACTTAGTTAGATAAAGCCTTTTCTAAGTATATTCTTAATATATTTCTTAATAACTTATACTTATTAATAAGATATATTATAAAATTTGTATATAAGTATTTTTATATTTAGGTTAGTAGTAATAATATAGTTAAAACTTAGTTAGTATAATAGTAGCTTATTAGCTTAATAAGGGTTAAATAAGGAGACGTAGTAATAAAACTCTAGTAGTATTAATTTTAGTAATTTTTCTTATATTAGTAAATTATAGTTAAGCTTCTCATACTATTTAGTATAGTCTTTAGTAGAGATTATAGCAATACTAGTAATATTCTATTAAGAGATAGAGTTAGGATCTTTTTCCTCTTTTAAGGCATTAAAGTCTTCTTAGTAAAGAGCTATAAAATAGTAATCTTTACACTATATTATAGCTATAAAGACTTATAGTAATACTATATAGATATTAGGGGTTTCTTTTTATCATTTATTTATAACTACTTAATCTTTATAGTTAATAATTATTAAGTAATAGGAAGCTATATAGTATCTTATATAATGCTTAAAGTAGAAGCCTAATATATATTAGCCTTTCTAAAGTATAACTTTATACTTATTTACTTATAAGTTACTAAGAATTATATTATAGTTAATAACTTTTATTATAAAGTAAAGAATCTATTTAAGGTAGATACTAATACGTAATATAATAGCTACTATATAGGTTATCTTTATAATAGCATAGCTATTAGTTATTTTAGCATAGTAGGGTTAAGTTATCTCTACTAACGAAATACTATAAATTTAGAGGTAATAAGGATTAATAATACTAAAGGTACTACTATCTATATTAATTAGGACTTTTATTTTAGTATATATATTATTATTAATAAGAATATTACTAGTAGTACTCTACTATTAGCCTATCTTTAGAATAGAATATTTTAGTAATTAGTTAATAAGGATATAAGTTACTAATACGTACATAATAGCTATACCTATAAGGTTACTTTTAGTTTTAGAATTACTTAGGTAGTTAATAATAGCTTCTATTTAACGTTTTTATTATTTATTATATACTTCTATTTTATTTAGCTCCTCTACGTAATATTATAAAGAAGTATTTAGTTTCCCTAGTCCTAGTAGTAATAATTACTATATATTAATAAGTAATTATTTAGTAGGGTTAGATTTTATACTTAAGTATTATCTTATTATAAACGAATACTAGTAAGTTTAGTAGTAATATTAGAGTTAGAGAAGACTAGCTTACCTTTATACTTTAAATTCTTATCTTTATAGTTATAACCTTATTTACTATATTAGGTATAATAGTAGTCTTATATAAGACGTTAGTATAGAGTAGTTTTATAATATAGTATATAATTAATTTAGTTATTAGTTTAGTTACTATTATTATTATTCTAATTACTAGATAGCTTATTATTATTATTAGTTTTATATTTAAGGTTTTAGTTAATAACTTATAATTTATTAATATACTTAGCGATAGTAGTAGCTTTTAAAAGAAATAAATACTATATAATTTCTTTAATAATTATATACTTAAAGTAAGTAACCTTATTTACTTCTATAAGGCTAGCATTAGTAATTTTACTATTAAACTTAATAATATATAGAGCAAGCTTCTTAGTCTTCTTTATTTAATTTAAGGAATTTTATAACTAGGTAATAGTATTTTTATAAGTATTATATTTCTAGATATATTAATCTAGGTCTTCTTAAAACTTTATTATATTAAAATATAAGTTTAGTAATTTATATTAAGTATAGTCTTTAATAAACCTAAAGGTAATATTAAGAGTCTTATTACATACTTAAATAATAGCGTCTAGTTCTATAAGGAATAAAGCTTACTTATTATAAAGATAATCTTTAATATAGAGCTTCTATATAAGATATTATTTAGAGTTATAACTAAAGTATTTACCTAAATTACTCTATTTACATTTCTTACTTTTACTACTAGCTAAGGATCTAGATACTACTAAAGTTAAGTTATTAGTTTAAATATAAGGAGCTTATTAATAAGAGGAAGGTATTACTTATTTATTATTAGAGTTAAGTTAGTAGATATTCTTTTTAGACTTATATATAAACTAACTAAGCTAGTCCTTAAGATTTTTATTCTAAAAGTAAAGAGCTATAATCTTATTATACTTTTTAGTATAAAAAGTACATAGTTATTTAATATTATTAAGTACTTTATTAAGTTCCTATTAATTTATATTATAAGTATTCTTTAAATAGAGAATGCGTTTATTATCTTTATAGTTAGCTTTAATTATATAGTTAAGTTATTAGTAAAGTTAATCTACTTTCTTATATTACTTATTAGCTATAACTATAGTATTATTAAGTTTATTAGTTATATCTTTAACCTTCTATTTATAGTATTAACTTATATTAGTTATATTATTTAGCTAAGTATAAGTTTCTTAAGTATAAAGATTAGCTACTTATATAAATTTAATATAGCTACGTAGCTACTTAAATTAAAGTTCTAATAATATTATAATACTATAAAGGAAACCTTTATAAGTCTTAATAACTTCTAAGTATAAATTACTCTAAGTATAATATATAAATATAGAGTCTAAAGAGACGCTCTTAATAATACTATCTAGAGGGATAGTTTCTTAAGCTTAGAAGGTAACTTCTTTATAAAGAAGTTATATAAAGGGTACTTAAGTCTCCTTATTAAGAGTAATTAACTAGTAGGTAATAAGATAAGAAGGTATTTAATAGTTTAATAATAACTCTTTAATCTAAGCTTAGTCTATTAGTTAAAAAGTAGCAATTAGAGAATCTATAGAGAATACCTTTTCTTTACCTTTAGTCTAGAATCTTAACTAGCTATAAATATAGCTACTCTTAGCAATTTTTAGAATATTAGATAGTAAAGGTGCTTTAGTAATAGAATTATAATAAGAGTATAAAGAATTATAATATAAAAAATAACTATAAGGTAGTTCTATAGTAGCATTCTCTTTATCATTATTAATCTAGGTATAAAATTATATAATTATAGATTAAGTAGTATTCTAAGTCTCTAATTATTATTACTTATAAAGATAGGATATAAAGTAAGTCTTATAAGTCTTAATAGTATCTCCTATAGTAAAATAAAAGTTTAATACTAAGTAGGTATAAGTAGCTAGCATAAGTATTAAAAAGTCTTAAGATAAAGTATAAATAGGTTATAAAGGTATAATAAGTAATTTAAGAAAAAGAGTAAGTAGTCTAATTTATTATAATTTATCTTTAGGGCTTATTATAATATAGTAGAATAAATAAAGTCTTACTATAAATATAGTAGTAAAGAGGAGTAGTAGTAATAAAGAATTATTAACTTATAAGTCTAGTAAGGTAGAAGTTCTAGGTTAACTAAGGTCTTTTAATTCCTTTAATTAGACACTAGGAGTTTAAGCTTCTAGTAGGGTTAAGGGTTAGGAATTTATGTATTTACTATACTAGTAAGTTAGATCTACTAGAATCTAAAAATAGGATTCTATATTTATATAGGTAGACGTATTAAATCTTTAGATTTTAATATACTAAAAATTAGGATTATTTTTTAAATAGTATAAGGTATTAGTTTTATATTAGGAACCTATAAGCGTAAGAGTATAAGCTAATAGTAGATATAATTTAAGAAAACTAATATAAAGAATCTAAAAGAGAGGATAGGGAATAGTTATAGGTAAGCTACGCTAGATAATTCTTAGGCGCCAAGCCCTTAGTATTACGTAATAGGGGATACTAATAATATTATAATAGAATTAATAGTAGTAGATTTATAACAAGTATCCTAAAGCTAAGTCTCTACTTTAACCTAAGTATCTAGTTTAACCTAAGTCTTTAGGTTAAAGTAGTATAGATTTAGCTAGTAAGTGCTAGGAATTAAGGTATATAGTAATACTAATCTTAAAGTAGGTTAAATATACTATAGTTTTAATAGTAATAGTACTAGTAACAGTAATAGAGTATCCTTAGAATACTTTAGATATAGTAAAGGAGGTTTAATAAGATTATAAAGCTTAGGATTAATTTAGTTTAATAGGATTTAAAATAACATTACTATTAAATTACTTAGTAGTAGTTATTAATTTTATATTTTAATTAGAATTACTAACGATAAAAATAGAATTATTTAAATTTAGCTTCTTCTATATATTTAGTATAATTATATACTATATCTAGATTAATTCTAGCGTTATTAATTATCTCTTTTACCTTTAACGCGTATAGTGCGTTCAAATTACTTTACGATCTTTATAATAATACTATTCTATAGGACTACACTAAAATTAATATAACGTTAAAATATATACCGCGCTAGGCTTTAATAGGTAAAAGATACGCTAATTATTATGCTAAAATCCTACGTTAGTCGCTTTGGCTGAGCTTTAGCGCTATTTGCAGGATTTTGGCTTTCTAGCCCAAATAGGAAGAGATCTAATCCTACGGCGTTCTCCGAGGGTGCACGATTTGGGCTGCTAACGCTGCCCAGTAACAGGTCCACAATCTTTTGAAAGTACTAGTGACTTGATATCTACGATCCATATTTCGGAGAGTCAGGATTTAGGAATTAGTAACCACTTACCTCCCCCGGAATACACGATGGCAAGTAGGCGCGTGTTCTCGTATTCACCCCATCTTTTCCCATTTCCAGAACCCACTGCCTACTTTGAGCGGCGAAGGTTTTTATGGTTGGGCAGGTTCTCCCTGCTGTGTTATGCATGTCCACCCGCCGCTATGAAAGTAATATAGTGGTCAAAAGCTAGGATGATCTTGTCATTGCGATTATGTATCAAGAACAAATATAGCCGTGGCAATAAGGAAGAGGCTTTGCCCCTTCAAAGCTTTGAGCACGAGTATTGCCGGATGCTTCGAAAGGTCATAACGCTTCTTATATTACGAAGCCAAGGCTAGGTCAATGATCGCTGCTTCCCACATCCGTGGAAAGTTGAGGACTGTGGATGACTCGCCCAAATTCAGCCCCTAGTCGATGGTCTTCAGCCTAGTTGTACCTTGCTGACAGGCCCATGCCAATGATGCCAGGCTCGGCAACTTTAATATCGTTGACATTGCGGTACAGAGGGTACTTAGGCCTGGAGGTATTCTCAGTGCATTCTGATATGATTAGGTGCAGTGGATATAGACAGCATTGTACACGTCTCTTGTCAAGATAATGACAAGTGTACGCGGCGCTAGAGCAATGCAAAATAGAAACCTGCACCTTAGCTAGCGGAGAAATGAACAAGGTGACGAACCGTTGGTTTACGGCAACGGCACAAGAAAATAATGCGAGCAGGTAAACTGCAGAAGAGGAAATGCCAAAATGTAGGAGACATGGCGTTGCGGTCGCTGCGCGCCAAAAACGCCACTGCCACGAGCTCGCAGAAAGGGTACCCACTAACGTTGGTTCATCCACTGCCTTCCCTGATCAACTGTCGGGTGTGATTGGTTTGTAATTCTATTGTTGAACGAAATAATCCAAAACACGGTAATATCCTTCCCATATATTGCATCAGAGTCCAGTGTCTGTATAGCGAGTTGGAGATTGAGACGCAGCAATAGCTATGATATCTCACGGCAATTCGGTACCGCGTACGGAGTATCATCGTCAAACTGAGTGCGGCTATCAAACGCATCCGCGCTGGTTCCACTTAACACGCGAGTACACCGTAGTAGGGTAGTCAGTCACGGAAATTTATCAGCCCGTACTACTTTCCAAGTCGGTATCGGGTCTGTTTGAACAGACCGCATTTCGTAAAATTATACACACAACTTACAAGTAGTATTCCGACCTTGCACAACCATTTGGGATCAAAGACGAAGAAACCGTACCGAGTGGCTTCGCGAATCGTGAAAGGCCCGTTTACGAGCCCAAGCACACCCAGTCAAGCCCGTTTGAATCCCCCATGAGAACCAAAATGGCCCCGGGCATTTGATGGCAGGCAAGGCACTTGATGGCAAGGCAGGTTGGTCAACAGGCGGATGCTAGCGGGATTGGAGACGCCTCTAAGTCCACTGGTGCACAAGTGGGCCTAGATGAATTGAACATCAAAAGTCTTGACTGAGCAACAGGTACGCCAGAATACCAATGCTTAATCGGGGTAATTAGTGTAGGATGTAGTAATCGTTCAACTCTCTTCTTAGACAACAACTCTTTTCTCAACCAACAACTTTCTTCTTAGCAAGTAACTACTCTCTTTTCAGACAACAAACTTTCTGTCCCCTACGTCTGTTTTCCTCTTCTCTTCTCATCTCTTCTCTTCTTCTCAATGCTGCTGGTGCTACAGGTACTTCCCCTTTAGTATCCAAAAGCCGACCTCAGCTATTGTTTCTGTTTATACTCCTTATGACTTCTCCGCTTACGTCCACCTCATTCATGCCTGAGCTGCACAACGCATGAAGTGCCAGAGCTTTCGCTCTCGCCACAGCCTTGTCAACCATTGCTTGCCTTTCTGCATCCCCTCGAAACGACCTGCCCCAGTGTTGCCGCTTTAGAAAATCCCTGCTCTGTCCAGCCGACTACCTTTATTGGGTGACCTGCCTACTGCACCCAGCAAGTCTAGGATTGTTCCCTCCTCGACCATCTTCCCTGCGAATCCAGTGCCCACAAGCCTAGAAGCCGGAGGCGACTCCTGCACTGGCATAGCGTCCGCATTAAACGGTTTTCTTCTCTGTTGCTTGTCTGCTCTGTGCTTTGCTGTTGGGTGCTTGGTCTTTGGTGCTTGGTCCTGGGGATCTGTGCCTGTCTGCCCCCTCATATACCTTTCTTGCTGGCCCTGCGCGATAGCGCGGTCCCTTCACTGATCACTTCATTTTCAATTGCGCCTCTAAATCACTTTCCTTCTGCCCTGGTTCTCCATACTCGCTTCCGTCTTCTGCAAAACATCCTTTGAAACGTCATAGAGCGCCGAGACGCGCGGGCACACAACTGGTCCATGTCAAGCGAATTCCGCTTCATGACGAGCGGGCGAAGAGGACCGAGGAAGCAGTCTCACCACA
Source organism: Microthyrium microscopicum (assembly GCA_010405405.1). Classification (NCBI taxonomy): domain Eukaryota; kingdom Fungi; phylum Ascomycota; class Dothideomycetes; order Microthyriales; family Microthyriaceae; genus Microthyrium; species Microthyrium microscopicum. Next base: position 2,721,354 of record MU004230.1, read on the forward strand.
CAACTGGTGAATCTGTCAAATCAAATCTGGAAAAACTCGGCTTTCTAACCGATCCCAAGCCCAAGGACTCTTCCAAACATTTGAAAAGCTCTGATACTTATTCCGCATCCCGGATTACCGACGGCAACATCAGTAAGACTCTCTCGCCGATTGTTTTTTTTCTTTGTTTCCCAAGACATGTGCCTCCGCAAATCGTTTGGATATATGCTTTTCTACAAACTATGCTGACCCTGTCCCGTTTAGGCAGAACGACTTCTCGTAGCTCGCGAGGGTCCGCAGACCGCCCATCTGCGAGGTCATCATCCTCCAAAAAAGGCATGGCATCACTGATGGATATCGATCATTCCCGCGGTAGAAAAGATCGAACCTTTATTGGAGGAGAATGTGCAGTTTGTGAAGAGCAGTTGGAACTAACACTTCGCGGCGAGCGCATCCTTCAGCTATCATGTGGCCACATTGCTCATGAAGCATGCTTTTACGAATACCTGCGAGAATTCGACTCTCATGCCTGTCCAATATGCAATGCGCCATTGTCCTTGGACTCTAGTCGAGGTGGAAGTGTTCCCAACATAGGTATGGCTTCCAGTTGTGAAGTTGATCAATTCTAATAATGTGCAGATATTCTTAGTAGTGCAGTTCGCCAGGAAAGCTCCGGTCAACAGAGCTCTTACGGTCCTAGTGCGATTAGTCAAAGAGATATACCTTCCGCAACCCCATGGGACGACCGCACAATTACCGAATCTCAGCATGTATCGTCGCAGCGAGCGGCGGAGACTGATCTATCGAGGAACCGGTCTATAGGACGATCTACCCGGATGAATACAATATCTGAAGTACAACACAGTCGTAATGGAAGCGCGGTCACAAATGCGTTGTCGGCTGGAGATTATCAAGAACAAAATACTGGCATGGCTGGCCGCAAGCACGATTACGATGTCCAATCTATGGAAGCTTCCCTCACAAGTCCCCGAACAGCATCAGTCACCGCGATTTCGGCTCCGATTGTCACTGTACGCAGCGAATTTCCCACCCTAACGCGATCCCGACAATCTCAAAGCTTAACCTGCTTGATCACCGTGGAAGTAAATGAGGCTCCATGGAGAAATGATATTATGAGCGGCGCACCGACTATGATAGGAAGCGGCAGTGATTATGGCAGCAATCTTCGGTCTCCCCCTTTGCCTGTACAACCACACAGTCAAGGCACGCAGCTAGAATCACCAGAAGAGCTGGAACGTGTCACCAAGGAGCTGCACAATCGCGTTGATAATTGGCATGGATTGGATCTCGCTCGGTATGCTCGGTATCTTGCCATGTGCTATATTTGCACTTGCCCAAAGCGTTCGTATCGGCTAACCCTATATTAGATTTGGAAGTCTTCGCGTACATACCCATATCCGTGTCGGCAAGGATCGCCGCGTCTGGCAGGACCTGGACTGCTATCTTTTCACTGATATGCTAATATGTGTCAAAGAGCGCAAGCCAGCGCAAAATTCCCAGGGCGACGGACCAGTGCCTGCCGATTCCAGGCGATCTAAATGCACACTCAAGGGTTCGATATTAATAAGGAAGCATTTGAAGCACATTGATATGTCACCAGGTAGGCATTCCCATCGTCTTTTCACTGCCTCTTTATCTTCATTTTGGACAAAATATGCTGACTCTGAAATTCAGAAGACAATGTTTTAACCCTGACTTTATCCGTGTCCGAACTCCCGGCTTTCTATCTTCAATTCCGCAACCGTGCCCAGTTGGAGCTGTGGCGAAGGGCATTATTAGACATCAATAATCCCCAACCCCAGTCAGCCGCTCGGGCTCTTGACTATGACCTCGACAACTCTGGCACAGATGACGAAGATTACAAGACGAGCCAGAATCAACGTTTGTCATCCGTTACCTCTTCCTATGGTGGCGCTAAGTCGAACAATACAGCCCCGACTGAGTATTCGAATTCCCGAGTCGGAAGTGGGAATGTCCGTCTTCCCCAGTCCCCCCATGTCCCGATTGATATCGTCGTGGTTATCCCAGTCAGTTCGTCTATGCAGGGCCTGAAGATTACGCTCCTTCGCGATGCACTTCGATTCCTTGTTTCCAATCTCGGCGATAGGGATCGCATGGGACTCGTTACGTTTGGCTCTAATAATGGTGGCATGCCTGTTGTTGGTATGACCAGTAAAACATGGGGTGGATGGTCCAAAGTGCTTGATTCCATCAGACCAGTTGGACAGAAGAGTCTCCGAGCCGATGTTGTAGAGGGCGCGAACTGGGCCATGGACATGCTCATGCAAAGACGATCCGCGAATCCTCTTGCTGCCATCATGCTAATCAGCGACTCTGCTACTTCGGATCTAGAAAGCGTTGACTTTGTTGTTCAGCGAGCGGAGGCTGCAAAGTAAGTTTGGTTTCATCCCCTGATCACCAAAATCTAATCTGAGCCAGGGTCGCAATCCATTCATTTGGTCTGGGCGTGATTCACAAACCTGATACAATGATCGAATTATCTACCAGGACCAAGGCATCATACACGTACATTAAGGACTGGATGATGCTGCGCGAATGCCTCGCAGGTGTTTTTGGCTCCTTGCAGTCCACTTCACACCAAAACGTCAAACTTCGTCTTCAACTACCGGAAGGTTCGCCGGCAAAATTTGTGAAAATCAGCGGTGCTTTGCATTATACCAAGAGAGCAACTGGAAAAGATGCGGAAGCTGCACTAGGAGACTTGCGATTCGGTGATAAGCGAGATATTCTCGTTCAACTTTTGATTGAGCCGGACAACTCTTCGAGCGAGCCAACACCACACGATGCTTGGGAATCAATAGTTTCTGGACTCGAGGCCTTGAGCGGATCATTGGACTCAGAAGAGCAACGAAACCTGTCGGTGGAGGAGATTCCTTTGATCCAGGCCGATCTAACTTATGGTGAACCACAACGTGATGGACGAGCGGTACAATTACCCAGGCCGAGTCTATTGACGATCACTATGCTCCCACCAAATCCAAGAGCGAAATCATCGTCTGGTGGACGTCCCGGATCGCCACCAATCCCTCCACATCCCCACGTTGTGCAACGAAGAATGGAGCTTTTAACGTCTGATATGCTGACTCGAGCTCTGACTCTAGTGTCCAGGGGTCAGCATGAACGGGCGCAGCACCTGCTCACTGAAACCAGGAGTATTCTTAAAGGTTTGGGCAAGGGAGGCCTCCCACCGCTTCCCCCTCTTCCGCCAAACTCTGCTGGTTCTCGACCGCAAGGCCAATTACCGGTGTCCGCCAATGGCGGTGCATCCCCTACGTCTCCTGGCGCATCAAGCAATCCCAATCGCCAGAGCACTGAAAATCCTGAAAGATCAGACCAGCGCACTCCCTCGCCGCCTCAGTCCATGCTGCCTCCAACAAGTCCTGGCCCTCCTTCCACCGCTGGACTTAGTGCTGGACTCGGATCTGGATTCCCTCCACCAAGTTCAATCATCGATTCTCAGACGGTAGCAGCTCTTGAGGCAGAGTTGGATAGTTCATTGGAATGGATCAGCCATCCGGCAGTCTTTAGTAGAGATTCTCGGAAAGCTGTTCTTCAAGCCATTGGGGTTATCAGCTCGCAACGTGGCTATACTTTCCGCACGCCCATTGAATCGCTCTGGGCTGAGCGGATTGGTGGCATCAAAAGGCTTGCTGAACGAGCGAGAGAATGGAGAGAAGTTACGAACGAGAGTGGACATCGAGATCCATCTGTCGTCATGGAAGAAACTTGATACCCCCTATGGCTTTTCTTTGAGCGGTACATCATTGCTATTTGGTATTTCAGTATTTGGCGTTACATTTTACCCTGCACCATACCCCCACATATTTCATTTTGGAGTTTCTGGTGGGTATTTTTCACATTTTGGATCTCCAGGTGCTCCTGAGCGGCAGCCATTTTCTCCTAACGAAAGATACCACATTAAATGAAACTGACCTTTTTTTTTTATATTTGGTAATGCTTGTATTATAAGATTTTTCCCGAGATATAGTTCTTTATGATGTCACTAGGTAGTCATCATAACAATTGAGGTTGATATCATGAGCCTTGAGATCTTCCCGCACATACACTATCCCTTTCTCGCTCAACATCCGAAAATCGTTGATCATGATCTTCGCACATCACACGATAATAGAAGGGTTTTTCCGAAGTCGTCAGGCCACCACTTGCATTCTATCTACCTATCTATCCATGGTTACCACGTTCCATTACTGCATGCCGTTTCCTAGCAATCTCGCCTCCATATTCTCAGGCCTGAGGTTTATTAATGCCCACAAACTTACGAACATGTGGAAAGGTCTGACTTTTGCACACCTGCTGTATCATGTATGCCATGAATAACGATGCTTTGCAGAGCAGGCTTGACCGTCCCTGAACTACTCTGACCTGACTCGAGTCGTGGGCCGTGGCGTTCCCCTCATTCCGGCTGGATCATTCCACCTCCGCGGGGCGTAAAGAGTGCATAACGACCTGGCATGCTCTGTAAATGGGTTGCCGGGACCTTGAGATGAGCCAAAGGAGAGGAGTTGCGGTACTTAAGCGCCTCTACGGAATCCTTCTGCACGAGGTAGCTGGCTGCATGCGAGGACATTGGCCGGATTAAGCTCGTTGAGAATTAGGTACCATTGTACCTCTACTTTCGAATCCCTTGTCGTTGCATAGAGAATATGCACAAACTGTCTAGCGACTTGATCGAGAGAAGCTATATTGGACTACTAGCTCAAAAAGCTGATACAAGTAAGCCCCAAAGCGGCTGATAGTTCAGGTCAACGAGCAGAATGTCAAGAGGATCGCGAGTATTTGCGGACCATATACTTCAGGTTCTGCCGATGAGATTGCAGCAAGTGTTTCAAAGATAGAGTGAATCTCTTTTGGTCGACCAAATTCTCCGCTACTGTAAAACTATAAGATGTGCTTCATATAACTTCAAAGGACCGATAAGAAAAGAGTTATCCAACTACACTTCGTGAAACCATTGATTTCTTCCTCAACAGTAAAAAATAAAGCAGTCCTGACAACAACATCCGTTTCTATGGATGATGATCACTTGATGGTTATATCAAGTAGAATAGGGGGCATATTTGCATGCACAATATAAACACAACACCACACGCTATCTTTCCTTCAAGAGCCATATACGTCACTTGTCAGTTTACCAGCAAGTAATGTGCTGTGAGAAATACCTGTGCTCCCAATGAGCAACCATCGGAGATCTATAACAATCCGAGAATGGTCAGTGATTGTATACAATGAGACGGATCTCAGAATACCAATCTGGATTATTTCAAGTCAAATTACGTATGTCAAGCCCAAATTCGCTCATGATCATCCTGATAAGTCATCTAGTGAGCAGTCACTGAGAGCTTCTGTAAGGAAACTGTCTCTTCCGGGCACGGCATCTGCTTTATTGTCTTCACTTGACCGCATTCCAGGCCGTTTTGATCCTGCCGATCAAATGACCCGATACCTACCTGCTATCGAATGACCCGTTCCTACATGCCGTTCCTCCGAAGATATGATGTCTCATTGTGCCAGATGCGAAATTTGATGAGCGTCGGCAGTCTCACCATGGCCTCCAAATCGCGCCTTATTAGTGATAAGGTTCTTCAAGCGTTGGTTTTGCCATTTCTTTCGCACCGGGTATTATAGGAGCGCCATTCTGTCTGTAGCTTAGCGTAATCATCATGGCAGGAACTCCACCGCTCTTTCCGCTTTGACGCAAGAATCCAAAGCATTCAACCAATGGACTGCGGAACCAATTTCGATCTTGAAGTCGCACACACAACTCTCAAATGCATGAGGCCTTCTGATTTTCTTGCTTTGGCTGACTGTATTGTGCCGATCTGATATCATTTCAGACTTGGTCTTGATAAGTTGGTTACACCAGCAGCGACCTGTCCAGCAGCCCGATAACCATTTTGCATCTCTTGGGTTTGGAATTAGAACGCAGATTTTCTATATTAGTTGGATATGTTTCTTGGATTTTCTTGCTCCCATGCTTCTCTTCCACATCATTGATCATTAGCTCATATTTTGCTATCATGCCAGGTATTCCCCATGGTGACGCAGTCACTGTTGCCGGTGCGAACGTCGATGGAAGCGTACTCAATGAAGAACCAGGTTAGTCAACTACTAAAGCAGCCAAAAAAAATGTAACTTACAGTTTCAAAGCAAAGTCCGAGAAAGCAGCACCGAATGAATTCGAAGAAGTGGTCAAACTTCCCGACGTGTTTGCATACTTTGCCAACGGCGACCTGAAGGTTCACCCAGACTACGACGACTGCGTCCTTGCAGCGAAAAAGTGGCTCTTGAAATACACCGACGAGAAGACTGCCTCCTATGTGATCTCAATTGACTGGTGCTGGTACTCAGCTGCTTGTGTGCCTGAAGCAAATTTCGAGGGCCTTCGTCTTGTTTCCGACTGGGGCAATTGTCTATTCCCCTTCGATGATTGTAAGTAAGCTCAAGCATTAAACCAAATCGAAGGCTTATAACTTCGCAGTATTTGACGATGGCCTCATGGACAAAGATATTGATGCTGGGAGGGACCTGATTGACAGCCTGCTAGCCTATACAAGAGGCCAAAAGTGGCACAAGCCCAAGCATCCTTTCGCAAAGGCACATGATGATATTTGGGACCGCTTGCAGCAAGGTTCCCCGAGTATCGCCAAAAGATATGCCGCATCCATTGAAGCATCTCTCAACAGTGTGCTAGAGACCATCATCGAAAACGTTGATGGCCGTCTATCCACTTTTGAGGAACGGGTAGAGCGGGCCCATACGTCTGCTTATTCAATGCCCATGTGCATCATGATACAGTCTGTGCTCGGCATTGAGCTTCCTGAGGAGGTCTACAGCAATCCTGTTTTCTTGAAACTGGAGCGACTGGCCAGAGATGTCTTGATCGTGCAGAACGATGTTCTGTCTTATCAGAAGGAACAACTCGACGGGGCCAACAACAATGTGATCTCCCTGCTGCGAGCTCAAGGCAGGTCTGCTCAAGAAGCTATGGATCAATGTGGTACCTATCTTGACCAGGTGTATCATGACTGGTACGAGACTCGAGCCAAGCTGCCATCATTCGGTAAGGAGGTAGATGACAAAGTGCAAGACTACATTGAAAATGTACTGCTCGTTTCGGTGAGAACAAACCCACATTGCACGTAAGTATAATCCGTTCTTTCCCCATTAAGTACCGACTAATAGGTGAAGTTTCCGGTCCAAACGTTATTTCGGCGAGAATGGCGAACAGGTACGCAAAACCGGATGCATTACCGTTCACTCCGACAAGCGTCTGGAGCAGCTTTTAAAAAAGGAGTGATGCAATGTTTCCTTGGACCATAAATGTAGTCTCATCATGTCATTTGTTAGTATGTCCTAGAACAAATCTTCAATGTCTTTCAACCGCAGAGGTTATAGTTATAGAGAGGTTCCTGAAGCACCAGCAATGAATGAACTTTTTGAATATCCAAAAGCCTTTCGCGCGTACTGGTGTCGGCTCAGTTTGACCAATATTGGAAGGATTATCTGAAATACGCTTGAATTACAGTGCTTCAGGCGTAATGCTAGTTTGCATACCAACGGACATAGAAGGCACTAGACAGTAATAAGGCAGATTCGGAACAGAATCCCGCTGTTCCGCCATTACTATCTTCATATGATCCTATAAGAGTGCCAGACCCGTACGAAAATGTCGATCCTTCTGATGTAGTTGGCTCGAGTGCTCACTCGCATGATCCATTTACTAATCTAGAAGTATCTCCGGGCCCCTCTAAGTGCTTGGTTTACTGTGGTGAAACCTTGTACGGAATCAACATACTCTTGTCTTTCTAGAAGTTCTGTTCGAACAGGTAGCACGAATAGAAAGGTGTTAGGACTCTCTTGATTCTCTTGACTTAAGCTCAGTCGACGATCTACGAACTATCAAAGAGAATTTTCAGACTAATCATGGGCAATCGGACCGAAAAGCAAAGATCTCCACTCATGGCAAACTCTGCCCTGATTTACAGTACATGCATATATCCCTAAATGTATGCACTCAGGAAGTATATTCAAGGTCTTTCCATGCTCATCCCAACTTAAAGCGACTTGCATGATTTGGCCAGGTAGCGTTGCCGCCAGGTACATGCACGTAGTCGTCCTGCGTCTCGCAAGTCGTTCAAGTGATAGACGCACGTCGAGGTACTGATATCACAGCCTCACTACATTAGCACGATAAATCTCGCTCTCGCAAACGCTCGGCCTACTGAAGCAAAGTTACAACAGCAATACAGTGAAGATGGTTCGATATGTACTGGGCATCTAAGTATTGAGCAATCCTTCAATCGCCACAGAACTAAGCTGCTGCACCTCGCCATGAATGTATGATTTTCCTTACCTACTTCCTATCAGCTGGACAAAACATCTGACCAATAAGCCGCTCGCAGACGGCATCGTACCACAAAGTACCGGAGTCGAAAGTGACAGGAGATCCTAGTGTAACTTGCAAGGTACACCCAAGTCTTACGAGGGACGCTATCTAGTCCTTGTATCCATAATCCTTGATGTTTTGACCCTTGTATAGACATTACTGAAAACGTGGTTAAAGTCTGGAGAATCCTCGTACTTGCATATGCTTAACGGCGTCTCCGGACACACTGTCTAAATCGTCCCCGGTAGAGAAAAGAAAAGTTAGACCTCCTACTGCAACTCATCCGTAGCAGTAGGTTACTTTCAAAGCATAGATAATTGGAAAATAAGAAACCTCACACAAGAGGACGTTGATTTAAGATTCTAAGAAACCGGCTTGTGGCACGTGGTGCATCGCAGATCGCTGGTTTCCGCGCGCTTGAATATTGAAAGTTTATTTTGTATCAGGGTGCAAGAAAAGTGAAGAATCATTGGTTTGCGAAGGCTGTGACGGATTGTCAGTGGCAGGATCGCGGCAATGCGCCTATCGAACTGTGGAAAAGCAATCATCCATCGAGGTTGTGTGACACGAGAGCAAAAGGAATATGCGTTAAAGTTTACTTCCAATACGAAACATTGTGAGTTAGCGAAAAGACGATACTAGTCTGATTAAAGACCTAAACAAGAAGGCTGAGATTGCAGCCTGATACATTACTAGACTCCTCGCCACTGAATAATGTAATTCCATAACTCCATGCTGTGCCAAAAGAATCAGATGAGCGAAGAAAGCTTTGGCTACGCGAAATTTCAAGTAGTCGCTATGTACGGGAAGTTGGCAAATCAAAAGGCACACTGCTACCGCAGTGGTTTCTGCGAGCTGTATAATAACTTCAAGCTTCGCCATTAAAGATCAACAAGTTGTTAGTGTCTTGCTTGTTCTTCTGGACGGCTAGATTTTGTTAGCATGAGATTAAGATAGAGTGGTTTACAGCGAGCGCACGCCGAAGATGTGTTCAAGTTGGAGAGATCTTACCATCCTTTGTAGCCATATCTTTGATCTTACTACAGAGCGCAGCTGGACTCATCTTTCCGTTCAGTCCGAGAAGATAAGCACCAAGACCCGCAAGATGAGGCGATGCCATAGATGTGCCGGATATAGTGTTCTGAACTGTGTTAGAGCCAGTTCTTTAGGGAAGGGCGACTGCTTACTGTTGAACCTCCTCTCCATGTGGAAAGAATCTTGAAGCCTGGAGCATAAACAGCAACTGGATGGCCCCAATTGCTAAAGTCAGCAGGCTGGTCTGTCTCATCAGTGGCAGCAGCGACGCAAGATTCAGGAGCATTTGCAGGAGCGACATTGGCAGTATCTTGGTCTTCGTTACCAGCTGCTACTGCAACAAACACGCCAGCGGCAGTAGCTTCCTTCACTGCGTCTTTCGTCGACTGCCAGGTGGTACTGGAGGAGCCCAGAGATAGGTTGATGACTACACCGTTTGTGCAACCCCGGGTCTTTGAGTCCGACACAGTCTCGATGATCGCAGCAGCTATACCAGAAGCTGTGCAGGACCCACTGACGTTGCAGACTTTCATTCCGAAAAGTTTAGTCTTCTTTGCAACACCATAGCTTTTAGATCCAATCGTGCCAGCAACGTGAGTACCGTGGCCATGCATGTCCTCATCATTGCCATCACCCTGGTCAAATGTCTTGACAAAGGTAGCTCGGCCTTCGAATTCGGGATGGGTCACTTCAAGGCCAGTGTCGAGTATATATGCGCAAGTGCCTTCGCCACCAGTAACATCATATATATAATCAGATGGTCCTAAACTCCGGTGGCTGATACGGGCCAGTCCCCAGGTAGAATTGCTCTGCGTTGTTTGCCTTGCAGGGCTACTTGCAATATCTTGTATATGAAATAGACCATCAGCCTCGACATAAGCAACCTAGCCTGTTAATGACTGAAGAATAAAGCTTTTGGTGGGAATAGACTTACTTTGGAATCTGCTTTTATGCCTGTGACTTGAGTGGCAGTCAGTGAGGCAGCAAAGCCTTTGAAGTCGCCGAGATCGTAAGTATGAAAGGGATCTACGCTCTCAAAGAGAGATCCTCGCTTAGAGATGCCAAGTGATTGAATGCTGTGTTCTGGCTTTAATACTACAATGTATTTGGAGGTGGCTTGTGTAGTATTTGCGACGGGAGCTGCAAACGCTGTGGCCTGTAAAGCGAGGTATGCGAGAAGTGAGCGCATTATGCCAGTCTATACTTGTTGTATATGCTCAGTAGCGATTATACTACAAGCGTGTTAGTATACGGCTGAACTATCAAAGCCACAGGCTAAACAAGATTGGATGTTTTCGCAGTAGAACTTCATGATACACTGTCCGAACTATAGACTATTTTAGTAGTCACTGAGTTCGAGAGCACCATCTCGCAGAGTTAAAAGATCATAGGAAAGCTAAGTTCTTCAAGCTCTCTCCTCACAAACGATCATGTAAGGTAGGAGTGGTCGAATGTCTTTAGATGCTCGTACAGAGGGAAATCTTACCTTAGTCTAGCAGAACTGAGATTGATAAGACAAGGATTGTGATGGGTTGCATGCGTTTGATTTTCAACTTCGAGTTGATACATCTTGATGATATATAAACTACAAATCTCTGAGATCTTATAATCCCAATGTAGTAGGTATTACTTTGGTTATCTTGGTGGATTCTGTTGGCTCAAATACCCCAGAGGTTGGGAATCCTAAAAAACCCATCAGTCAGCCAGACATGTGTCTTGGAACATGCGGCTTAGAAGTTCAGAAACGAGAAATGATAGGTTCGAAGAGAAATCTAGCCAATAGGTTCCATTCCAGTTGTGTGCTGATTCGGTGGCTGACATTCAGTCCTCAGTTGTTTAGGGGAGTTCATCTTGCATCAATCGGTTGGCCTTCCCGATCGGAAAGATATGCAGGAACACAACAGGTGCGCCACGACAACATGAATCAAGTCATAGGGGAATGCCAGTTGCTGAAACTGATGTCGACATTTGGTTGACCGTAGCTGTGACGAAAGCAGGCTGTGAACTCAGCACGAGAACTTGACCGGTTCGAGACATCATCAGGAGCCAAAGATGTAAGACTGATTCATGGAACTATCGGATACAGGGATAAGTTAACCTTATTCTGTCTTCTTACCATTGCCGATTTTGGAAGCTGTTCGACTTCTGATCAAGGTCAGCCTAAAAAATCGAACGACAATATGTTACGAGTAGATACTGAAACGTATTTGCCAGCTTGAGTATTGAAGTGCCTTTAGATATATCATCTTGATGGGCCATGGCCAAGAACATGCAACATGAAATATGATGTTCGAGTGCATGATAACTTCAAGCATCCATTCAAAACGATCTTGCTATGTACCGATAGTATGCCTTTGATCCTGTAGGAAAGCTCAAACCATCAGTGACAGCTCGTAAGAATTTTGAGCGGCACATATGTCAGTAAGCTTTCACTTTGTGATGAAGAAATTAGTATTTTAGGAGTTAGACATCTGCCGAATAGGCATGTCTGGTGTTTTATGCTAGGAACAGCACAAGAGATCTGTGTTGATCAGCAACTAGCAAGGGATCGCAATTTATTTTGAGCATCAACTGGGCTTCATACCTGCCATATAGATTCTAGGTCCTAATCCTTGCCAATGATCACTTCAGAGTCTAGGCATGGACATATCAGCAAAAAATGATTTGATGCAGTTTTCACTAGCTTAATAAGTCTGCCGGTGGTGAAGACATCTTTTCCAGCAGCGGCCAGTTCTATGGGCATTCTGGTACCTGTTACTGCTTGATGGTTCAGCAGAAGTGGTTGGTCCGAAGTCATGTCCTGGGCCACCTCTAGGAATATTGGTTTGCAATCAATGTCAAAGGTCTGCCATCATAGAAAGTTGGGCATCATATAGTTCTAGAAGTCAAAGTGGGTATCATATTCAAGTTATGCAACCGATAACTGTTGATGCAATTTACCAGCCGTAATGGTTGCCAGCTTCCTTTCGATTGCGCTTTCCGGTGGCCCAAGCATCTTCCAAAGCGTCTTTTTGATTCACCGCAGCGTTGATCAGCTGTCGGATAGAATGTTTGCCTGGCTGGATTGCATGAACGGGATTATGTTGGACGGTTTCTCCAGTGGCGCGGAGTTCTTCGTTGGCAGCATACTCTTGGTCGGTGTTGAAGTTGACAATGTTGATTGGCATGTCACCTGCTCGTCCTTTGCGGCCAAAGAGTTGTCTTCGACTGGCTTCGTCTAGGTTCAGATCCGAAGCAATGTTACCAAGTGTATGGGGCTGGCTCTGAGACTGAGCACCTGCAGAACTGAATTGAGATGTTTGAACTTCTTGTTGATAAACCTCTTCTTCAGCCTCGGCATCCTCTGCCTCTAGCTGTGGAGTCGCAGTTGCTGCCTCCTCGTTATGAGCGAAAGAGAACAGCGACACTTTTGGCTTTGCAGCAGGTGGTCCTGATGTTTCCGCGGGTATAGTGCTTGATGTCACTGTGGTTTCCTGTGTAGTAGCGGCCTGTATAGATGATGCAGTCCGTTTCTTCTTTGTGTTTTTGCGAGCCACCGACAAAGGCTTGAACATGGTGTTTTTTCCAACAAGCTTCAATTCTGGCTCCTTGACTGTAGCGCTCGCAGCTGAGGGTAACCCAGATGCCAAATTCGGGGCTTCAGGAGGTGATTTCTCAGCATAATCATTATGCGACACAGGCTCCCGACTGAATGCTGGTGTTGCGCCAGTCTTCAAATTGACACCCCTCCCAAGTCCTCGTCCTACACCAAGCTTTTTATTGTTCGCGCCCTCGGTGGCAGTCGATGCGGCTGCTTCGCCTGATCTTTTTGGTGCAGGGAGGAAGGAACTCAAGCCGCCCATCAGTCCACGTCCACCTATTCTTGGCTTTTTGGCCGGCCTCTCGCTGTCTTCGGGTGCTTCATTGTTTGCAGGACCAGTAGAGGGTAAGTTGACGCGGATTTTCTTGGGATTTGAGCTGTCGACAACTTTCTTGAAGGTTTGGGCTGGAGGGGCGGTTTTGGGTGCTGGCGGGGCAGAGGTGTTTTCGACTTCGTCGTTAGAACCCTCCGAGTCAGAATAGTCGACCAGAGCCATGTTCGGTTGCTGAACTTTGGTAGGTTAGGCGTTGATTGTGTGAGCAGGTAAAAGTCTGATGCTGAACAGTTGAGGACCAGATGGATGTTGATGGTGCACGTGTAGCATCACCACGCTAAGAACTTTAAGGTGGAAGGATCGACCTCCTGTAACGAGCGACCAGACCCTTGGAAACTCGCTCCTTTCCTAACATTATATCTTGAAACAGCTGCATTTCTTTCCTACAACTAACTACTCCAGTGCTCGTTGACTCCTACATTCGTTTGCCATAGTTGTGATCCATAGATATGTAGGCTTTGCGCCAGGTTGGCTCGCAATGTCCCTCCTTCAGGACGAAGAGTAAGCTGCCCTCATCCGTTGTGCAACGCTTATGCTAACAGCGCATGTTAGATTTGTGATATACCAATTGCGCACATCTTATTTGTCCCATATCAAAGATGGCGTCGGTGAACGTCTTATCAATGTCAACTCCTCCGTCCTAAATAATCCTGCCTTTCGCGCCTCTGGTTGGCAGCATCCTGCCTCTGAAATCAAGCGAACGTATTCCCCGCCCATCCCTACCGCAGTTACAGCCGAATATTTCCAAGCCCCACGCGTAGCATCACTACCTGGAGGTGCATTTGGCGACGATGAAGATGAAATCGGAATGGTTACAGGAGGCGGGTCTAACGAGACTGTGGGACCCGCTGTGAATGCGAAGCGTCGAAGACGTAAAGAACAAATGGAACAAGACGACAGTAGTGATCTAAGTGAAGACAGCGACGAAGACACAGAGGCTAGGTAAATTACGTCTTCTGTGTGAAGGTGGAGCGGAAGCTAATTGACACAGGCCTGTGCAAACCATAAAGTTTGCAAAAATGCCTTTACGAACTCGCGCTGGATCCTCTCCGACGCAGAGCACGCCGCTAGGGGATGGACCGGCATTGTTAGTCACATCGCCCTCAAGGCCCTCCGAGATGAGCCAACTACGAAGGGGTTCAGTTGGCGCAGTGGAAGGTATGCGACCGCGGAGAGACACTACGACAACCACAGCTAGCAGCGAATTGTCCTCTGAGAATGAGGTTGATTCTTCTTTCTTCCAACGGAAACCTGTAAGCTCTAGAAAAGCTCGGATTAGCCAACTCCTTACAGATCGAATACAAGAAGACGAACGAGAAGGCAATTCTGATGATGACCCCGGGGCAGAGTCAGACACTACATTATCATCCGTCTTGGAGGGTAGTGCTGACTCTGGATCGATTCTTGGTGGAACGAACGAGTTGGGTGTCTCGTTATCTGGAAAGTTGCCCGGTATACCTCAAGCATCGACTCCTCAAAGAGGCTCACCGCGAAAACTTCGTCCTCAGCCTGCAGCCCTCCAGGCACTTCCTCCCCCACGACCCATTAGCATGATTGCACCGGTCAGTTTGCTGTCCCAGGCACTAAATGCCAAAACGAAAGCCCCGGAGGTACCGTTTACGCGATTTGCCACCCTATCAGGAAAGGCTGATACGTCGCCTCTTTACATCAAAATATACGCTGCAAGTTCCAAGGCTCCGGATAAGCCCTTTGAGATAATGCTTCGAAGAGCTGGTGAAAGTGGTGTGACTACAGTCGCTGATGCAATAGGTTTTGCCTTGTATCGATACAATGAAGAAGCACGTGAACCCAAGATCACTGGTGATAAGGCCAATGTGAATCGTTGGAACTTTCGCATGGTTGAAGACGGCGAAGTCGAATATGACTTTCCAGCACTAGGTAGGACAAGGGCTATCTCCGATTTTACTAGTAACAATAATCGGGGTGCTCGTGGTCGATCTAGAGAAAAGCCATGGGATGAGTTTGCGCTTGTCGAGGCGTCGGAGGGAGAGTTCAAAGCAAACGAAACAGCGACACCCAAGTATGGCGAAGAGGCATCACCAGCTCTGGAGAGTGTGGCAGAGAATGCTCCACCCCCAGTACCCTCAACACCGGCGCCTCCGCCTCCTGCAGATTCCCCTTCTCCATCTATCACTCCTTTCCGAAATCCCATCACAGGCCCATCTTTTGCATCATCTGTCTTCCGCAAAGATGGCCAACCTCTTGATGCCCCAGTACCTAACGTTGCACGAGCAATTCCGAGAACGGGACTTTCGAAGAACCTCAACATCCGCTTCACAGACGAAAATCTTCTTACTCGCACCACTCTTATAGAAGTCACAACAGACACGTACATTGCCGAAGTATTCGACCAAGTATGCAAAAGACTCAACCTTGACAAGGCACTTTATGTGATCAAAGTATCAAACTCCAACACCATTGTTCCCCACGATCGTACAGTGGAAGCTCTAGGCGACCGCTCGGATTTGGATCTACATCGACGACGCTTTGTCGGCGACGGCTCTTTTGGACTTAGCAACTCTCCTGGCAGTACATCTCCTAATGCGCCTCTTCTTATCGTCCCCAGCGGCAGTGCTGGCACGCCGAAAAAGGGCAGCAAAAAAACCACTGGCTTCGGATCAATCCCACCATCTCAACGACATGACGCCAGTAGTATTCTATTCAGCGGTGCTCTCGGCATGGGTATGGGAGCCTTCAAACGCTACCACGTGGTACGCAAACAACCCATGAGCTTCAGCAGCTCCTCCAACCGCATTATCACGCTTGATAGCGAATTTATGCATATCATGCCGTCCGAAGGGCCCAAGGCCATGTGGGAAACTCAAGGCAAAACGACCACAATTCCATTTTCCAGTGTTGTAGGGTGCAAAGTATCGCGGAAACATGCTCGGATGTTTCGCGTAACGGTTTTCAAGGAGCGCGAAAGTAAGAGATATGACTTTGAGGCTTCTAGCCCAGAAGAGTCGATGGAGATTGTGGAAGAGATAAGGAAGGGTATGGATAGTAGTAAACCTGAACGGTTACTGGAGTTTGGTATGTGATCTTGCTAGAGCTTCTGGCTATAAATGATATGACGAGATGAACCATTCTGCTTTTCTGATGTCTTGTGAAAACGTGCCTTCCTAAGCTGCGCATCCCTGTGTAATGGTGCAGCTGATAGTACGTCCTTTTTCTATCTATCTCGTAAGCCTATATGGCACAGGCTTTGTTTCATCCTAGCCCAAGTTCCAGCTACTCTGTCCTTCCATCGCCTGTCACAAACTCCTCAACAACATAAGATCTCGTCCTCTCCCTCACCAAAAACTTCCCTTCGTCCTCCACAATCTTCTCTCCACCACCATCACTCGCAATACGCACACCCCAAGCCTGATATGCTTCCAAGGACTCGAAAACCAGTTCCGTAATAACGTCAAAGTCAATACCAGCTCCGCCATCGGCCGGAGGAATCATTACCCCAAAGGTACCGGCTGTCTCGTCAAGATGGGTGTAGCGTCGTTTGTAGACGGGCGGCAGAGTGTCGCCGGATAATGATATGATGAGAGGAAGGTGCTTTGTCTCATAGTAGGAGATGAACTCGCTGGTGCTGAGGGAGGGAAGCTTGGAGAGGAAGGCGAGGATACGATATGGCATCGTGGTGGTATGTTTTGACCCAATATCTGTTTGCTGTATTTATTGTATGGTATCTGGAAAATGATGATTGTGATATGTGGGAGATCTGTTGATACGATAGATTATTGAAAGTTGTGTATATTCTGCACGGCGTACTCCGTCCGTACTGTACATCACAATCCTTAGTGGATCCAATCACATATATCATGCGTCTGGTATCGTCCCTCAACATCGTTCCATTCAATTACGCATTGTATGTCATTACAGCGTTATCCAGTATATACAATATAAGCAAAAAAATTCCGCACGAACTTCATTTTGCCAAAACTCTGTTCCGTCGTGTTATCATATAATCAAATCAAACCAGGGTGATAGTCTGCATACTAGCGGACAGTCCAGAGATACGCTCGAAATCATCTAGAAGAACGAAGCCCACTCGCTCAAATTTTCCTGTTGATAGCTCTCGTAGAACAAGACAGCCGAGGGTCATAGAATCTTCGAATTCTCCAACCACAAGAACGCATATTTTCGAGCCAGGAGCTATGTAATCGACTCCCTGCTTCGAGAGGACGTAATCGGGTCGTAGCTGTTGCCTTCGAGAGCCATGAAACTCAAGTTCATAGAAGTGTGGTTCTGATTCTAGTCTGCCACTGTAGCATAGTATTGCTGGAATTAGGTGAGCAGTAATACGCAGGCTGGCATACGCCCAGTCCCCAGCCTCGGTCAAGCCAGTGGGCAAACCTTCCAAGTTCAAAAGTTTCAGCTGAGGAGTTAGGGGCCTCGCTTCGAATTTAACATGGGCATCAATGGACGCCCACGACCAACTTGGACATCGATATTGGGTAGACCTCCTCGAACATGGTTCAGGACACGACCATGAAAGATCTGACTGAAAGGATTCTGCCCAAAGACCTGCTAAATAAGTGCCGCCATTCTGTATTTGCATATGTCGGGCAAGACCAGCCACAGCTGGCAGCTTATCATTCTCGTCAGTCAGCAATCGTGACGAGTATTCTGAAACTAAGTTATGCCAGAAGAACGTAGCATCTCGATTGCTATGATGAGTCTCGAGAGATCGTGGTGAGCTACATTCACAGGAGAAGAACTCTCTGCACTCGAATGAAACTTCATTGGCCGTGAAGTATAGCTTCCTGGTAGACAAAAGCCCTTCCTGAAACGTCCACGCTCGCCTCATCCAAGGATTATCCTTCGGCCGACTTTCGGTAAAGTCACAAATGCCAGACAAAGAATGTGAGATATGTGGGATCTTCTTCCGAGCGCAGATTTGGAACGGTTGTATCTCTCGAGCAAAGTGTCCTGAAGTATCAGTGGCAAAAATTCCACTCGATGAATCCGTGGATGATGCGGCGACAATCGTGACATACGCGTTTGAATATATTTTATCCATCCTTGAGATTTCTTGCTGCATATCTTCTGGATCATCTTGCAAGATACACAAAGCATCTATCCAAATATAGCTCAGCCCGATGTAATGTGTAATGGTAATTGCGTCTTCTAAGGTTCGAGGGAGGGTGCTCCTGGCGATACCTCTTGTGTGTGCCGAAATTGTAGCCTTAGTTGTCCTCAGTGTATCACCACTACCCCAGACATAACTCAAGGCGGAATACCGAGCTTGGACTCCCTCGCTCTCAAAGACGGAGACATGTTCATCACTAATGTACAGAACTCGACTAGGCAGTGTCGTTAGTCGAGAAGGTTGGCAGGCTTGGTGATAGGAATCACAAGTATCTATCCATTGCCTTGATTTTTCCAGGGCATTGAAGGAAGATGTATCCCCGGTGGTAAGATTTCCACTCCTAACTCCAGGAATATCCAGCTGGGGACTTTGACCTAAGGGCGGTGTTCGTAAGCTTCAGTGTTAGGAAGACCCAAATCACCAAGACGTGACTTACCTGGTATCGTAAAGAACTCGAGAATAATTGGCAGCTCATCATGCCCGAACCTGAATTGCCAGTCTGGGATTTGCCATGAAAGCATGCCAGTTGACGGCATCTCTCCTGAAAGAACTACACTGAGACTCCTGCCGAGCAAGAAGCAACAATGGCATCCAGATATACGCTCAAAATCGATCTCTTCGGGTTCAAGCTCTAATGATTCAAGACGGATGAGCCAGGAAGTACCTGGACTTAGCTGTTCCAGATCTTGGCATAATTGGCATCGTCGCGAAGTTTTTGTCACCATCGTTTCATGGCAGCAAGAGTTTGGTCTAAACTCACTCAAGACATCACAGGATTTAGGCCTACCGTTGGGTGAAATACGGAGCATGTCTTGCAACATATCAACTTGACGGGAGTTAAGCCAGTCAGTTTCGGGGGGCTTGTCTCGTCGCAAAACGCCTCTATATGTACCTAAAGCGTCGTTGACTTGGTCCAGACAGCGCCAGTAAGCCTTTCCAGAAGTTTGTGACGTGTTCAGGCTGTCTGAGAACAGCAAGGAGTGCAGACTATCGACACTTTGTCCAGCCATGACATATGCCATCTCAAAGTAGACACATCCAAGTGAAAATATGTCAAACGCGGCTCCTTGAAATCCATGAGTGGTCGATTCTGGAGCAGCATACAGGGGTGTATGTCCTCGAGGTCGTGAAATGGCCGGTTTCGAATTAGGAGAAGAAACAGAAGCTCCAAAATCAGAAATCAGTAATCTGGGGACTCTGTTCCGGTCTAAGTACATGAGAATATTTGCAGGCTTGATATCAAAGTGGAATATGTGCTGGCGATGAATCGAGTCCAAGCCAGACGCGAGGCAGCCGAGCCATCTCTTCAGTGTCACTGCTTGCACTCCTACGGCCGTCCTAGCTCGTAAGTAATCATGCAATGTACATTCAGCAACTGGTGTCATGAGAAGAGAGCATTCTCGTTGTTCTAGGAGCATGCCAACGCCTTGTACAACATGTTGATGTTTCAATTGACCAAGTAGATGCATTTCCCTTAGTGTATTGACTGATTGGGTGCTTGACAAACAATTGGTCCTTTTTCGAGCGATAGTTTGAGCGAGACCGTCAATCTGAATTTCTTCGACGTAGCCAGTTGCGCCTCTCCCGAGCGTACGAATCCGACTCCAATTGTAGCTGAGTATTGGCTCGACATCAAATCCACCAGACGTGTCGTGGTACCAGAAGGCAACGGCCACTCCGACCTGGGATGATAGCGACAGCCTTGCAGGCAAATCTGGCTTGATAACTCGTGAAAGCGGGCTAGATTCGAGTGAGGATACGTGCCTAATGATCTTTGATACATCATCAAAGCCAAAGATTGTTGGAACTCTATACTTTTCTTGCAAGGCAAATCCAATGATGGCTTTAAAGTACATCTTGACCTGGAGCATCAAGTGTGCGTACGCAGTAGTTGTTGACCAATGGTTTGAATCTTGGACCTCAACAGAAAGAAAAGAGTTCGACTTTGGGGTAGTTGTTCCGTATCGCACGGCTTCTTGACTTTCGGTACGGCTATGATGATCCCCATGGTCAGTACTATCGTCGTCACTGTCGCTATCATCGTCGCTTTCGTCAATGCTCTCGTCGTCGCTGTCGTCGTAGCTTTCATTGTCGCTGGCCCGGTCATTCTCGTCGTCGCTCTCATTTACGTCTTGGTCGCGTTGGGTGTCGCCATCATGGTCGCTGGCATCTTCTTCGCTATCATGGCTATCTTCATCCTCATTATCTTCAGAGTACTTTCCCACAGTTGACGATGGTCCCTCCCACGGGTCCCGCCACTGGTCCATTCTGAACCTGTCTGTGAAATGCTCGCCAATATGCTCGATTCTTTTGACCCATCCCCGTATTTGATCTCCGCAAAAGCCGCACTTCTCGTCAAAGATCACCGGTGTAGAGAAGCTCCATTTCTTTTTCAAATTGTTATCAAATGGTATAGTTGCATGAATGCTTTTGCAGTGCTGTTCCAATTTATCTGCACGAATAAAAACTCGTCCATTTTTCCCTTGATCCAAAGAAAGCTTCCTATCGCAACATGGTATTCTGTTGCCGTGCTCTGACCTGATGTGGTGCTCGTCAGGCCTCTTTTTCGAACAGTACGAACAAGTATTCTTCCAAGTAGAACCATGGTTACATAACCAAGCTTTCTGCGGTCGATTCAGGTTTTCGTGCCGTTCCCAATCGCTTCTTTTCGTAAAGGTTTTACCACAGCACGAAGTACACGAGTACATTTTGTCGGGATCCCAATCCTTCGACCGATGTGCATCTTTCTGCGAATCACTGAGGGATTCATCACAGTGCTTTCGGCGCGCAGGTAATCTTTCTGCGGCGCGATACAGGAGTGAGGCCAAATCTTCAGAGCTGGCTGAAGTAGAAGTTCGTGTCGCAACGTCCCCTATCGGTTGTGAATGTTGTTGATTCGCAAACCAGTCATGTACTATTGTCCTCGGAAGGTCGGTGAGCATGGCCAATGCGCGTATCTTTCTGCACGGTGGGAATCTAATCTCTGGATTGTTCCGCTGCCAAACCCGAAAATGTTCTATACATTGCTCAGTGACTACAGGTGGCGATATCTTTACCGCTGGGTCTTTCTTTGGTTTCTTTTTAGGACGACCCGACTGTGTGCCAATGTCGCTAACTCCAGTTCTTTTCCGTTTCTCGCTTTGTCGTTTCTGGTTCACTTTCTTTGAGGAGCTATTGTGATGACGGTATCGTTGAGGCTCAAATGCAGTTTGAAACTTTGAAACCGATTTCGACATTTCCGTATTCAACCTCGTATTGAACCTAGAGCTATTCAGGGTAGGCTGTAAATATGGTTGCTGTTATCAAGTCAGATCGGCACACTTCCTCCAAGGTCGAAAATATGTCTCACCTGGAATTGGTTTGATGGGGTAAGCCAAAAGTCTGGCGAGGTCGGGGCCATCCACTGATTCTGTATAGAATCGGGCATATTTGTTGTGGTGCTAGGCTGCATGGTGATCATTTAGAAGCTAGACTATTGCTTGATCATGATAGAAGCTCTCACAGTTGAAATTGTAGGTTTCTGTCCATCTATGGAGGACAGGTATCCATGTGAAGTTGCCGACGAAGCCTAATCACAATTAGATCCGCGATTGATAGACCAGTTGTTTTGCCATAGAGCTGTACATAGGATGTAGATACTTACGATCGTTTGTGGTGGTGTTAAATTCCTGATATTGTGATTTGGGTAATACCGATTCTCAGACTCATGATTTAAGCTCGTTGGCCGACGTTGCCCCATTGAACCAGTAAAGCTTCCAGCATAGCTTTGTGCCACATCATGAATCAATGGGGTACGGTGTGGCAGTCCATCCAGAGAATATCTGTTGATCTGAGGATCCGCAAAATTCAACGAGCTGTTAGACGACCATCGAGTATCATAATCTGCAAGTGAGGCTGAACGATAGTTCTCAGACCCAGGAATTGGAGGACTTTGTTGAAGACTGTTCAGATTGGTGCCATATATGCCAGTCAGGGCCCATTCCTGCGAGCCTGATGAGTCGAAGCTCGGCGGAACTCTAGCATTGTTAGGTTGATTATCTGAAGGCTCCATATTGCAGATGAGGTGCTTTGAAATCAAAAAGAATGACAATTGCGCCAGGACCGGATCAGAGTCAAATAATATTCCGCGTTAGCCGCTCCATAATTTACTGTTCCTAAATGCGAAATATCAAGGGTAGCTTGCGATGTCTACTGACGTATGCTTACAGCGTATGGATGCAGACGTAAATGGGCGCGTTGCAGGGCGAGGGCGCAATTCAGAGGGAAAATGTCCAGGTCGCCCTCCCACGCGCCCCGTACCGGCCGTACTTATTCTCTTTTGAGGCATTCGTTCCGTCGCCTGCATGTTCAGCCTGATTGCGTCCGCGCAGCATCTTCAGACACTTCTTCTTCACTGGCTGCCTTGCCAACACATATTTTGCAGCCTCAAAAGACCCCGCGTTCACACACCCTCCATTTACACCGAAAGTCCAGTTCGTGAATACAAAGTGGCGACATCCGTAGGTAATTGACACTGATCTTCATGATCTAGCCCAAGGTCCAACGCGCTCTGAAGATACCCAAAATGTAAGCTGAGGAAAAAGGGCACAAAGCAAAGACTAATCGCGCTTAGAGACAAGCAGTTATATGCTTAACCGTGCAGTCATTGTAATGTGGTAGATACATGAGAAGTTAGAACGGTGAAGTTACTGTAAGGCTGAGTCAATTTGCATATCTCTGGCCGTGCACCAAGCTACACCTAATTGGGAGGGTATAATACGCTAAGACATATTACATCAATGATAGCCATTCAAAAAACTGACTAGTCTAGCGTTAAAAGCTCAACTTTATATCCTCTTTCAGACATTGTAGATATTTTGATCTCTCCCAAAATGCGACTTCAACATCTCCACACCGCCTAGCGGATTGACCCTCAATGCCAGATCCACCATAGTCAGTGGCCTTCGAGTCTTACACCACCTTCAATCTAAGCTCACGAGGGCCTCTGGCCGCTACAATCCGCCATCATGGCCTCCACCATCGTCAAATCGCCTTACACCAGACATTGCGCTTCTCCTTTCACACTCTTAGCCCGCCAGCAAATCTTCAGAACATCAATAAGATATACGCGCCACTTCCATCCCAACCCATCGACGCAAGCAGACAAACCAAAAGTTCGAAGAAAGCCAAGAACACGACCCCATTTCCGCGGCGAAAGGTCACCAATCGATGACCAAAAAGAGCTCGCCCGCACATTTCGCTGGCCACAGTCCCCCACAACGCAAAGACACATGTCAGCCCGCGATCGCGTAAACCGCCTAACAATTTCAGGAGTCAACCAAGACCCAGGCATCCTCCCTGGCACATTCATACCCTCCACGCATCCCTTTAAAATCTTAAGACCCTTTCGCAACGCCAAACTGAAAGAGTGGCGCACTTGGTATAGAGGTTTCTACGACATTGGGTTCTACTACTACACCCGCTTCATCAGCTTGCCCTTTACGCACTGGAACACGTAAGATCTCTCCACTCCTCCCCCCATCTTTCTCGGCAAAATATCTAACAAAACATATCCTCACAGAGCAAGAAACAACCTCCCCGCCGTCTATGATAAACTAGACATCGCAGCCCACGACCGCAAACCCCACAAAACAGACAAGCAAGGCATCCTTCACGAAGCCCTCGAATTGCACAAGGACATGTACGAAGCCTTCGCCGACGGCGACAAGGCCGCCATACGATCAATCTGCCTGCCCGGTCTAGCGACGAGTTTTCTCGCACACCTGCAACGCCGCCAGGAAAGCCACAAGGAAAACCAAGTCGTTTGGAAACGCGCCCTGCCCGGTCTTGAACAAGCAGCTGGTTTCCTAGGATTTCTAAGAATTCGCCCGAATCCCTATCTAGTTTCTTTTGTGATACAAGAGTTTCCTGAAGATAAGGCAACCGGGCAGCCGCAAATCGTGTGCCAGCAAGCAGTTGTTAGTATCCGGTCATGGCAAGTAATTTATCAAGGCCTTATGGAAGGCAAACCTGAGCTCGAAGAGAGCTCGTGGCGATTAAAGATTGGACCGACGCTAAAGTCAGAATACTTAGTGATGCAGCGCAAGTTTGTCAAAGGAGATAAGGAGGAATGGCGTGCGTGGGGCTTTGCGAAAGAGACGACTTTGGACAATATCAAGGACATTACGCATGGCGCTGTATATGACAAGGTGATGGGGAAGAATGCTGGGAAGAAGGGTGGAGGGAAAAATGGGGACGGCGAGAGCGGCAAAGGTGGGAAGAATAAATCTGGAGGGATTGACTTGATACCCGCGCCAGATGTCGTTCCTACATCGTAAATACGATCTGGCATTGGTAGGCTTCCGGGGCAGATGGATTTTGGGCCGATGGCGATGTGCCACGCGCAACCACAAGTCGATACATCCTGGAGAGGCGATCTTGACCAAGCAAGTTCTTGATGAGGCATGCCTTGTCTCAATGCATCTGCCGCGCAAATTGTACACATATAGAAACTTGTACTATTACCTTACATATCAATCACTTGCTACATCATTTGACACATAAAGGTATAGCATGCTAATAACATGATAATTTCGTAGTTCTTTTAACAAAGGACATGCGGAAAGGACCGGCAGTGTAGTTATCATATCTCACCGGTACTGTCTACATACGACCAACAAAAACACTAACAATTCATGAACAGGCTGTTACCAGCTCCACGGGTATCATCGTCGTAGCGCACGCCCCATTGTAGCATGTCTTAGTGCATGCACTGACCGTCCAAACCACTTCAACGCGAGGGCTAGGCGCTTGAATGGTATGCAATCGAAAGACTCCCAGGATATATACGTCCCATGAATAGATGTCTTTTTCCAAGCCGAACCCTCTAGCCGAATCGGCTTTGAATGGGGGGTGCGGTTTGGCGATTAGAAGCCATGGACCTATTCATCGGATTAGTTGGGGGCCGAAAGTGACAAGAGTAGAAGATAGCATACCTTGATGGTCTTTGCATCGATTCGCAATCCTTTTTTGTCACTCAGGAAGACGGCGACCTTGTTGCGTTGATCGCCTTGAAGCTGAATCACGTCACCGGCTTTCTCATCTTTGACAACAGTTCCATTGCAGGCAAACTGCTTCTTGATGACAGTAAGAATTTTCTTGAGATCGAATTTGGAAGGGATGCCTTCGACAGTGGTCAAGGTTTTACGACCATTACGCTCTGTAAATGAATGGTTAGTTTGTGGCAGGATGGTCGCTTGGAACGGTGCGTTGCTTACGCTGAATACGAATATGGATATCTACAGCTTGTTAGTATGGCGATAGCGATAGATAAGGCGAGGAAGCATTAAACTTACTGGTCGCGTTGGTATCTCCACTAGTATCTCCAGTGTCAACGTCTTGCGCATCCGCAAAGGGATCTAGGGCGTTAAAGTCAGTATTTTCTGTGGCACAAAGAATGGTTGTGGTGCGTGACGCCGGTGAGATTGTGGGGCTGTGACAGGTATGCGAGGAAGATGGAATGACAAGTTTGAGCCGTCGTGTGGCAGATAACATAGCAAACAGCGGCGATGCTGGGCAGACAATGGAATGAATATAGACTCACCGAAAGACCTGTTGGAGATGTTGTCAGCGCAGTCACAGGGCCAAAAAGGGAGAGGTGGGGGTTTGGTAGGCTTACTTTAGGTTCTGGATCTCCGTGGACATACGATGTTCTGGCGACGAAACGTCTAAGTGTAGTGGAATAATTGAAGGGTAGTTTTTGGTCGACGCTGTAGTGGTCGAGGGCGTGAGGAAGTTGAGAGTTTGTTGTGATTTGATTGTGGTGTGGATGGTAGTTGAAGTTGAGGGAAGAAGTGGGGAAGCGGTTGGAGGCGAGGGCTTTAAGGGAGAGTGATTTGGGACCTTGTTGGCCCTGTTTGGCCTGGTGCCGCAGGCGCAGCAGCAAGAGCCCAAGCAACATTTGAAAGTGACTGGGCACTGGTCGATCCTTCCGATACTGATTGTTCAGAGTCAGGCATGGAAGGTGCGAGGCAACAAGGAGTCCATCGCACCTCCCCGGCTTTTAGCGCCGAAAAGTATAGCCTAAAATGGCATATGTAACCTGGAAACTTGTATTTTATTACCATCCGAGTTTAAGCTGTAAGTAACTGCAAATAGTTACTGCGACTCGAGTTTATTACCATCTTGGCGGCTACTTATGTCGTCACTAGCACAATAGCAACCAACCAGCCAAAAAATCACTCATCCATGGTTGACTATTTTCATCGTCTGGAAACATTTTGATGAAGATGATTTTATTTCACTCTCGTCTACTCTCACTAGACCTTTCCATTGACCAATCCATCACCTAACAAAACCCACTCGCCGTAACATAGCCATTACTATTCGAAGTTCCAAATCGATAGTTGTTTCCGCCATTCGCATAAGCAAGCAATCCAAGATCTCTAGACAACCAAGCTGCGAATCCACCCACACAGTTGAACCAGTACTGGTTATCCGGACCGGGCGAGTTGGTGTTTGTGCCGATTGTACATGTTGTTCGGCCGTTGTCGACGATTGAGCCTAGGATTGCGCCGTCACCGTTTACGCGGACGCCCATTTGCATGCAGGCTTGCGCGGAGGCGGCAAGAAGGGTGAGGATGAGTGTTGGATGCATGCTTTTGAGGTAGTGGATTGGGTTTGGCGTGTCTGGTGAAATGTTGCTGGGCAAGGGAGTAGTGAATTGAGGAGTGCGATGTGCTTTGAACTTTGTTGACTGCCAAATGCTGGATTGGTGGTGATATTTATAGGCGTTGCTTTGAAGGGGATAATTGAACTAACTTGCAGAGGTATGTTGAGGGTCTCGTATACTCTGGACTTACCCAATACTAGTCAGTAAGAGAGGGGCTTCAGTATCACCAAGAAGCTTATATCCAAAGCCCACGTTGCCTGGCCGTCAAGGTCATTCGTGTGACATCGTAAGATTTTAGAAACGATATGAAGGTACGATGGCTTGTGTTACTTTGTACTAACTCTGGTAACCCCATAAGCAATAGAGGATCCAACACCTTGAGAGATTAAAAACAGTCAAACCTAATTCATTTTGCCTTTTCGAAAATCAGTGATGTTTGAATCTGATAAAGGTGCTGAAATGATGAAGATTTGACAGCATCGAAAGTCATAAAACAAGCAAAGACTGCGAAAACACTATATAGAGTCAAATGTCCCCACATCTTGTTACAATACTAGAACATGTAACACCATGAGCATGAAATTGGTAGGCTAAAACGCATGTAATGTGATACAAAGTGTTAGTACTTCGTACAAACACCACCACCATATCAGTTATACTTTTGTCATGTCAGCAGTAGACAAGCTCAACTTCCATCATTGAAAGGCATAAGCTGAATGGATACGGGGACGTCCCAGAGAGAGCACAGCTCTTCCCATAACCAATCACAAGTTCATAGTCACACTCATCTTCATAGCCATTTGTTAAAATCTTATGATTTGATCATGTCATGAATACAATCGATTTCATATAGACACTATTCAATTCACTCATGCAACAGAACCTTCTCACGATTTGAAAACAGCAGCAACTTTCCCAACCTTCTTATCTCGCACCTCCCATCTAGGCTGCGTAGGATCAAAAAGATACTTGATTCTCGGCCCAAACTTGGCAACAGTTCTGTTGCTATGCGCCTCATCAACGTATACTGGTGACTGAGGTGGTTGAGCGAAACCCCTATAATTAGGATCCTTTGGGTTCATATCAGTGCATTTTGCCGTCTTGGGGTCTGCGCCGACGTCCCAGAGACATCCACCACCTCCTGGATCTACAGGACAAATAATATTAGCATTGGGTGGAAAGCGTGAGAATTGGGATGGAGAGGACATACGGTTATCATCGGTTCTGTGTACAGCTCCAAGCCAAACTTTATCAGCCTTCGTCTTTTCCTGCTGATAAACGACCGCCAATTCGCCAGTCAGAGCACCGGTTTCTTTGACTTCTGGCTTTGGCCCCTTGGGCGCACTGACAGTTGCTGGCTTGTAGACTGGTCCACCTGGAGCAGTGTACTCATTTGGTCGGTAGAAGATGTTGACTAAGATTCCCTTGTCGTCCCATTTATATAGACCAGGGAGTTTTTGGCCAGCTGGAGTGGCACTTCCGTCTCCTGTGACCTTGACTTTTGCGCATTGAGGATAGAATTGGGCGCCGCTCTGCTTCTTGATATAGTCGTCGTTAAGCGCATTGTGAAGTGAGATGATTTCGTGGCGGACAACGTAAGTGCCGGGCTTGATATCGGAAGGGATGGTGACGGTTTGAGAGTTTTTGTTCTTCATAAGCCAGTCTGTGCCCCAGGAAATGGTCTTGGGGTCGTAGGATTGTTCGTCAATTTTGAAGAAAGCTACATCTTCTACCTTACCGGATTCAGGAAGGAGGCCCATGTACTTGTGAAGTCAGTATGAAGCATTGAGGGGGCGCATAGATCAAAACTTACGGTAAGAACAGGTCCCTTGTGGCTACTAAACCAGTCCAACCAGTTGAAAGTGATGTTAGCACCAGCCCGAGCTACACTTTCAATTCCAGGAGCTTGAAGTGGAGTGAATCGACAAGCGACATCTGGTGAATTGACATTCTCAACTGGACCAACAGCTCCTTTGGCTTTGGGAAAGCCCCATTCGATACTCTTGATATTGTACTTTGGATCATAATCGCGAGCAGGATCAAAGGCGGGATATGTAGTTCCATCGATAACATAATCGCGTAAATGACCGTGTCCAGCAACTAGGCCCGCCCAGCAGGCCGCCAGAAAAGAATATTGATGCATCTTGAATGTTGCCCAGGTGTGCTAGCGAGCTTTGCTAGAGCCTAGAACTAACGTAAACAACAAAAGATATGTCCAAACCAGTCCAAAAAGCCAAAAGGATAAGAGACCCTAATATGTATATTATGATATCGGTCCTTCTAACCGCCGATGCGCGCGACTTGAGCCAGATCTGTACAGTGAGGGCGAACTAGGTTGAGTTCATTGGTGGTGTTTGATATTAATTTCCAACTAACCGCGATCACAACTTTTAGATATCGGATATATCATGATTGGTGTTCCCCATATACCATGATTGGCGTTCCCCATATACACTATAACAACCGCAACTGCTACCTCTATAGGTCCTCATCGTCATGGGCAATGTATACTCAGCGCATTTTCCATGGAAAATGATGAACGATTCCTCATTATTTTATATGCTGTTGATTATAGGTTTGTTGATCCGCTTCAAACTCCTCTGTTCAAAATAAAGTTAGCGAATTCAAGAAGAAAAAGAAAGTTGCAGAAAGTTAAGACACATGAGCGATAACTAAGTCGGTCATCCATATCAATGGAGTTACTTATATCAACAAGGACATATTAGAAAATCCTTGATTGGCTCCCAACTCCTTCTCTCAAGGAACGGCGATCTAGTTTTCTCGACAAAGAGAAACAAGAAATGATGAGTGGATTGTAGCCTAGCGTATTGAAGTAGTAGAGAGGACTACCCTGATACTTTATGTATTTGGGTATAGTGACTGTAAGAAATACTTATAGATCTCGTTGCTAGGAAATACGGGAGTTGATGTTCAATAGTGAGCGGCTTCTGGATCAGACAACGATGGAATCGTGAAGACAATGGACGATATGCGAAAGTCTTGCTTGATTCAGTAGAAAAGCTGTTTGGCACTGACAGTATGGCAATTTCTGAAGCATAACACGTGGTATGCAAACGAGGCATTGCCTTGTATTTGATCCGCTGTGTAAGTCACATCGTCCAACGGTAAGTGGTGAGAGATCTTGACGGCACAAAATATATGTTGGATTGGAATTAATATTACAGTTGGTATGAACACACCAGCTCTCACATAGATATAGAATATGCCTATACAAGTGGCTGAGGAGCGGGAGGCTCTGTTCCAGAACCCATTCTGTTTGCTGCAGGTGGGAAGAATAGCGGTAGATAAGACTGGACAGGAAGTTAGCTTCATGCCTTCTAGGCAAAATGTATCGTCTTACCATGCCAAGGGACATTGCTGTTAGAAGTTAGTGTCTGCTTTTATTCATTCCGGAATGACAATGACTTACCTGCCATGACGAACGAGAAGTATGCGGGAGTTCCAGCTGCTGCCGCTTGAGCGGGCGTCTGAACGAGCCAGCCTTGCAAAGCAAAGAGAACGGCGGTCCTGCATATTCAGTGAGCAACAATCGCTCCTTCTTCATAGGCGCTCAAACTTACCATCC
Organism: Microthyrium microscopicum; assembly: GCA_010405405.1. Lineage (NCBI taxonomy): Eukaryota > Fungi > Ascomycota > Dothideomycetes > Microthyriales > Microthyriaceae > Microthyrium > Microthyrium microscopicum. The sequence continues at coordinate 2,752,074 of MU004230.1, forward strand.
TAGCATTCTACGGACATCAGGGGTTAGCTGATACGTGGTGACCATTGTAAGTTTTGATTAACGTACTTGTTTCTGGTGATGATCTGATATCAATTAGACTAGGCGAGCGAATCGATATTGAAAGAACTTACCGCAATCATAGGGAGAGTACTTGATAGGGCGGCTTGGAGGGGTTAGAAGCGTCAACTGGGTACCATGGACCATAGACGTGACATACAACTCATATCAGGTTCATCCTTTGCCTTGGCCGGCTCTGTATAAGGGATGACTGCATGGAGTTAGATGGTGCTCATCCGCGCGTGCTTGTTATGAGCTAGGAGACATACTGAGATCATGTCTTTTCATGTCCTTCTTAGACATGATGATGGCAAAACAGGAGACGGAGTGACTTTGATGAGATAAAGGCAGAGTTGAAGAAAGTCTTCGGGTTGGTACAGTACTCGATGAATCCAGTCGCGATTGTAGACATCAAGCTTGGTGCAGATGCGATACTGTCGCTGAAAGAGGCTAGCGTGAATCTGTCATCTCCACGTGAACCGTCATGGATGATGCTTGCTTTGTCTAAAAGTCCCTCGGACCCTCCCGTCTCATCTTCGAGACGACGGCAAATCCGGCCATAATTATCTTGGGGATATCGCTCTTCCCTGCTCCCTTCTTTGTACATAAGCAACTTAGTACAAGAATGCAGTTGACTATCTCATCAAGTCAAGAGGACTTATGGAGTATGCCACAGCAGCACCGTACAACCACCCCCGCCCATGAAATCGGCACCAATCCGTATGCCGATACGGATGTGCTCAATACTATGGATCTGTCCTAACAAGATAGTTGCACGAGTATCTGTACAACCATACCTTTAGGGAATAGCAGAGATATTGTCTGCCCTGACTTGGTACATTCGCCCCTGTCTCGTGCCCTCGTTCAATCTCAACTTCTCTTTGACGTTCGGAAGTCTGGACCGTGGAGAGTTGACATTATGGAGTCTGGACATGTGTGAACCAACAATCGACATTCAGATAAAACTACGCCTAGGTAGTGCATATCTTGTAGGGTCAATGATTGACCATAAATCCTGGGGTTTGAAGCAAGATTGAACCAGAAATACACTTCGAAACATCTGCTCAGAACTACTCCCATGCCATGGACATATGCCACAATCAAGATTGCGAATAGCGTAATTGATGACTTTATCACCTGTCTGGCCCTTTGCCACTATCGAATCCCTTCAGCGTTACTGGTGGTGTCGTGCAATCTCGCCATTGGTGCCTCGAACCGCTCATCTGCACCACTCTGCTGCCATCCTTCAGCTTAGAGCCAGCAGCCACGCGCACTTGGGTGTATTATCCGGATAAAGTAGCAACGAAATAAACAGGCGATTTGCTAGTAATAATTCCAAAGAACTGAGAGCATTGAGCAGTTTGGCAGGCGAAACAATGCTTTCCTCACACTGCTAGGACCAGGCACGCAGGTTGTTGGGTTGAGCTGTGAGCCAGGCCAGCAAATTGGAGAGGACAAGAATGGCAGCATTGTTTCGGCAACTCGTGTCCGTCCAAACCCAGTCAAGCCTCAAGCACCACCACGCCTCAAGCCTCAACCACCATACAACTACATCTCTCTTTCCATATACTACTATCCAGCGCTATTACTTATTATCCTCAACATATCGCTACAATCTAAGCCCGAAATCCGAAGACCATCATATTACATCGCCACCTTGACAACTTTTCCCTACAATTCCGTCTCATACAAATCGGCCCATGCTTCTTCATCCATTCGCCTCGATACATCCGCCCTTCCGACGTCGTCTCGCTTCACACCCATCATGTATCCCCCGCTTTAGGTGATGAGCTCTCGTTTTCCTGTGGGGATTCAACAGCCCTCCCCACAGCCGTTGGCTGTCCATCATGGCCGTCCAACGCTCTCAACATCCGCTGGAGCCGCTGCCAACAACAGTCGCAACATGAGGCAGGGGGGAGTCGCAACCTCGAGCGCAATCAGCGGGTTCTCGGACTCCCCTGCCTCTGATTATGTGCCTGTCAATGTCAAATTAGAGACAGACAGCGACATTACTGCCTCGCCTGCGCCAGACTTTTATGCCGAGCTGGCTCCTCTTCCTCCTCGGCCGGCCTTCCATACATTAAACCGCAAGCTTCCAACTTCCACTCCACCTGCTCTTCCGGCTGTCGCAACTGTCAATACTCTTGTCAACGATGTTCGCGCGCAAAATATGGAGATACCACCGGCATCGCGGGTATACCCACAAGGAGGTGAGTACCGAGAAATTCTTCTTATATCGATCTTTTATTGACTAATATTTCACCAGGAATCGCCGATTTTTCTCCCTGGAAAGGAAAGCATAGCGAAAAACCTCCCGTCGAAGATATCATGAACGAGCAGAGTATCAAATCTGGCTTCCAAAATAAATCCGCCATCAACAACGAATCAAATACTGCTCGGCCGTCTCTATGGTCTCACTTAAAGAAACAAGGTGGTCCCCAAAATCTATCGTCCTTATTCGTCAGCTTGTTGGAGAAGCGCCAAGTTGCTGGTCGTGTATCGGGATCGTCAACTTTCAAACCTCCGCCGCGGCTTGCTATGAGTAACACCAGGAGAGAAGCTTTTCTCCACGAGCTTGCTGATCCAACTTGGCCGTTGCGCAAACTCAACCGTTCCGTACCATCTACCATTGTTGGCAGAGTTTTGTTGGATCAATGCCTTAGCAAGAATATTCCAATACCCCGGGCAATATGGCTGGCAAAATGCAACGGCGCAAATGAGATGCGGGCACTCAAACGAAAATCGACTACTGGAACAACGACCATGGGGAGCGAGACTAGGTGGATCAAAGATTGGACTGTGCAGGTGGAGCAGTTTCTCCAAAGTGTCATCCACAATGTTGGCGAAGCAGACTGGAAGACTCAAGTCGACTATGCCATTCGCCTATCGTCGCATTTTTTTTCAGAACATCTTTTGGACAACGAGCACTATCTCGACTGGTTACTCAAGTCGATAGAAACTTGCACCACTCAACATCTTCCGATATGGCTTCTCTTGGTGCAAATTTACTGGCCTTCTTTGACAGGCTATCGAAGGCGAGGTTGTCGTCTTGCTGAATCCTTTCTGGCTCATCTAGAAAAGATCAAGGCCGACGAATCGGATGATCTACTCGCACCTATCATCGATAAATTGGAGGCTCTGATAACGATACTGGCCATTTCTCACCACGGATGCTTGATACTTCCCCGGACTTGGGCAAGATTCAGCGCTTTCTTCACATCTACAGCGAAAAGATCTACGGATATGAGATTACCGGAGGCTATTTCCAATCTAATATATCGCAATAATAGGCTCACAGATCGCTCTTCCAGTCGTTCCACAAACATCAACGAAAAAAGCAAGATCATCGAATGTCTAGATCAACAAGCATTGAATTTATCCCCAAAAGAGATTGTATCCAATATTTTAGACATCTCGGATAATCTGGACACCATAGTACCTATTCTTCTTCAATGGGCGTCCTCAATCCATCGCAGCGGTAGATATCGTATCTATGCAGTTGTTCGAATTCTACGCCGTTTACGGCATCTGGACGACGAATTCGATGAGCTGCTCTGGACGTCTATTCAACAATTACACAACTCTCAAGATCTTGTACATCAGAGGCTCTTCCAGATCGTGGTTGAATTAGTCAGAGCAAGTCAATTCTCGGTCGGGCGATTCGTTCAGCACTTGATTGCAATTGGAGCATCAAGCGGAAAAGATCCGAGGAATGACTGTCTCCTACAGTTGCTCAAGCACATTCCGGACGTCAACTTGCCCGAAGGGGTATCAAACATGCGGCTCAGCATATTAAAGACTACCGGGCTGGTTTCGCTTACAGGAGAAGAGTTATTTACGAAACAGAAAGCGGCTATACTTGTCGAGTTGGCAGGGTCGAACGCATCATATGCTTGTCCTGCTGTTAGTAGGTCATTTGGTGACCTCTCCCTCTGCCAAAAGTTCGAACTCGGCCATGCGATTCGAAACGAGATGCTTTCCATCTTAGATGATATCATTTCTTCAAGAGATAGGCACCTAACCCAACCTGAAGCTGCCAGAACTTTTGAGAGCCAATTCTTCTATGCGAGGGCTATCATGGAAGAGATATCGGAGTATCCATGTCTCGCTGATATCCTTGGAAATATGCTGGACCTCGAAAACCAAACAATCTTGACGTTTGTCATGGAGACACTCCACTTTGGCCATCGCAATTTCATCAGCATTGGTGCTATGCATCCTCTCTTTGACAAGCTAGTAACAACATACGAAACGATCAGGGCCCGTCAACCTTTGATGAGACCATTTTGTTCCGAGATGCTGGACTTATCATCAACGCTCGACACGAATCAAGTCTTGGTCGCCCAAGTCACGAATGATCTTCTTCGATCGGATCATATTCAAGCTGCTACAATTTGCTCTCCTGCCTCTGACAATGCTGGGGACTTCATGCAATTGAATACAGCGGAAACTGATGATGAGATTGAACGCATCTTGTCAAGTGGAACCACCATGGATGATCAAGCAATGGGTCGTGTTTTCAAGAGAATTTTTGCGAGACTTGAAGTTGCCTACAAGACAAAAGCCACCGACCAACTGCAGTTTGGAAATTGGTTTACTCGATTGAGAAGTTTTGATCCGACTTCTTTCGACACCTTGTTGCGTCAACATCTTAGTGAGCTATTGATGACTTCCCAAGGACTGGAGATGACGTTTAACTTCCTGTTACAAGTCATAATTGGCAGCTCGTGCATGACGCTTGCAGAATTCTCTTCATTCTCGCAAAATGCAGCAAATGTACAAAATCAAAGCGATGCTCTCCAATTTCAAGGAAAACTCGCGCTGCTTATGGCATGCATTCCAGAATCCACTAAGAGACCCAATGTATGCATACAAGACATGTACCGATTTAGGCTTTGCCAGAAGGTCTACGCGTCAGCATATCCAAGCGCGATGTTCACTCTGCTTGGAGATATCTTCACATTCGCTGATAATATCTCTATTGATGATGCTGATGAGGCTATACAGCGTCTCCTCTCCAGCTCTGGACTGACCCAGACTCTGATTGATACCCTGGCGACGTCACAGGAGCAAAGACTCGAGTTTATCAATCTCCTGCGATCTTTGAGTGCGACAACGATCCAGTATGGCCAAACCCTAACGGGACTACTGGTCAATCCCAACCAATCCGTGGCTATGAAAACATCTCTGGATGAGCAAGTACTGCGAGTTTTGCGATCTATGGACGAGCTATCCGTTTCGTTCGGGTCCTTGAATCTTGATGCAATGCAGTGTGAGAGCTCTTTGGCGCAGAACATGTCATCAGGCAGCCTTGCGACATCTCTCATGCGGGCAATGTTTACTGTTGTGAATGATTCCAATAGCATCTGCTTTGAAATACTTTCGTATCTCGGGCACAACGTCAAAGAAGAAATATTTCAGCTTGCAGAAGATCATATCTTGGGTTTGAATATAGCGACAACTAGCTTGTCTCAGACAGCGGAAGGCAACTCTTCCGAGCTGCAGAATTACCTTCGTGTCATCCAACAAGTTGCTGGCAGTGCCACTACGGATAATGACGCTTCATCAATATCTGGAATTATGGAGAAACTCAAAAGTATCATCAGCATATTCAATGCGGATCTAGAGGATGGTACAATCGGATCCGATTGCAAGCCATCCATTTCAGTGCTTGAAGACTGGTAAGCATACATATCCTCAAAGACTTCACCGAAAAGCTAATCTTCAATAGGATCCGCGCTCTGTTGCAACTCATCATAATCCAACGTCAGACCTCGTCAACTCAAAAACTAGCTCCTCACGACAGCCTTACCTTTTATTCGCTCCTCTCTACTCTGCTCGTATATCCCCAACTACAAACATCAATCGATCTTCTCGATTTTATGTTTGACGTAGCCGCCATGTTTTCCGACGATCTAACCGACGAACAACGCACATTCATGTCCAAGTCAGACTTCTGGCGCGCCTCCGACCCACGCCTCTCCTTCCTCCAAGGTCCATCAGCCTGCCCAGCAGACGCTTGGCTGGGTCTAGTCCTCGCACAACCAGCTTCTACTGGCAGCGTCAGCGCACCCTCCTCCCAAACTCCTGCCCCACGAACGCCTATCACCAAACAACAGTCCTCACAACAAAGTCGTCCTGGCTCTCAACAACGCGGTAGCTCTCAAACCCAAACCGCTCAACTACCCGGCCAACTACGCAGCAATCAAGCGCCGCCAAAGACGTTCGCGCCACCAGTGCAGTTCCCGCTCAAGTATTGGGAATTGCTGCCAGACCAAGGAGCTGCTGGCGCAGCGAACGATACTGCTATCAGCTTGAGCTTATTTGGCACGAGGAAGGCATAGAACATGTCCTTTTTGGCCATTGATGTCAAAACCGCCTCCTCATAATACTCCATCCGACCTCCACCACCACGATCTCTGCAAGTCCGTGTCACTTTTGCATATACACATCTTCCAACTTGTGGCTAAACACTGCCCGTTTCCATGTTTGTCTTTAGTCATAGAGCGTTTTATTTGCATCATTTTTTCTGTCTCATTATGTTTTCATATCATTGTACTTGCTTGCGCTGCGTTGTGTTTCCGTGCTGGTTTGGCGGTTGGTGCATTTGTTAACGAACTGTACTGAATGATACGATGATACCTCTGTTTGCCTTGCTTTTAGCATATTTTTTGGTTTTTAGGTTGGATGATAGCGATGCTTGGATGCTAGTACTAGTCAGTATTGATTGGTATAGGGGTATATCTTATCTTGCTGAATATATATACTCTTTGACGTCCTTGAATTTGTTTACTTGAGCCATGTGTACATTCGAACTAGAATGCTGGTTCAGAACAGGCTGATGAGTAAGGAATGTGCTCCAAGTACTGAAAAGGGGGAAGCGATCACGCTTGACATCCATATGAGATGCGCCTGTAGGCTGTCGCGATGACAGTCAGAATACAAGCACATGAAAGCCCATGGAAAGTTAGAATAGCACAAACGGAGATCCATCGGGCATAATTGACTTTGAGAACTAGATAGCTTGAAGTATAATTTCATACCTATCCACCACCAGCTCCTGTTACCACCAGTATACCCCTACCAGCAACAAAATATCCTGTCTTGCCTGTCCTGGTACCAACAGATGATCGTCAAAACCTACACACCAGATCCCAGCCAACAATCATGATAATCCGATCTGTCCAAGGAGCCGAGTTTATCACAAGGGCAATGGACAAATTTGACAATTCCCATCACGACATACAGACAGACAAACGACGAATTTGTAGTTCACTAGATGATACAATTTCAACTTGCTATAATATAGCTAACTAACAAGGGGGGCGTTCAGATGCAATTCCTCGCTTGCTCGCTCTCAAGATTAAGGCACCCCAATGCACCCATTCCCGCCCGCGCGAGGGCCCGTAACAGATCATGTGGCGGAGAAGTGTGTCTTTTAGAAAAACAAGAATCGTAAATATCGTAGTAGTTGTGGCATGTAGACAATAAGTTGTGTGTGTTGTGTGACTGAAGCAAAGGGTATCAAAATCTGCAATGTGCCTAGCAACCTCCCAAAACCGCTTCCTGGCAAGGTCGTGATGAGTGTATCAATGAATTCGTCCAAGCGATATACATGGAGAAGGATGTTTGGTGGTATGTGTGTTTTCGTAAGAGTCGTAGATGATTTGATGGGAGGGGGCAAATAATCGGATGTAGATTGAATAAGTGGTAAATTACGGTTACCGAACGCCTGCTTCTAGTTGGCTAGGTGTTGGCTGTGTTGTGCTTGTTCCGGTGGTCGCTGCTGGGGTATTCTGTTGATTCCTGCGGAACGGCCACCGCACGTTGGAGAATCGACTGGGTGGCGTTTGATCTTGTGTGGGGTCTTGATTTTGAGTTGCTCCTCTTCTTGATGCACTGTCTCGGTTGACACCGAGTAGTAGTAATCTAGAACGACCGCCTAGCCACGTAGATTGTGGAGGCTGTGGCATTCTGAGAGCGTCATTAGCTCCACGAGATCGTCTGCTACCACTTGTAGCAGCACCGCTTTCTCCCTCGGGACGAGGTTTTGGAGTATAGTAGTCGGCTTTGCACAATGGACAGCAAGCACGGCGACCGGTGAGCCATGGGTCCACGCATGCAGCATGGAAGGCATGTCCACAAGTCAATCCTCGTACATCGTCATCATCCTCCAAGACATCAAGGCATATAGCACAAGTATCACCTGGCTGACTAAGAAGATCTGGGTCATGAGAAATGGCATTCTCAATGGCATCATTTTCATCCTCCGAATCATCCGTGACATCCGGAGAGGCTTCTGAATGCACTGTTGCCACCGCTGGGGCAGTAGGAGCAACATGTTCCGTTTTTTCTATTGCAACTTTCTCAGAAACCACCTCTTCCTTGATCGGAGGTACAGTAGCGGCTGGAGTGGCAGATTCGGTATTCTCGCTGCGAGTGGCAGGTGTAGAGTCTGAGATCTTGACGTCCTTAATATCCACCTTGCTTCCAGTAGATATAGGTCGATGCATGTTGGATAATGATGATCCGGGTCTATTCGATTCTTGAGATTTCCTGATTATACCATCGACATTCTTGAGACTGGCGGCACGACTTGGTGGCACAGAAATGCCACCCGCACTCGATAAGCCTTCGTGCTCCCGAGAAGCACGCCATGCCTTGTATTTCGTAAGAGGGAATTTGTTGTTCACCTCGTCCATAGTCATCAACTTCTTTTCTCTCCTCCGGCGATGAGGACGGGGCATCGTAGATAGATCGATTGGGTCGCCATCGGCATGTGCACGGAGGGCGCGATTTCTTTGATTATATCGGAAGCAGTATTTGACGCCAACAATAATCCTAATGGACCGTTAGAAATATTCGACAACACCTGAGCGCGTGCATAAAGCTTACCAGAGGTTTGTAAACACAACACCGAAGCCAAGAGCGACGAAGAACAGCAGCGGCGAGCTGCTGCTATTCTGACTATTGCCATTACCGGTCGGCATTGAGTTGGATGCTGAAGAAGTAGCAGACGCACTGCTCGACGACACCGGCGATGCCGTTGTCGATACGGCTGATGTACTCATTGTGACGAATTGGAGTGACAGTGAGGGTGAAGCAAGGGCTTGGTGACCAAATATGTGAAGGTGAGGAGTATATTCAAAATGACCGCAGGGGCAGGAAATGCAGACGCAGTTTCAAAACAAAATGGGCCAGCGGTGCATTAATTGGCGGGTTGTGAAGATTTGAGGCGATCGTGAGGGTGCACGGTCACAGGGTGCAGGCGACTCCACCTTGCAGTGGTGAGATGGGGAGAGGAGCGGGTGAGGCGGGATACAGAGCGAGTCTCTATCAACTTGTTATCTGGTACCGAAGGAGGTTGTTCAACCCCTTCGTAAATTATTCAAACTGGTCGACTAAGGAATGGCTAGAATAGGGGCGGATTGTTGGTAATATATCCCTAGTGCAGCGTGGAATCGGAGTTTCCAGCTGGGAGTATGATCCAGTTGAGCGGCGACGGATATCAGCGAGCCGACGGAGAGGGGAATGTCGACAGGAAATCAAGGACGTAACATTGCAATATTGTGGATTTGCAGACTGAATATGTCGGCAGATTGATAAGGTTCGCGAAATAGCAAGAGGAGAAATTGAAGATTGGCGATAGATTGTTGGAGGAGAAGGCGCAATGTTGGAAGAGGACAAGAATGGAGAGAGTAGAGTAGAGTAGAGTAATGGATGGATGGATGACAGTTGCTGAACTTAGAGTTGGGTGTCGCAAACCCCAGCGGGCTGCCAATCTGGCAGATGAAGGGTGCAGCACTGCTGGTTCAAGGTTGCCGCAAAAGAAACCCAGCCCTTTCTCAATTCTGATCCAGCAGGACCACGCTCACTCGCTGCAAATGCAACTGCAAGGCAAGCCAAAGCAAGGTCAAGACCAGGACGGCCACCAGGAAGACGAGGACCGCACCGCTTGGACTGTACTGGTGTGTAAAGAAAAGATGGGGTCGGCGGGCCAGCCACTCTCCGCCAGCCTGCTTGCTTGCTTTTTTGGTGTTTTGGGATTGCTACCCGGTCTATCAACCAATTGTAGGTGAGAGTGAGAGGAAGATGAACGACTTTGATGCATAAATCCAGCCCTTGTCATAACTTGACGCCCTCTCAAGCTTATTCAGCTGTATTGAGCTACCTCTTTATGGAATAGTCTGATATCGTGCTCTAGCGCTTCATGCAACCCCCCGGTCGAGCAGTCGCAATCGACCATTTGGAGTGGGGCAGGCACGCTTGACCTGCTTGACCTCATCAACCTGTCACTCTCAAATAGATGACCTCCAAAGCACTACCCCTAGCAATTCCATCTCTCTATTAATTCCAGATTAATTGCATACACTCTTCTCCCTCCTGTACATCCCGTTCACGATGGCAAAATCTTCTCAATCGTCTTATCGTCCTCATGCAGGCACTCGTGGCCTTTATGTTCTTTGCCACAACACGAATCCATCATCAAAATCCGAATACCCATCACGGTATTTGAGTTGAAAGCGTCGTCATGTATTTTATGTCTCAGCCTTGTCTCCTCCAATCTCGTATCAGAACTTCCCGGCTACCAATGTCTCCGCTTATCATCTCTTATGGAAAAGTACGAAATACGATGGTCTACACCGTACTTGGTGGGTACAACAAAAGCATCTATATAACTGTCATCAAGTCTGCCCCACCATGAAGGTTGATATCATAACCACCATCATACGAAAAACCATTAGCGTCATAGACCAATCGAGTGGAGTACTATTTACTGCCGTGTCAGTGCAGAGATGCAGCACTACTGGCTCTGTGCACTCTTGTCCCCTTCATCTATGTACTTTTCAAGGCAAGCCGGCAAGGAAACGGACATGACAAGACTGATGTGAGAAGTTTCGCATTTGTTTGTTCGTTGTAACCGCCACTGGTCCAACCTAAATTGCGCAGGCTCATAAGAGGCTCCGGGTTTCTCCATTTATAACACTCCGTTCATGCAAGCTCCTATCTTTGATTCAAACAAATTGAGATATAGCTGGCTAGCGTGACATGTCCAATTCTTAAAGTGGTTTCTTGTCTGACATGTTCAGCATGTTGAACCACAGCTGGCGTGAGCTGCGTAACAAGCCACAACAGCCTCAGTTGTAATTTTATCAATTTACGTGCAGAAATGGAACGCATGTCATCTATATTTTGACAGATCCACGAAATATGAGATGTTGTGTCTTGATATCTGTGCTTGTAGTTGTACCATCCTGAAATATCTTTCGTCCTATGCAGGTTCGCCGATATCATCAGAGGATGTATGCAATTGCTAGTGTAATATACACTCCCTTTATATTCGACTTTCGTTAGAGACATGATTAGCTATCTCGTGCTACTTGAAAGCTTAAGTCAGAGCCTCATTTTTTCTTTTAGCAGAAAATCGTGAACTGTTCCGCCTTGTCCCATTTCATTGGCCGGTCCCACCAGGTACCTCCAGGTCCTTCCAAAATATTCACACTCGAAATAAACAACTCCAAACTCATCCTCGCCCATAATACCCCGACCACTATTAATCTTTTCCATTTTGCCGCTTACAACAGGGTTATTTGCTTGCCTTGCTTATTCCCACATCAAATCCTCATCCTTCAGTTCAAGTTCGGAACATCGCCAATCTATCTGACACCAAGGCCCGCCACACCTTCAAACCACCAGCACTAACATCCGAATATCAGCATCCGATCATCAACATCCGAGTCTGACCGTCCAAGCACTTCAAACAACAATGGCTGAGCAACAAGCAAATCCCATAGTCTTTTTTGACATCAAACTAGGCGGTACGTTATTTTTGAACACCATCACCATAGCCCTCGCTGCACATCCAGCTTGCCCCAAGGGACATGTAATTGTTGTTCTTAAAGAACTTCAGCCCTGCAATGGTTTCCCCTGTATCACCTTGCTCAAACGGGCCATGTTCCCAAATAAGACAAATTTAGGGCCATTACACTTGTTCTAAGCCTAATACCTCCAGAAAAGGAATGATTAGGGTAACATCGAGGCTGACATTATCAACCATAGGAGAGCCTCTTGGACGAGTCAAGATGGAGCTGTTCAAGGACGTTGTGCCTCGGACGGCGGAGAACTTTCGACAGTTTTGTACGGGCGAGACGAAAGGACCGCAGGGACGGGCTCAGGGATATAAGGGTGCGAAATTTCATCGTGTGGTATGTCTAAAACCTCCTTCCCAAACTTTGGTGGTGGTGGATATACGTTCGGCAGGTTATGTGTGGTTCGTGGTGTGTAGGTATTGTGTGCTGATGGGCATTCTAGATCAAAGATTTCATGATCCAAGGCGGCGATTTCCTTAATGGCGATGGAACGGGCTCAACATGTATCTATGGGACTCGCAATTTCGCTGATGAGAATTTTGATTTGAAGCATGATACGCCTGGTTTGTTGAGTATGGCGGTAAGATATCACTTTTGCTTGTTTTGATATATGGGGTTTCGGTACTGACGAGCTTGGGTAGAATAGCGGACCAAACTCAAATGGCTGCCAGTTCTTCATTACGACTGTGCCAACTCCGTTTCTTAATAATAAACATGTTGTGTTTGGCAAAGTCGTGGAGGGCATGGAGATTGTGCAGATGGTGGAGAATACGAGGACTGTTACGAATGATAAGCCGGCGCAGGATGTTACTATTTCGCAGTGTGGGGAGATGTAGGTTCTATGGATGGAATCAGGGTACGAGTGCATATGGGAGTCGAAAATGATATCCAGCGGTCTAGCGCTGTGGGAATAGAGGTAATCAAAAGCATTGAATCACCGATATCAACATCATGATGCCACACACTTCGTGCATGGAGACAAGGCAGCCGGCACCGAATCGAAGTTGAACACAAGAAAATGCAATTGATGAGCAGCAAGTTTACGTTCAAGAAACTGTACATGCAAACTGCCGCTGAGTGTTGCCATCAAAGCCAAAAGTCTATTCGTGATGTTATACATCGCCATGCTCTTCCAGTCTGATATCCCCCATCAACCCATTACGAGTCCGCTAATGCCTTCAGTCGGTCCGCCCGGTCCTTCTCGATCTTGATGTAGAACGCATCTCTGTGTCGAACGTTTGGAACGTGATATGCTGAATATGCAAGTTAGATCGATCAAGCTGTATAAGAAATACACCTCGGGTGCTGATATGTCGGGCGTTGATGTTTTGGGTGTTGATTCTTTACGTACCGTACCACCAGTAGCTGGCGCCAACTACTCCGAGTCCTTTGGTAGTTGTTAGCCATGTCATGAGTATATAATTTTGAGGGATTTGAGCTTACCTCCAGCAATGCTGAGGTCAAGGATGATTCTTCGGCGAAGCATCTGTGTTTATCGTTAGCTCGAACGTTCGCCAGAGGTCTGATATTGGGTGTCGCACGCCGGTGATTGGTGCAACCGCCATGTTCAGTAGCAATTGAGGTGTTGGAGTGGAGATTGAGGAGACTGAGTGCTTTGGGTCGTGGGATTGTAGAAGAGCTGTTTGGTGGTTCGATACTTGAGATGAAGTGAAGTCAAGTTCCGGTGTTGGCGCTAACCCAATGGGGTTTATGGTCTTGGCACTTCTAGGCCTTTGCGACCTCGACGACTTCTAAACTATCAAACTCCAACACTCATCTCCCAGCTATACCAGTTACAAATGTCGCGACGCTTCGAATCCAAATGAAATCCTCTTCAGCGCCCTACCTAAACTATGACTGCTTCACCTCTCTCCTCCGCGACCTCCTCAGCCATGAAGCGCTCAAGTGAGGACCTTGAGTCGACTCTTCAAGATGACCGACCTACCAAGCGCATTCGTCGATTCCGACATAGCATAAAACACAAACAGCCTTTCGCAATAGAAACAGCGACGCGCATACATGATGAATTTCTCACACATTCTCAAATGACACGATCCATCACACTGGCGCTGTCTGCTCATGGTTTCACAGCAGTAGAGTCTTCAGCACTTGAGAGCTTCAGAGCTGTGACAGAAGAATGTGAGTAGTCTATCTCAGCATTAAAACTTATGTCACTATCATCTAGGTGCTAACATCTACAACCTATAGACATCCTTCGCTTTTTAAAATCAGTAAACTCTAGCATGCGCGGCGCGCGAAGAGCAGAACCCACTCCTCACGACTTCATAACCGCCCTCTCACATTTCAATCTCACATCCTCATCCTTCTCTTCGTTTTTAGAAATGCCGCCATATCCCTCAATATGTCAGCCATCGTTGATCATACCTCTTGAAGCCGAGAAACCCGCGCCTGACCTTGACACCGTACTGGGAACAAGTCTTCAATCTACACAACCCCGAAATAAATATGTGCCAAAACATATGCCCGGGCTACCTAGCGCACACACATGGAAGAGTACGGCGGTCATGCCCTCTCGAGAAGAAGATGCACGGAAGATGAGAGAACGAGCTACGCGGGAAGGTGTGCTTGCAGAACAAGCACTACGCCGACTCGCGCAGGCGAGCAAGGCTGCTCATAAAGACAATGCTGTGAACGGGACTGGCACAGGAGCCAAAAGCAAACCGCAGAAATCCTGGATGGCGGCGCTGAAGGCAATCAAGAAGGCTGACCAGGAAGAAGAAGAGAAAGAAGAGGCGTCCGCAGAAGCCAACCAAGTGGACGTTGACATGGAAGATCCGCAAGCAATGCTTCCTCCGATTGGAGCAAAGAAGTCGAAGACGGCGCCGAATGAGAGTTTTGAGACGGCAGCGGTGGTGAACTGCGAGCGTTTGCATTGGCGGGAGTTGGCTCGCGGAAAGGCATAATCTGAATACCCATATATTAGAGGAGGAGGAAGTTTTGCATATTGCATAGTCAAGTCATACCTTGGCAGAAATACCATCATAAGCGCATTATTTTTTCATTTCTTCCTTGCTTCCTCTGTGACATCTTTAAGCTCTCTGGCAGCAACGCGATTCCACTCCCATTCCGTAGTTTCTACCGATAACCCTCCAGCGCATCTAGAAAATGTTAGTACCTGAAATAGGCTTCCAAAATCCTGGATAAAAACAAAATGGCTGCCTCAGGTAGTAGCCAAAAAAACATACTGTCGAAAGTACCGCCAAAATGGCTTACACGTCACAAACTGCCTTACCCCCTCTTTCTTACGCCCTTGAACATCGCAATTATATTGAACCAGGCGCATTAATTCGCAGTCTTCGAGCTTTATTGGTGGGTGGCGCGGTTTCCCGTTTGGGAGCTTGTTGACGCGCTCCTCGAGCTCGTTGATGGAAAACGTTTCGAAGGGAACTCCTCCACGCTGCGAACTCATCTTTGCGACGCAACACACGCAACACCCCGCGCAAGTCTGAACGTATCGAAAAGAAAGAGAAATTGGCCTGATGATGCTTTTATGGGAGTTTGAGAGATGAGAAGAGGACGATGAGTGTGCAAGAAGCTGGTCGGAGGTTGTTGGGGGAAGTCAAGTCCGAGGATGCGAACGAAGTAAGTGGTTTTTTGCCAACGCTCGAACAAGGCGTTGTGGTTTTTTCGGGGAATGGTTTGAGTATGTGCTAACTGTTTAAGATTTTTCGTATTGCGAGATTTCTTAATCAGACGAAAAATCGGAGGGACGTTTTCGGGGTTCCGCAGCTGGATGTGCCTGCTCGAGAAGGTGTTACGGCGGATGACTTCTTGGAGTATTCTGTCGACGATGAGACTCTCGAGTCTGGAGTTGATAAGCTTCTGGTCACTTCTACCGGCAGCACTTTGATTGAAATCACGGCGGCGGACACTTGTTCTGGCAAATCTACTTTACTCTATCTCATCATCGCCATTGGGGTGTTACCACGCCAACATGAAGACATTGAAATAGGAGGCAAAGAGGGTCTTGTTGTCGTGATTGACAACGACAACAAGTTTGATGTTTTGGTTCTGCAGAACAACATGAAAAGTTACATCAAGAGAGCGGCGGCTCAACAGGCGGCATCTGAAGACAACAAGGAAAAGAGACCAGAAATCACGACTCATACAACCCTCGATGATGAGGTACTAAACGCCATCACCATGGTAGCTCTATCTCATGTTCACATCTTCCGTCCAGCTTCCCAGCAGTCGCTACTTGCTACTCTCGATACTCTACCAACCTATCTCCTTGGCAACAAACATCGCTCGAGCAGCCGGCATCTCAGCAGTATTGTTATAGACAGTGCCAGTGCATTCTACTGGCAGCTACGAGGTACTCAAGAGGACCGCAAGGCTGAAGCGCTGGATGGCAACAAAGAAGATACTGCTAAGAGCATGTCTTCGAGTTATGCCCGATTGATCAAGTCACTCCAATCTCTAAGTCGACGCTTCGAATGTCCGGTGATTGCCACGACGCTCCAAGTTTCCGCAGCTGCCAAGTTTCCATACTACGATCTCAATCCAACCTTTCCAACAGCGCCAAATCTACAAATGACCATAGCCAGGAATCAATACCGTAGTGCCACCCGGTATGCTTCTGACATCAGCGTGGAAAGAGCGCGCATGACGCCCAAGTATACCTATACAAGCCACGACTTTGAAGTCTTTGGAGGAAACTATTTTGCAGATGCTCTCTTTTCTGTAAGGGAAGGAGTAGCCCAGTTCCATGATGAGTCGGATCTTCAGAAATTGGATACTTACCCAACCTGAAGGCCTTGGTCCCTCTGTATCTGGCTTCAGTGCTGTGGTAGACCAGACTGAAGAGAGTCCTTGGTGAAAGCCGCTGCACCACCGACCGTCCACCACATACATTACGGAAGGCAGAACTGATGTGCCTAGGCTACTATCTACGATCGGAAGTTCCTTTCAATATTCATTCGAATCAAAACCTCAATTGTGCTCAACTAACCCCTGTGAGGCTGCACGTGAAGTCGTGAGAGGTTGGCGTCAGAATAGGCAACAGACGGCCAAAGCTTCACCCCAGCGCGTCTTGAAATCCTTCGCGCATCCCCTTTACTTCAAACAAAAAAATCAATAATTTCCCTTAAAATTTCCTATTCTGAGGAATCACATACAAACCCCCTCCGATTGTCGTCAATTTCCGAGATGGCGCCAAAAAAGCGTGCGGCGGCTGCAAGTGCTGCTACTACCAATAAGCGAGCTAAGAAGGACTCGGATGCTACGCCAGCTACCAAAGTCAAAGCTACTCCAGCTGCAAAATCCAAAGCCAAAGATACCAAGAAGGATCTCAAGGTCTGTTGATTTGTATAGACCTTTGGAGTTAGTGCTCACTCTGTCAGAAGGAGACAAAGGCCCCAGTTGTGCCTGTAGATGAGAATTGTCATTTTTCAACGACACATCATGTCTATATTGACGATGAAGGACTTCCCTTTGATGTCGCTCTCAATCAGACAAATGTTGGCGACAACAACAACAAGTTCTATCGGATTCAGCTACTTGAAGATGCTGCACAAAGCAATTACGTAAGTTCTCTCCTGATCGTCAATGCATCGTCGAACTGCTCAGAGTTGTGTTTGGGCATCATGACTTCGGGTACTATGGTGATTATGTACTAACAGGTCTCCAGTACACATGGACTCGCTGGGGCCGTGTTGGTGAGCGCGGTCAGTCAAAAGCCCTGGGTGGAGGTGCATTGGCTGGTGCTATGAAGGAATTTGAGAAGAAGTTCAAAGAGAAGACAGGACTTGCATGGGATGATCGTTTTGACGACCCGAAACCGAAGAAATATACATTTCTTGGTAAGTTCATCTAGTATACTCTAAGTTGCCAACTGACACTTTTCCAGAAAAGAGCTACGAACCCGTTGCAGGAGCTAGCAAAGTCAACAAAACTGTCGCAGAGCCTACAATTGCCCAGCCAGTACAAAAACTGATGCAGCTCATCTTCAATGCCAAGTTCATGACTGCCGCTATGGAAGCGCTTGACTACGATGTTGCCAAATTGCCACTTGGAAAGCTTAGCATGCGGACCATTGAGCAGGCTTATCAGACATTGAAAGTAGGACTTTCAAGTCTGCTCATGCTGTCCCGCTGCTAACTACTTTCAGGATCTCTCTGTATTCGTCGTTGATGCTGCCACCGTGGACACCAACAAGGAGTCGGTTGAAGAGCTCACCAACCGCTACTACACTCTCATTCCCCATGCATTTGGTCGTAGAAACCCACCTCTTCTGACATCAAGCGATATGGTCAAGCGAGAAACCGAGCTTCTCGACTCTCTCATTGACATGAAGAAGACCAGCGAAATCATGAACGAAGAAGAAGAAGAGAGCCAGGAGGCCACCGTCGCTCATCCTCTGGATCGTCAGTACCAAGGTCTCGGCATGGAGGAAGTCACTCCTCTAGATCCCAAGACCAAGGAGTTCAAGGAACTTGCCGCATACTTGATCAAGACTCAAGGTGCTACCCACGGAGCTCTCAAATATCAAATTGAGGACATCTTCCGCATTGAACGCCAAGGAGAGTTTCAGCGATTTGACTCTGCTCCTCATACCAAGGTGAAGAAGAGCAATCGTCGTCTTCTATGGCATGGTTCTCTTGCTACCAATTTTGGTGGTATTCTCTCAACCGGATTGCGCATCGCACCTCCTGAAGCCCCAGTCAGTGGGTACATGTTCGACAAGGTCAGTTCACGACGCCATCATATTGAAGGCTACATATCTTTCAAATGAAGAGTAATTCTAATCAATTCCTAGGGTATCTATCTGGCAGACATGGTAAGACACGCCCTTTCAGAATTCGCCATCCAAGCAGGCATCGCTCCATACGCACACATCTATAGGCACAAAATGTGGCCACACGATATATCTTTGCTGACAAGTATAGTCCTCCAAATCTGCCAACTACTGCCGTGCGGGGGTCACGGGTGGCACTGGCCTGCTTCTTCTCTGCGAAGCAGAACTCGGCGATCCTATGATGGAATACGAAGACTTCAAGTACGATGCAGGCTCTGAGGTGAAGAAAGCGGGCAAGCTGGCGACCTGGGGCAAAGGCAAAACCGGCCCTTTGAAGTGGAAGGATGGTAAGACCATTCACAAGTCCCTCAAAGGCATCTCTGTGGTAAGTTAAGCCTGATAACGTGAGCCAATTTGTTGTTCTGACAAGGTTTAGCCCGATGTGTCGACTGCTCCTGGACCAACTGGCGTGAAGAGCACTAGTGGCTATGGTGGACTCGAGTACAACGAGTACATCGTGTATGATGTCGCTCAGGTCCGTCTTCGATATCTCTTCCGAGTGAAGATGTGAGCTTGTCGAAGACCTGGAACACTCTTAGACGGTTGCATCCTCCATCAAACATCAACGGACAACCGCTATGTATATCAAAGTAAGCAGCATTACCTCATCTGCCATATCGGATACCGAAGCTTTGTTTGTCGCCGCAAAGCATGCGTTTTGACACACAATGCAAATATTGATATACTTCTATATCCATAACACGGGTGTGTGGTCAGTGGAATTGTGGTTTAGACAACATATTACATTATAGCTCTATTCTATAATAGACATATATAGCATGCCCACCAATGCTGCCTAGCAGATAGCTAGAACCGTCAGGCAGAGCAATATAATTTTCCACCGCACAACTATGCTCAATGATGTGTAAGAATTCTTGTCTCAAATCACTGCGGATGGGCACCACCATCTTCCACGATATTGAAAATAGTTGTAGCAACTTTTTAACAACGACATATACAATAATCATACACCCCTTTTTCACCTACAGTATAATTAATCTAGAGACTCGCCATAACCGCCGCAACAGACACCAACCCCACCGCACTCCACGTCCATGCAACACTACCCGACGCAGCCATACCCGTAGCCCCCGTCGAATTCCCGCTCGCCGCCGCGCCTGTAGCCTTCGCTCCACTCGAACTCGCACTCGTGCCCGTCGCCAACTTATCCAAGCCTCCCGTAATCGTCACAGGCATAAGCGTCGCACTCGCCGCATCAACCGTACTCGTCGTAACGCCCGGATCATTCGCGCCACTACCTCCAAAGCTCTCCGTGCACACCACCTGCCCGCTCGCACCACTAGAAGAAGGAAGCACACAATTTATGCTAGCAGTGAACTCCCCTTCCTCCACCATACTGATGATCCAGGTAGATTTATTGCTCACGGTGACGTTTGCGCCGGGTCCAAGACCACAGTCTGAGGCGTCGGTGTTGGGTGGGCAGTTGATGGAGTAGGCGGTGACGGAGGGGTTGGCGCTGATGACGGAGCCGACGATGGGGAATTGGTCGGCGTCGGGGAAGAAGATTGATAGGGTGGTGGTTGGGCCGGTGGGGGAGAATGACGAGGATGATGTTGTGCTGGAGAAGAGACTGCCGCGGGAGGCGGTTGATGTTATGGTTTGCGCGCTGGAGAGGGCGGCCAGGGAGAGGAGGGTTGTTAGAAGGGTGGATGGCATTTTGGCGGTTGTGGTTTATTACGAGTGGTATAAGATTCAGTTCAAAAGAGCGTAGAGAAGAAAAATGCGAACGATGGTAGGCGTAAGCAAAATGTGCGATTTGATGTAACCTAAAGCGAATGAAGGTGAGAGAGAAAAGTTACGCGACTTGAGGGATGAGGGACGTTAAGTATTAGCAAGGACCCACCGGGGTTCAGCGTAGCGTCGGAGGCAAACTTACAAATACAAGCCTCGACATGATTCAGCGATTTCACGATGCAGAAGAGAGATGATGGGAGCGCGACTTTGAGAGAAAAGGAGTGGTATGAGACTAGGATCAGAAATGATCTCCAACGCCATTGACTTGGCAGCCTTGCCAGCATCCGACTTGTCCAATCAAGATCAATATATTCGTGACTGGATCCGGGTAATGGCCAACGGTTGAGAGCCGTTGGAAAAGCCCCTTTTGCGATCCATGCTAGTTGCATCCTAAAATAGGATTTTCTTTTGCTGGGGCATGCAAAAGGAGGCTGAGATTGGCTCAAGGATTGCAATAAGAAATAGGCTAACAGCTTTTTCACTTGGAGGATCTCAGCTCTTCGCTACAGCAGAGTATGAAACTTATGATAGTGAATCGATACAAGATCTTTCATGACCCGCTTGATATCAACGAGCAAAGTATATCAACCTATATCTACAAATGCCCTTTTCTTCCCGCTACTCGCCACATCATCAGCTTCCACATCTTCCAGGGTCGATATGCCTTTCTCTCTCGCTCTATCCTCAATACACTTGAGCGCCGCCAGATTGAAGCCCAACACATCCTTAACCTCACCCAGTGTCGCTCTGAGCTCCCGCCGAATCGTCTCCAACGACGCCTTAAGCTCCCTGCTTGTGACAATCTGCTTCTGATGCGTCTTGATCATGAAAAATAGTACCCGACACACGAGCGTCACATCCCGCTGCTTTGTCACCCAAATGCTGATGAAGGTGAGCAGCGCTGGCAGTACCGAGAATGGTAATACTAGCAATGCATCTTGTAATTGAGCGGCGGGTATCTTGGCGAAGGTGTTGAGAACGTGTCGTTCTGCGCTGATGAAGCCGAGAGCCATGAACAGCGGATCGCGTTGAGGTGGCGCCATCTTCGGATTCACTGCTTTTTGGCGCTCCCACGCTTGTACGGTGGCTAGGTCTTCCATGCCGAGCTCCAAAGCTTCCATGATCTTTTCTCCAGCAGTGAGTGTAGCGACTGTTTGCTTGGAAGCAGCGACAGCAGCATCTTCATCAGCGTTGCCGTCCATGTCGTCATTGTCGAGAGAGGTGGTGAGGGTTGACTCATATAGTTCTTCCATTTCACGCTCGCGCTCTTCTTCCAGAAAGATGGGTTCATCAGTCAAATTCCAGATGCGTATACTCTTGTCATGGGAGGCGGTGACAAAGAAATCGCCCGTCCGACTGACTGCGAGAGCCCATATTTCGCTGTGATGCCCGCTGAGTTTTTGGACTTGTTCAAATTTGTCGCCGTCCCAAGTCTTGACGGAGCGGTCTTTGCTGGCGCTGAAGAAAAAGTGACCTTCTTCTGGGGTGGCTGGTTCTTGGATAAACTTGACGTTCATGATACTGTCGTTGTGGCCGAATAAGGCCTTGTGGCAATCGCCAAAGTCTAGGCCCCAAAGCCGGATGTTTTTATCAGCGCTGGATGTGGCTATTAGTTTGCTGTCAGATGATATTGACATGCTTATTGCGGGAAGTCGATGACCGTAGAGATTGAGAAACAGTTTGAGGGTGTCGGTGAAGAATACTTTGACGGTATTATCTAAAGTTGCAACAGCCAGGAGTCGGGAGTCGGGAGAGAAGCAGAGGCTGAGGATATCATCGTTGACCTTGAGGGATCTTGTGTGCGTGAGTTTGAGTCGAGGAGTGGTTCTTTTTGTTCCAGGAATATCTTCTTGAACAATGTCAAAGTTCCAAAACTTTGCTGTCTTGTCTGCTCCGCCAGTCACACATGATTTGCCATCAGGATGGACCTGCAGTGACCATATCGAGGCTTCATGTGCTTGTATGCTTTCAATCAGAGTCGACGAGGCAATATCGAAGAGCTCAATCTCTCCTGTTTTGGTACCGACAACAACTATCTTGTCACCAGGCAGGAAAGCGCAACATAGAGCATAGCCACAATCTAACGTTCTCAAACAAGCTCCAGTCTTGACATTCCATATCTTCAGCAAACCACTTGAAGCAGTTGCAAGCATTCGGTCATCCGAGCTGAGTGAAACAGCTCGAACATCGGTCCTATGGCCAGGACTGTCAATGGAATATGTTCTTGTATAATCGGACCCCTCTTCCGCTTTCGCTTTTCGCTTTTCAGACTCGATGGCTATGATGTCGTAAACCTCTATCGAGTTATTGCCGCAAGCAGCTGTCAGTTGCACCATCTTGCTGGATTTCTTGTCGATCCAGTCTATCGCGCTGACCTTGCCACCTGTCCGCACAATTGTGTATGGAACAAAGTATTCCGTAATCGCAGGTGCTTGATCTTCTTCGTGGTCTCCATTGGTCATGGCTGTATCATCGTCGCCATTAGTTTGTCCTGCCTTTTCTCTCTTTCTCCGCTTCTTTCTCTGCATGCTCTTCTGTACTTCGGTCTCAGAACGTATTCTCCATACCTCCACAGCTTTCTCAGACCCGTAGACAGCAAAGTAATCGGCCTTGGGATGAAATATAACGCCAGTCGTCCTCTCTTTGCTTTGCCGAAATATGATGCCTCGATCTTGTAAAACTCGAGGTCTCTCTTTCCCATCCACTCCATTATGCGTGAATTGTGCGGCTTGTACATTAACAGACCAGACTTTCAGCTCTCCGTCATTTCCCGCAGTTATACATCCACTCATGTCCGGCGTAACACCCATTGCCCAGCATTCTCCGTTGCTTTGCGCAACATGCGTCTCCAGACAGTGTTGCGAAGCCACGTCCCAGAATTTGATTGTTGCATCTTTACTGGCCGAGAGTATGAACGAGTACTCCTCTGAGGTCTGCTCCTCCGAGTCCTCCTCCTCTTCAGATTCGCCCGATGAGATCCATGACAAAGACACCACCTGATCCTTATGCCCTCGAAGTTTGAATAAGCCAACCTCCGCCACAAGATCCCATATAATTATATCAGTGTCCTTTGCGCCGCTAGCCAATCGAGCCCCAGACTGATCAAATGCGAGCGTAGTCACCGCAGACTTGTGCCCATTGAAGCTTATAACAATCGATTCGATCCGCGAGTCCCAGACTTTGATAGTCCCATCATCGTACCTGTCAAAAACCCATCAGCATTCGCACCTTCCAGAAAATGCGCCGTCACAAAACTCACCCAACAGCATAGATATCCGGATCCGCGCCACTTTTCGTCAAAGCAGTGACTTGCGCGCTAGTGTTGACATCGCTCCATCGACTAACAAGTTGTCCTTTCTTGATATCCCATGTCAAAACATGCTCATTTGCGCCCACAACAGCGAGTCCAGGTCCAGTGGCGCGGGAGGAGGAATCGGCGACGGAGACGATGTTCGAGAGACTAGAGGCTACGAGGCCAAAAGTCTGGGACAGCTCATATTTGCTGTATGTTCGTACCATGGCTGGTTTGGTGGGTGGTTGGAAAGTTCACAAGTTGGTTGGTCGCAAAAAAAATTGGAGGGGACGTGAGGGGCGGCCTCTTCGCGCTAGGAATTTGACAGAAGGCAAGGTTGGCAAACTAGTTAGTATAGTCTAGTACTAGTACTAGTAGGACTAGTATCTAGTATTAAAAGTAGCTACTAGTACTAATTAGTCTAGGGATACTCTAGTACTAGTACTAGTACTATACTAGTCTAGTATTTTATAATACTAATTAGACTAGTACTATAGTATACTACTAGTATACTAGTACTAGTTCTATACTAGTTTTATAAATAGATTAGGTAATATTATAGGCTAAAAAATACATTATTTAATTTAGTATTTTACGTAGAATATAATAGTGTTATTCGTTTTAATAGGCGCTAACTAGTTCTAGAGTTATTTAACTTTAAAGTTAGAGCTTTTTTTTTTTATTAAAAAATAAAGCTTAAATAATTACTAGAGTAGTTAGTTTTTAATTTTAAGTAATTATTTTTTAGGTATAGCCTCCTAGAATTATACCTAATAGAATACAAAAAGAATTAGAACTAAATACTATTATTATAAGTTTTAATACAAATAATTAGATATTAAGAGTATAAATATAATAGATAAAAAGAATAAAGTTAACTAAAATACTATATTTAACTTAACTATACTAGAAATTACTATTTTTAAGTAAACCTATATATAGTTCGATTCGTTATAGCGTAATGAGTATACTTAGAGTATTAGTTTTATATAATACTTACGTAATAAAGATATATTAAATATATTAGTAATAAAAATTAATATTTATAATAAAAAAGTAAGTAAATAGTAGAAATAAGTCTTTTAATTATAGTTTTTTAAATAAATCTTAGCTACATTATAAATATATATAAATTCTATATAAAACTATATATCTATTTTATCTTATCTAAGCTTATTTAGTATTTAAAAAAACTTTTTATTATTTCTAAGTTTCTTAAATACTACTAAGAGTTATAATACTTAAGATATAAAACCTATATTATTATATAAAGCTATTTTAGGGCTATATAATAATATAGAATTTCCTATATATTTGCTATCTAATTTAATTCTAGATTCAAAATATAAAATACTACTTTATATAGTAAAACTTTAAACTATCTTTTATTATTATTTTAAAACTATTTATATAACTACTAAAACTAAACATCTATAAACTATACTATATATTATTATGTACCTTAAAGCCTACTCTATCTAATAATCTAACTTATCTTTCTTAAATATACACTTATTACTAGTTATATTTTAAATACGTTTTTTTTATTTTTATAATTAACCTACTTATTAGAGTAAGATAAGCTATGATTTAATATATAATTTATAAAGAATAAATATAAGTAGTAGATTTCTAAATTTTAATGTAATATAACTAGCTATAAGTATTAATATCTATTAAAAGTTAAACGTAAATCTTTAAATTAGTATATAAATTTATAAGTTCTTTATATTAGGATTTTAACTACTTTTACTATATTATATTAAATAATCTATATACTACAAAACTTAAATCTATACTACTACTCTATACTCTAATACTTAATAATCTTATACTTATTTTTACTTTTAATAATAATATTTTAGTTTTAACTAATCTTTTTATATTTTCTATTTAAACTAATACCTATAACTTCCTAACGCCTAAAAGATAAACCTAACTAACTCTACTACATTAATAATTACTCTCTACCTCACTTTCACTACTATCCTCATTTCTAGATTTATATAATAATAATTTTTCAAACTTATTAATATCTGCTAATTTCTAGTTTTTAAGCTAAATAATCCTTTTACTAGTCTTTACTAGTAGTTTATTTCTATTATTTAAAATAATATCTGCTCCAATACTAAATATACTTTTAGCACTAGTAGAAGTACTAGGTATTATTAAGTATTTTTTAGCTAAATGAAATAAAATAGGAAATTGATTTTGGTTTTTAACCTAGTAATCTAAAGGGTGTTTTTTAGGATGCTTACGTTCTTGTCCTAAATAACGAATATACTCTTCTTTAGTAGTAGTAGTATTATCGTTAGTAATAGGAATAAAAAACGTATTTTCATTATCATCTAAAATAGGATCTAAATTACTACTTTCTTAATTTAAAGAAGTAGGATTTAGTTTTATTTTAGCTAAATTATACTCTTCTTCAAATAAATTAGTAACGTCTATTAAAATCTAAGGATAGTAAAATAATAAGCTACGAGGATTATTTGTAAAGTGTATTGTTTTATATCTAGGATCTAAAATCAAAGCTATAATAAAAGGTTTTAGATTTTCTACTACTTCTCGATTTATAATCTTATAAGGATAGTATTCTTCTAGCTTATTAAGGCCTTCCTTAATAGCATTAATAAAGTATTTACGCTTAGGATAATCTTCTAATATAATAGAGTTAAGAGACATAGAAAATTTAAGCATTTAATCTTCTAAATTTTTAAATAGTTAATAAACATGTAAAAGCGTTTAATTAACTGTAGTATAAATCTGCCCTTATAAAATAATGGTAGAGGTTTCAAAATAGCCTAAAATGTTCTTTAAATGCTTTAATGCTAGCTAATTAGCTTTATTAAATATAAACTTCTTAAACTTTTTATCTTTAGTATTAGTAAAGACGTATTCAACATAAGGTTTAAGTTTAAAAAAACAATTTAGAGTATAATACGTAGAATTCCATCTAGTATTATTATCTATAGGTATTTTAGTTATTTTAATATCTTTGTCTAGTATCCCTCTTTTAATATAAGGAATCCTTATAGGTTTGGTGTTTTAGTGTTAGATCTAGAGATCTAATCCTACAGATAAGATCTCTTTATCCCGTTTAGGGTTAGTGTGTCTAAGGATCTCCTAGGCCCTATATCTTTATATTTATAGCTCTATCTTTAGATCTCCTCTCTTCGTACGTAGATTCTATAATATTAGCTATATTCTACTCGCCTAATTATGCCTAATAGCTCTTTATATAATCTATGTACCTCTATACTAAAAAATAACTCTATACGTTTATTACGCATTACTAAATTGCTACTAGCTAAAGTTGTACTTAAATCTGCTAAATAATAACAATATATTAGTAGTACTACTCTTAGTTAGGATTAGTGCTATTTAGATCCTTATAAAAGGTACTAGTAAAAGCTATAAATACCTAATTAAATAAACGCTTTTTTAGCGTTATTTACTAGAATAAAGAGCATAAAGTAGTTAAAGCGTTTACTCTACTATGTTCTTCTACTAATAATCTATAGAGGCATTTCTATATCCTCTCTACTTACTATCTACTTATATATACCTTATCTCTTGTCTAAAAATATCTATTATTCTATTATCTTAGTTCTAATAATAATAGAAATAATATTACTATAGATTCTTAGAATAATTAGCGCGTTAATTATAGTATACTACCTTATCCTCTTTATCTTAAATATAAATACTTATAATCTTATTTACTAAAGCGCTCTCTACTTCTTTATAACTTATATAGATACTTTTTAAAGGCTATATTAGTTATATTAGATATAAAAGCTAATTAGATATTAACTTTATAGTTAACCCTTTAATATAAACTACTTAATATCTAAGATTCTATTAAACTCCTTTTAATACCTAAAAAGAATAAAAGACTCTTTAATAATAAAGATGCTAAATTCTTATATTAGAACCTTATAGATATCTATAAAGTAGAAAAAGCTTTTAAAGTAATACTTATTGTAGTATTAATAAAAGAGCTAGAATTAAAGAAAAAGGTATTAATCTTTAATACTACTTAGATTGCTAGCCTTTTTGTAATAAAAGTAATTAAAGGAAAAGAATATATAATAGAAGCGTTAAATAATAGTAAAGTACGTCTTCTAAAAGATATATAATTCTAGTTAGATTTACTACTTAGTTGACCTAACCCTCTAAACATCTTTCTAGGATTCCTTTTCTATTTACTTATTATATCTATAGACCTAAACTACTAGGTTACTCTATTAGTAGTAGATAAGCCTTTATTTATATAGGCCTTATATAGAATTAGACTAAAATAAGGAAAATAAGTATTAATAATTTACTAAGACGAAATAAACCTATTAAACCTAGTATAAGATTAATATCTTACTATTAAAGGGGAGGATTTCCTATATTATTATATTAAATCTAGCTATTCTAAAGATTTCTTTAAATAACTTTATATTATGTTAGTAATATTATAGACTATAACTCTTTGCTATTAGTCTTTAAGATTAGTATAGGATACTATTATAAAGAACTTCTTAGAATTAAACTTTAATATAACTTATCTTAAGAAGTTATTTAAAACCTTATAGGAAAAAGCTATAAATTAGTAATAGTTAATAGAGGATATTTAAGCCTATATTAACTAACTATAATATAACTATACTATTAAATTAAATATAGTATACTAGTTAGAATAATAAACTATTATAAAGCTAGAGACTAAATAAGCTACTAACCTTTAATATTAAGAATTAGTTAACTTACTATGTACTAAGGTTACTAAACTAGAAGAATAGCTATAAGTAGTATTAGTTATAGTACTACTACCCTATATTAATTATAAAGATTTAGAAGATAATACTATTCTAAGTTATTATATATTAAACTCTATACGTTTAGTAGTATTAAGTAATATCTAATTTATAAGAATGTAATATCTAACCCTATTATTAACTACTATAAGCGTAGTAAGTAGTTATTCTTATTTTAAGAAACTTAGCGACTTTACTAGAATTAATATAACTAAGTATAAGATATAGAAGGAGAAGATACTTAACGTTTTACTTAATAATAAGGTATATTTATACGTCTTAATAAAGAAGAAAAAGATTAAATTTATTTATTAACGCCTTATTAGTACTACTTATAACCTTGCCGTTATTTAAAAAGGTAGAGAATTAAAAAACCTATATAAGTATATAAATAAAATATAAGCTAATTTAGATAGCTACTTTTATTCTAAAAATAGTTTTAAAGACGCTAAAGCTTAGTTAAAATTACCTAAAGCGAAAATGAAGGATTCTAAGACTCTTTAAGGATTTTTAAGATAATTTAAAGCTAACTCTATAGATATAGAACTTAATAAACGTAAGAAGATTATTAAACTTAAAAATCTAATCCTAAAAAAGTTTATAAACTTCTTAGTAGCTTATAATATTAAAGACTTTACTACCTTTTATACTTAATTCTATAACGTTAGTTATTATATTAACTATAAACTAAATACTAATGCAAATTTAAATAATAGTAACCTATATTAGAATAACTTACGTTAGAGAAATAATTAATCTTCTAATTAAGGAAGTAATACTAACGCTAAAAATAATAATATTTCTTAACCCCTAGATATATTTTAAGTACTAAAGACTAAGAAACGTTATATTTATTATAATAAAAAAGAATATCGTACTAATACTAAGAACCTACTTTATAAAAATTAAGAGCTATTGTTTAATTAGAAGATTAAAGCTAAAGTTGCTTAACTAGCTATAGTATTTACGCGCGTACGTTAAGATTAATAGCTCTTTATTAAGAAAGCTTAAGATAAAGATAACTATTATTTATTAAACTAGATACTTCTTTGCTAAGCTATAAGAAAGAGCTAAATAAGAATAAAGTACAAAATAAATAAAAGAAACGTTAGAATAACTAACTTAACGTATAACTACCTAATATTAAAACTAATAAGCAAAAAGCTAAGAAGACCTTTTATAAGAATAAGGAGATTATTATTAAATATCTATATTATTATATTAAGCGCCTTAAATATAAAGAAGTAGTTTGTAAGAGACGTATTATACTAGTATACTCTTAAGCTATCTATATATTACTAGCTTTTATTATACCTATAATATAGCTAAAGGATATTAAAAAGAAAGACCCTATTATTAAATCCTAATAGACTATAGTAAAGTAAGTTTACGTCCTATATAGTAAAGCATATTCTAATATAGGTATCCTAATTAATATAGGTAGTAGCGCTATAAGTATTATTAATTCCTACTATTTATAATAATATAGTATACTAATATTTAACCTTACTTAACCTTAAATTATTAAGCTTACTAATAGTAAGTCTATTTCTATAGTTAATAAGGCTATCCTTATTAATATTCGTATTAGCTACTATGTTAAATAACTTAGTTATTTTGTTATAGAAGTTACCTTGTACGACCTAATATTAGGAGCGCCTTAGATAGATTAATATAAAGTTAATCTCTATAGGGAATTAAGAATCTTAACCTTTAGTAGTATATAATATATTACTAATTATATTATATTACATTACTTAATATCTATAGATCTAAAAGGACGTATAATTAATCTTCTTTTTCCTAATAATATAGACATTACGTTTATATTAGCTATAGTATTTAAGAAGCTTTTAAAGCGTAAAGACGCTATTATTAATGCCTTTTAGCTAGAAGATTTTAAGAAAATAAAAGATAATAGAATAATAGATAAGGATAATAATAATGGAGAAATAATAAACCTCTCTATTTACGCTATCTCTAAAGAGGATTATATTAAATAATAGGATAAGTAGAATAGCCTATATATATTATAAGAAGAAATACTAAAGCTTATTCTAGAGAAATTCTAATAATACTTTAAGGTTTTTAACCTAAAACGAGCTAATACTCTTATACTATATTAAGGCAAATTTAATTATACTATTAACCTTATCCTAGACGCAAAAATACTAAAACGTTATTCTATCTTAATATCCCTAAAGTAGGCATTAGTAGTAAAGTAATATATAGAGTAATTATTATTATTAAATCTTGTTTATTGTCTTTCAGCTACGCTAATGGGCTATGCAGACGCTACTCTTAATAAGCGGGTAAAAACCCTTATCTAATCAGCCGATCTACCCGAATCTAGCCGAGCCGGCTCACTCCAGGCCTGAGGCCTAGTCCGGCTTCGGCTAATCCCTACATGTTCGGCAAACCGAGGCGCTAACTACATAAGGGAAAACCCCGCTGTCGTGTTCCGTGGGCCGATCCGTGCCAAGGCCGTTAATACTATGCCAAGCCCCATCGGCTTCCCGAGCCACGGAAGCATTGGTGGGTCGGGAGAGCCGAATTCCGGGTAGTATCCAACCGCGGCACCTCTCCAGGCCGGTATCCGTTACGGGTTATTGTTCTTCCGTTCGGTCCACTGCTTCAAGTTCTTGAAGTTGCCGATGTTGTCGTCCCCCGAGGGGCCGAGATTCCTTCCTTGTTATTGTGTTAGATCCCTCCATTCGTGCCGCAATACCGAGTCCGAGGCAGCGCCGACGGTCTGCCGAGAGCTATCCGTCTACGCTGTGCTTCGCTTTCGAGCCGAGATCCAGGTCCTTCGGCTCGGCGTGTTCTGGGTCACCTCCCCCGAGTCTGCCGGCTTATTCCTGTAGCGCCGTGTTTGTGCCGACCCGAGGGCACCGTACTTACCGAGCCGTGGTGTCCTGGATCCCGTGATTTACTGCCGTGTCGTTCGGTCCGATCTTTGCCTTAACCGATTGCGGCTAGATTTCGGGCTTACTAAGCCAAGGCCGCTCCTCCGATCTAATTGCCAAGAGCCGTAAAAGAATTGGCTTCGGCATGCCGAATTTGCTGCGCTTCGGCGATGTTGTGGCTTTGTTTGTGTGTGGCTTTGCGTGCCGTGTGGCTGGTTTCCAATCATGTGATTTTTGACGCTAGTCCGTTATTGTTGGTGGGGCTTCGACAAGGATGATCTTGTGGCTGCATACAGCGGTCACGTGATACAAAAATTTGCACCTTCCGCGACGTATTAAAAAGAGCTGTAGCTCGTCCTCCACACCTGCTAAAAAGGGAAGGATAACCTTCCCTAAAAAGGGGTGAACGTGGCTTTAAAAGCGAGTAACGATTGCCTTTTTGGGGTGGTGGGGGAGACGGGAATCGAACCCGTGCCCTGCGGATTCTCAAACAGGTAGGGCCTGCCGCGAGATCGCAAGTACTACCACTGTACTACTCCCCCTATATAGAGTAATTATTAGCACGCGGGTTTATAAGGCCTTCTAAGTCTTAATATACTATATTAATACTTTATGTTAGTAAGCTAGGTAGAGATATTAGAGTTTATATTAATTATTATAAACTTAATAAAATTACTATTAAGAATAGTAATATTCCTTCTCTTATTAATAAAATACTTATACGTTTAATGTATATAAAGTTCTACTCTAAATTTAACATTATTATAGCGTTTAAATAAATTTAGATTAAACCTAGAGATAAGCATAAAATAGCCTTCCTTACTTAATATAGCCTCTTTAAATTTAATGTCCTTTCTTTTAGTCTTATAAGGGGACTAGGAACGTTCTAATCTTATATTAACTACGCATTAATATAATTCCTTAATAACTTTATTACTATCTACCTAGATAATATCTTAATCTTTAGTAAGACGTTAGAAAAATATAATATATATGTTTATCTTATCTTAGATATATTAGAATATGTAGATTTATTCTTAAATATTAAGAAGTCTAAATTCTATATCTAGGAAGTTAAATACCTTAGTCTAATTATTACTACTAAGAATATTAAAATAGATCTTACTAAAGTTTAGGCAGTACTAGAATAGAAATAACTAGCGTACTTAAAAGATATTTAGATATTTCTTAAATTTATAAATTTCTATTATTACTTTATATTTAGCTATTTAGCTATAGTAGCGCTATTAACTAATCTTATAAGAAAGGACGCTATTATAGTCTTCCTATAAGATCTAAAGGGGCCTAAAAAGAAAGCATTTAAAGCTCTTAAAGAAGCTTTTACTTCTACTTCTATTCTTATTTATTTTAACTATAATAAAGAAACTTAGGTAGAAATAGATACCTTAGATTAGGCATATATAGTAGTACTATTATAAAAGGACGCTAATAGAGATCTTAAACTTATTACGTTTCTATTTAAAAAGATAATACCTATAGAATATAATTATAATATCTATAATAAGGAGCTATTAGCTATTATCTAAGCTTTTAAAGAATAGGAACCTAAACTCTTTAGTATAGAAGACGTTATTAAGGTCTTCTTAGATTATTAAAACCTCTAGATATTTATAAAAATAAAGAAGCTTACTTACTATTAAATATAATAAGCTAAATTCTTATTATAATTCTACTTCCTTATTAAATATTACCTAGGAATAGCTAATAATAAAGCTAACGCCCTTATGAGACGTTCCTAAGATCTTCCTTAAAGTAATAATAATCTATAGATTACTTAATAGTATTAACTACTTTTATTTCCCTATTAGTTTAGTATAAAAAAAGTAGTTAAACTTACTATAATTCTTATTAACCCTATTACCTTATCCCTTTTATAAGTAGTTATAATTATAGTAGATAAGTTAGATGCTACTATAATAGGGGAATTATATTTAGAACCTATTATAGAGAGCCTTTAGAATAAGACTCTAGCTAGTTTAGATAATTCTCTACTAGTTAATAAGGAATCCTTAGACTTTGCTCTAGAATAGTTCTTAAAAGAGGTAATAAAAGTAAGTAAGGTTAATAAGCTATTAATTATAATTTAGCTAGCTAAAGTATAAAAAGACTACTTCTTACCTTTTAATATTCTTAACTAAAAGCATATTAAGTTAATAGATTATAAAGCTATGCTAGATAGTACTATACTCTACTAGTAAAAGCTCTTTATCTCTACTATCTATTTATACTATAAAGCTATAAAATAGGCTTATTAATATAAGGTAATAGGATATAGAAGAGTTATAATAATATACTACTATTTATAGTAAGATTACTAGTAGCTACGTATGTTAGAGTTAGTAAAGACTTTTATTAAGGGCTATTACTATATCTTTACTAAACCTATATATTAAAAGAAGTAAGGTTTATTAAGATCCTTTCTACTACTAGATTATGCTTAGTTAGATATTTCTATTAACTTTGCTATCTCCTTACTAAGATATATATACTAAGAGATTATCTACTACTATATTATAATTATAGTTAATTGCCTTATATAGTCTTAGAGATTTATTACCCTTCTTAACCTATTAGTTAAAATAATAATTATTATATTTATTAACTACGTCTAAAAGCTTTATAATTAACTAGATTCTATTTTATTAGATAGAAGAACCTAGTTTATATTAGTATTTTAGAGTCGCCTTTATAAGCGTATTAGTATTACTCTAAGGTTAAGTATAGCTTAGTATCTTAAGATAGATAGAATTATAGAAATTTTAATTACTATACTTAAATAGTACTTATACTTATTTATTAATTAGGACTAAGATAATTAGGCTTTATTGTTACCCTTTACTAAGTTTATAGTTAATTCTATAGTAAGCGCTACTATAGGCTTTATACTATTTAAGGCCTAGAATAGTTTTTTACTAAAATTAGGATTAGAATTAGCTTATTATCTACTACTTAAGACTTTATATAAATCTATAGTAGCTTATAAGGAAGTTGCTTTAGTAGACTATATTTAGAATAGTAGAGAGAAGCTATACTAATTCTTAAAGGAATAATTAATATAGGCGTAGTTATAGTAAAAGCTCTATACTAATAAGTACTAGCGTTTAGTACCTAATCTTTATCTAGGAGATTAGGTTTGTCTTAATATTTATAACTATAATATAATATACCCTTTAAAAACGCTTAATAATAAAAGCGTAGGATTATTTAAAGTCTTTTATAAGATTAATAGTATTACTTATAAATTAAATCTACCTAAGTTAATAAAAATATATTTAGTATTTTATACTTAGTTATTATATCCTATTAATAATAAGGCTAAGCTTCTTAAAGAAGTTAATTCTTTATTAGCTATTATTAGCAAAGTTGAAGGTAAAGAAAAAGAATAGCTTGTAGATGCTATTACTAATAGTAAATAGGAAGGCTATAGCAAAGGTAAGGTCCTTAAATATAGGATTAAATAGAATAGTTATTACGATAAGAGTTAGCAACTATAGTAGAATATGCTTAATATGCCTAATGCTATCTTAGAGTTTTATTATCTATATCTTAATAAACTAGGTCTATATCCCTCGTAGAAGCTACTAAAGCCTAACTAAGAAGAAGATTATAATATTAATAGTTTACCTATAAATTGGAATCTTATAGCATAAAAGCACTTTATTTTTATAGTTTTATATCCTTTGTTTTTAGTTTGTTTTTAATAATGCTATTATTAAGACTATTGGACACTATGAACTATCTTAAATAGATATCCTTACCTTTATTAATAGGTTTTAATAGTTGCTAGGGTTAGTAGATAACGTATTATATGTTTCTTAGTAGTAATATATATGAAGGAGTTTTAGTATTTATATAGACTAGACTAGACTAGACTAGACTAGCTTAGCCTAGCCTAGAATAGAATAGATTAGAATAGCCTAGGAGGTCTATTTTAGAAAGGGGGAGTTATGTAAGGAATCCTTATAGGTTTAGTATTTTGGTATTAGATCTAGAGATCTAATCCTATAGATAAGATCTCTTTATCTCGTTTAGGGTTAGTGTGTCTAAGAATCCCCTAGGCCCTATATCTTTATATTCGTAGCTCTATCTCTAGATCTTCTCTCTCTATACGTAGATCCTATAATATTAGCTATATTCTGCTCGCCTAATTGTACCTAATAGCTCCTTACATTTAAGATATAACTTTCTAGATAATTTAAAGTTCTTTTAATGTTCTTGCTTAAATTTAATAGCGTGAACTACTTTTTTAAGTCTACCTATTAGACTCTTAGAAGCTATAGTATCTAAAATAGTATCTAATTAAGTAGAAGTAGTATATTGACTAATAAGACTAGCTCTACTTCTAGCGGTCTTAATTTCCTTATCATAATTAGCTACAAAGTGTCTAATAATAGCTTTAGCAACTAAATTAATAATATGTACAGTACAACGAATATCATAGAAATCCTTAGTAGAACCTATTAGATTCTTTTCAGTTCTTAGCTAAGTAATTAATATATCGTTATTACTAGCATTATCCCGTAAAAAACTAATAAAATGACTAATATCTAAGTTAAAAGACTTAATAATACTTTTAAATACACTATAAAGATATTTTCTAGTGTAATTAGTAGTTAATCTTTTAAATCCTAGTAATCTATACTATAATTTAACGTTGCTATTAGCATAGATAATTATTATACCTAAAAAGGCATACTAATTACTATTAGATGTCTATGCATCTAAAGCTATAGCAAAATAATCGTTTTTAGAAACTACTGCTTTTAATTCACGTTTTAGCTTATCTTTTGCTTCATCGTAACTAGAATAAAGAAGATCTCAAAGCTTATAACGATTAATTTAAGGACTATAACAATTATAATACTTTAGGAGTTCTTTAAAAGAATTAGAGCTACATGAGTTAAAAGATAGGTTATTTTTAACTATAAATTTAACTATTAAATATAAAGCAGTATCTAAATTAAAATCTAATCTAGTATTAGCTCTAGCTCGTTTATTACTAACTATAGACATAGTAAAAGGATTACTAGGATTATTACTATTAGCTTTAATTCTAGCTTGGTATTCTCTTATAGTTTTTTTATTAGTTTCTTGCTCTTCTTTAGTAGCAATAGTTTTATATTTAGCTCTATAATGTGCTACATAATTAGAGGTTTAGAAACCTTCTAGATCTCTTATCCAACTATAAGAATAAAGAGTATATATAACTTTAACCTGTCTAGGCTTAGTAACATTAACAAGAAGTAGTTCCCTTTTAATAAGTCCTTTTGTAATTAAATAAGCATTAGAATTCTTATCGTCTAGCCTAAAGTGTAGTTTATTATACCTTTGCTAACTAAGTGAAGCAGTAGTAGAGATATTAGATATACTATCCTAAGGCATAATAGACTCAGTATTAGATATTTAGCTATCATTAAAGCTAGAATTTAGTATATTATGGTTAGCCATTATATAAACTATTTAAATAAATCTAAAGTCTTTAATATAATAGAAAATAAATTAGAATAAGTAAGACTAAGTTAATAGTTATATAGAGTATACTATCTAAATTCTAGAACCTAATTTTTAAGTCTTAAATAAGATAAAGAATAGAGATATAATAAATAATTAATGTTTTTTAATAAATAAAGATTTTTCTATTTTTTTAACGATTTATAAACTATAGAGCTAAGGAAGAATATAGTAATAGAAATGAAATAACTAAGCTATTCTATATCTAATAAGAAGAGCTTAGAATAATAACTAATATTATAGTAACTAGTTTAAAAGCTTAGAAATTTAAAAGTATAAAATCTAAACTTAAAGTCTAATTGTTTCTAAAAGCTAAATAAACTAATGCTAACTAGAGTAAAAGCAATAAAGCTATAGACTATAAAAGCCAATTCTCTAAAGAGAAGAATATAGTATTATATTATGTAACAAAGGTCTATATATAATAAAATATTTAAAAAAGTAAAAAAAGAAAAGTGATTTTTGGCGATAGATTGAAATATATATAGTGAATTTTAATAATAAGGGGGTATGTAGGCAAGCTACAAGTAGGTAATAGTATAGTTTAAAGTAGTGTAAGCAAAGTAATTAATTAAAATCTAAGATAAGTAAGAATTCCAACAGGTTTACTCAACATACTTATGTTCTTTTAATACAGAATCTACGCGTTGAAGACACCATTGTAACCGCCGTAATTCAAGCTTCAAAACGTATATCGTTTCAACTAGTTTAGGCGCGTAATGTGAAAGTTATTAATAGAAATAGATAGGGCGCATAAATGTTTTACTAAGCGCCCTATCTAGTTCTATCAATAACTTTCACATTACGCGCCTAAACTAGTTAAAACGATATGCGTTTTGAAGCCTAAATCACGGCGGTTACAACGGTATCTTTAGCGCGTAAATCCTATATCGAAAGAACATAAGTATGTTAAGTTTCCCTTAATAATCTTTAAATTTCAAACAATTACTACACTTTCTACCTATTACTACTACTTTACATTTTAGTACTATTATATA
Organism: Microthyrium microscopicum; assembly: GCA_010405405.1. Taxonomy (NCBI): domain Eukaryota; kingdom Fungi; phylum Ascomycota; class Dothideomycetes; order Microthyriales; family Microthyriaceae; genus Microthyrium; species Microthyrium microscopicum. Next base: position 2,790,109 of record MU004230.1, read on the forward strand.
CTAGTGCTCTCTATACCTTCTAGACTTAGCCTCTTTTGTCTTTTTATTCAATACTTCTCTACTTTCTATAGTAAGTATTATTACCTTTTTTTTTTTTTTTTTTTTTTTTTTAACTTTCTTCTTTCTAGTCTCTGACACTAGGCTACTACTAGTTAATACTAGTGTTCTATATTATTCAACTCGCTAAATTTTCCTCTATCCAACGGTCTCTTTGCCTAGTCTTATCTAGCCTTTTTAGGTAAGTTATCTTTTATTTTCAAACTTTATTTTTTTTTCTAACTTTTTATTTTAGTTATACTTCTCTTGTTCTTTCAGCTAAAAGTAAGTTATAACCCTATTCTTATTACATTATACTAATATAATATATAGTACCTTGAATTAACCCTTGCCCTTAATACGATCTACGAGTCAAACTACAATATTTTATAAACGAATTTCTTAGCTATAGAAACGCCCTTTTTTCGAATAATAAATTACAATATAACTCGTTCATTTTAGAGCGAGAATGGGCTAGAAGATAGGAATTTAGGTATTTGGTTTATATCCATTAAGAATATAATCTTCAACGTGTATATCTCAATTTCTTACCCCTTTTAGAAGGTAGAAACGTTAAATCTTTTATAGTTTACTTCGTCTTGAAAATTAAGGAAGTAGACTATAAAGCTATGTTTTTACATAATAGCAAGGAAACTACTATTCCTATTATATACAGGCCTATTGCTATTTAGTCGTTACGTGGATATAAAACCAAATCATTAACTATACTAAATCTAGTAATCAATTAGAAAGGATTATAAGCAGATTAGACTGAAACTGCTTTCAAAACTAGCAAAACAGCTTCTAGGTAAGTTATATTCGTTCTTTTATTTCTAACTTATACTAACCTTTTATAGTAGCAAAGATCAGGTTTAAAAAACCTATAAATCTAACCCAAAACACCCTGTTGAATTACAAGAAGCTTCTACTGAGTCACGTCAAATTAGACACTAATAGCTACTAGAAACTCATAAGAAGATTAAGGAAGAACGACGAGCAGAGAAAGAGCTTAAATGAGGCTTTTGGAAGGTTAGTTTTCATTAATAATATTACTTTTATATACTAATTTAATATAGAAAATAAAAGAGCTTAAAGCGTTAGATTTAGCTGCTTCTAGCCCTGCTCTTAGCAATTCCTCTAATTTAACTTATGTCGAGGATGAAGAGCTAGATGTAGCTTTAGAAGATAATCGGTTTATGTCTTAGTTGAAATTTTAGTTATTTTCTTTCCGTAGTTTGTTTTTAGAATTCTAATGCTTATGTAATCAATTAATCTTTTGCCTATAAAATAAAGCCATTTTTTCTCATTATAACCATATATAATATATATCTTATCTCCTTCTAGATCTTAATATATTTATAAAAGTAACTTTTTTATATATTATTTTATTATATAGAAATTAGATACAAATAAGACTTTAAACCTATATAAGGTTATAGAGCTACTCTTAAGCGTTATAACGATATATAAATCTTATAAAAAACTATAAAGACTACTTTTCTATTATAGTTATAATAAAAAATATTAAATTTATTTATTATATATTTATTCCTTTATATTTTTATTAAAATATTATTAGTAGATTATATAATATTAATATATTTATATAATTAGAATCTCTAGAGTATTTCCTAGTAAGTAGTATTATAGTAATACCTATTATATATCTTATCTCCTACTAGATAATATTATATTTTATAAAGTAGTTTTCTATATATTATTTTATATTATAGAAACTAAATATAAATAAGAGTTAAAACCTATATAACGTTATAGACCTACTTAATAGCATTATAATACTATATAATATTTATCTAAATCTTTTAAACGTACTATTAAATACTAGATATTATAATATATATTAAATTTAATCTTTATATATTTATTTTCTTATATTTTTATTTTAATCTCATTAATAAATTATATATTATTAATATATCTATTTAATAAATATATATAGAGTATTCTATAGTAGTTAGTATAATAGTAATATCTAGTATATATCTTATCTTCTTCTATATTTATTTATATTTTAAAAAGTACTAACTTTATAAGCTATTTTATATTATAATAACTAAATAGAAATAAGATATTAAACCTATACTACGTTATAGAGCTACTAAACTATACTATAATATTGTAACTTAGAACTAAAGAAGTATATTATTATACTATTTATTAATAATAAAAGTAAATATATATACTTATATATTTTATTAAAATCTATATCTTATATTATCTATAACTCTATAACTACTAATGTTATTAAAATTATAAGACTAGATTTAGATTCTAGAGATATAGAGCTATCGAATGATATATATTTTAGTTTAAATATAAAAGGCTTGGCTAGTATTAAACTAGTAGAACTAGTATACTACTATTATACTATACTAGTTAACTAGTTTAATATTTTATACTAGTACTAACTAGTTATTAAATTTTTCTAAACTAGTACTATACTATACTAGTCATGTGACTAGTATAGTATAATACTATACTAGTCACGCGACTAGTTTACTAGACTAGACTAGTTTTACTACTAACTAGTTTGCCAACCTTGACAGAAGGTTCGTTCTAAACCCTAGATCCGCGCTAGTCCTAATCTAGGATTAGGAAGTGGAAACACCAAAATTCAGCCTCTATTAGCTATTATATCTTTTTGCCTTTTCTACCCCTTTTTATATATTACTTTTGCCTCTATTGTAGTCTAAATTCTAGGCTCTAAGAAGATACGTTTTACGTTTTTAATAAGGTATAAATACTATAGTTATTATAGTAGTTAGTTAATTAGATTCTTTAATATTCTCTTTACTAATTCTATATTCCCTAAGCTATATAGACTATATTCTATTAGTTATAAGCCTAGTATTCTAATATACCTTTATTATTTTATTATTCTATACGCAAATCTTTTATAAACTATATTATTATAATCTCCTAAATTCTAGCTATTACTATATACTAGTTTTAGTATTAAAACTTACCTATTAGGTTATAGATTAATTTATAACGTTACTTCTAAACTTATAATTATTACTAAAGCTAGAACTACTCTCTAGAGCTACTATTCTTTTAGGTTAGGGTTAGGAAGTACTTTACTTTACCTATTCTTCTCTATAGCGACTTACACCTCTTTTTATTACTTTACTATTTATAATACCTATTTAAATTATTAGGAAGTAATAAGAGAACCTTACTACGTTATTTAATAGTAAGAAAGAGTAAGAAATTAGTAGATTAAATTAGGAAATTACCTAAAGAAGTAATCCTATAAACCTTAGGGGTATAAATATTCTTCTATCCTTTCTTCTCTTTCTCTTCTTTTTCTTTTCTTTATTATATACTTTAAGCTTTATACCTTTACTAGCACTCTTTTTACTATATTTAGCGTTTATATAACCTTTACTATTAAGCTCCTAGCATATTCTTATCTTTAATAGTTCTTAAAAGCTATTACTTTCTTAAATTCTTAGCACGCTAATAGCCTTAGCATTAATAATACTAGAATATGCTAATAGCCTTAGCATTTATAGAGGTAAAGCATAAGTAATACTTCTTACTACTTTTAGTTGCTATCTAGTCTTCTAGTCTTTAACGATTCTTTTATTGCTATTACTCCCTTAACTTTAAAGACTTAACTACTAGTAGTCTTTACTTTTAAGAACTTAACCTCTTTACTAGGCTTAGTATGCTAATAGCTTTAGTATTAGTAGTACTAGATAATACCTTTTAACTCCTTAATAGTAACTATATTGCTATACTTGCTACTTCCTTTCTTATAGACCTAAGCTACTAAGTAGGTCTCTTAAAGAAACTTATTATTAGTATTATATAAACTATTACTATTATTCCTTAACTTTAAGGACTTAATTTCTTTACTACTTTAGTCGTAGTAGTGCTAAAACCTATACTACTTTTAAGTACGTCCTAAATTCCTATAGAATATTATTAGTAATCTTACTACTACTAACTTAACCTTAGTACTTTAATCTAGGCCTAGCACGCTATAACTAGAAGGTATATTTAGTAAAGATATATAAGTATCTAATTATTCTATATTCTATTCCTAAGTAGAGTAGAAAGAGCATTTAGTAAAGATATATAAGTATTTAATTATTCTATATTCTATTCCTAAGTAGAGAGATATAACGCTAGGCCTAAACCACTTAAAAAGGAAATCTAAGAGGCCTAGAGGGTATAAATATCTTTCTTTTCTTACTTATCCTCCTTTTTTTTTTCTTCTTTCTCTATACTAAGGTAGTATTTCCTAAATAGAGGTATAAAGACACTAAGGTAGTATTTCCTAAATAGAGCGACGACCTACTAGAAGCACTTATTATAAGCTTATGTACGCTCTTTCTAAATAGACTTAACACAAATTACCTAAATAGGTAATCCCTTAATCCCTAGGAGTATAAAACACTTTCTTTCTCTTTTTCTCTATTTCTTCTTTTTCTTTTTCTATATACTAAGATAGTTCCTCTAAATTAAAGGTATCTCTAAAACGGCCTATTAAGCTAAAGGAATAAGCTATAGTAACTTAATATAATAGTAGCGTTCTTACCTCTTAATTAGAGTAGTATTAAAGATATTAGTCTTTATAGAAAGCTAGGTATTATTTTTAAGTATACTATATAGACCTTATAAAAGGATTATCTAAAATAGTAACTACTAGAAATTTCTCTATAGCGATTATATTATAGAATAGTAACAACTAGTATACTTAAATTAACTTTATAAAATAGTAGGCATATACTCTAAATATATAGAATTATATTAATCTAAAAGGAACTAGTTCTCCTCTAAAAGAACTAGTACGCTTATCTAAAATACGCCTAGTAAAGCCTACTATTTTTTAAGTATTTATAAAGAATAGTAAGGATTAACTTACTTAAATAGTAGAGTTAATTCCTACTTAAGAATATAATGTCCTATTATAAATATATAATTTAGACTACTAAGAGTATTAAGACACTAAAAACGCTATAGTTAAAATTAATAACTTCTTAAATAAGATAGTATCTAAAAGTCTTTAGAATTACGTTACTAACATCTTTAAGGCTTAAGATATACTTTAGGCACTTTAGAAAGGTATTTATTCTTTCTAAACTAGTATAATCTTAAAGCTAGATAAAAAATTTAATACTTTAAGGAAGGGATATAAATAGTAAGAACTATAACTCTAGCTAATCTACTAGATATCCTTTTAAAAAGAAAGTTCTTTTTATAATAAGGATAGAATTTTTAAAAGATAGCTTATAGATACCTTTATAGACGCTATTTAAGCTTCTTGCTTTAGTGCCTAAATATAGTTTACTTATTATTATATAGAAGGTAAATAACTTACCCTTTTAGAGTATATTAAGAAGTATTAGACTATCTATAGTAAGGAAACTATATTAGTATTATAATCTAGTATTGCTTTTATTACTACTCTTAATAGAAAGACTTAGGAAGAGATATCTTAATCTAAGAAGACTTCCTTAAATATAAACGCTTATTAACCTTTCTTAACGTCTAGATTATAAAGTTCTTAGAAGGATAAAAAGATAGTTCCTCTTTACCTCTATAATAAGACGGAATACTATAACGATTATTTCTATCTTTAACCTAATAAACGTCTAAATAAATAGTATCCTAACCCTAAAGTAGAAGCAAAAATTAAGAAAAGCCTTAAGAATCCTTAGCTTAAAGTAAGAGTTAATTATATCCTTAAAATAAGTTAAGATTAAGAGCGTAGTAATAATAATTAACTACTTAAACTAATTAAATATATAAGTATTAGAATAGTAGTTATAAGAGTTACAATATTTATAGTAGTTAAGATATCTTTTAATAAAAGGTTTATTCTTAATTCTAAAGCAAATATATATATTTATAATAATAGATCCTACTTTAAGATATATAAGAGTATTCCTAATTCTTTAATCTATAGTAGGGTCTCCTTATAGGTAGTAGAATATAGTAATATAGATATTATTATTTTAGGCTCTAAAGGATACTAAATAGTTACTCTCTATAATATTACTTATATACCTAGCTTCTATAAGAATCTAGCTTCCTATTATAGGATAAAAGCTATAGGATATCACTAGAATAATGAAATAGGCTAGATTAGGCACGTTAAAATAGGAAAGCTTCTAGCTAAGATTATCCCTTCTAACGTTTACTTCCTCTTTAAAAATAATCCTTACTATACCTTTTCTATAACATTATTACTTCCTTATACTTCTATAGCTTCTATATCTAAATAGTATTAATAAATAGGTTATATTAGTAAAGTTATAGTATCTTATATAGAATGCGCTACTAAAGGCGTAAAAATTACTCTAAATATTACCCCTTCTAGAGATGCTAAAGATAATGACTATTTCTATAAAATCTATATCAAAATAAAGCAAAAGAAATAGATCTCCTATTAACTAATGGATTTAGGCTTAAAGCCCTTTAAGAAGCTTTATATTAATCTAATTTAAGTTAAGAAAGGCTATAATAATAATTGCTAAATTATTTACGCTTACTATACTATTACAAAGTTCTATCTGCTAGAAATACTTCCTTAGAAGATATAAGAGAATTATATTTAATTCTTACGCTATATGCTTACTATTATTAAGAATATAGGTTATAAAGTAGGCAATATTAAATATAAGGTCCTTTAAATCTATAAGGATCATAAAGCTATAATAGGTAAGAAGTAGGATAATAAGATCTAGCTAAATAATATTATTAAAGAACTATCTATACTCTATACTACTTTATAAAACGGTCTTATAGAAGTATTAGGACAAATCCTAATATCTATTATAAGGGTACTAAAACAATATAGTAACCTTCTAAATACGTTATAGCCTAAACTTACTTACTTAGTAGTATATCTACTTAATAGGATCCTAAAGAAGTAGCTAAATTAGAGAATACCCTTTAAGATAGTATTTAAATAAGTGCTAGATCTCTCGTTAGTCTAAATTATTAGCTTAAAAGCCTATATTTATAATCCTAATATTCTAAAGCTTAAGAAGCTTTAATCTTGCTTAATTAAAGGCTAGCTAATAGGTTATACTAAAAGTAACATCTTTAGAGTCTAGATTCTTTTAAATAACTATATTATTAAAGCACGAGATATTATAATTAATAAAACTATTAAATTTAATACTACTACGCTTACTATAATTAATGACCAATTTACTAACGCACCTCTAAATACACTACTCTCTTATCTTAAAATAGACATTAGTAGTAGTATATTTAACCTGCAAGAGGCTAAATAATAGCCTAATTAAAATTAGGGAGCATAGGATAATTAATAGTAAGAATAAGATAGCTATTAGACTTTTAAAAATAATTCTAATTAACCTATGTTTAACGACTAGCTAATAACGCTTAATCCTATATTATTACTATTATCTTAGCCTTTTTTATAATATCTAACACCCTCTATAAGTCTATTACCTACTTAAGATTATACTAAATTAAAAGAGGATACTCTAGAAGATCTTACTCTTATAATTCTACTAGTACTACTACTAGCTACCCTAATAGCTTGCCTAAAATAGTAGTATATTACTAAGTATAAACAAGAGATCTAAGCCTCCTAAAATGTCTCTATACGTATTATAAGAAGTAGTTATATCTTACGATCCTTAAGGACTACTAATCTAGTACTCTATAAACCTTACCTCCTTACCTTATTATATTATGCGTTCTCTATAGCTTTAATTTAATACTACTATAAAAGAAATATGCTAGAATTACTAAAAATATAGTTTAAAATAATAAAACGCCCTAATTAAGACTAGTATCTTTTAGCTACTAAAATTAAGATTAAAATACTTTAGGAATAAGGCATATTTAAAAAGGTCTATACCCCTTAAACTAATAAGCCTATTCTACCCTTAAAGTAGGTATTCTTAGAGAAGTACGATTTAAATAGCTTTTTTCTTAAATATAAGGCTAAAATCTATATAAGAGGAGATCTATAGCACCAAAATCTAGAACTAGAGATTTATACTACTACTAGAGCTTACTATATATTATGCGTAATTCTTACGCTAATAGCTACGTTTAATCTAGATCTTTACTAATTTAACGCTATAAATGCCTTCCTAAATACTATTCTAGATAAAATAGTTCTAGTTTAATGCCCTAAAGGCTTTAATATTCCTAAAAAGGTCTTACTACTTTGCTACGCCTTCTATAGACTACTAAGATCTCTATTACTATAGTATTAGGATATAAGAGCTACCCTTTATACGATAAAGTTTAAGCTTATTCTAAAAGACTCCTACCTTTTTAAACACGTTTAGTATCCTATCTTCCTCTTTTGTTATATTAATAACTTCCTTCTTCTTTTACTAAAAGCATATTAAGTAGAAGCAGATAAGATAAAATATAAACTTAGTATGCGCTACGCTATAAGGGATTTAGGCACCCTAAAAAGCTTCCTTAATTGTAAGGATTCCTCATAGGTTTAGTGTTTAGTGTTAGATCCAGAGATCTAATCTTACAAATAAAATCTCTTTATCCCGTTTAGGGTTAGTATGTCTAAGGATCTCCTAGGCCCTATATCTTTATATTTATAGCTCTATTTCTAAATCTCCTCTCTCTATACGTAGATCCTATAATATTAGCTATATTTTACTTGCCTAATTACGCCTAATAGCTCCTTATATAATCTACGTACCTCTATACTAAAAAATAACTCTATATATTTATTACGTATTGCTAAATTACTACTAGCTAAAGTTATACTTAAATCTACTAAATAATAATAATATATTAGTAGTACTATCCTTAGTTAGGATTAGCGCTATTTAGACCCTTATAGAAGGTATTAGCAAAGCTATAAATACTTAATTAAATAAATACTTTTTTAGCGTTATTTACTAAAATAAAGAGTATAAAGTAGTTAAAGCGTTTACCTTACTATATTCTTCTACTAATAATCTATAGAAGCGTTTCTATATCCTTTCTACTTATTATCTACTTATATATATCCTATCTCTTATCTAAAAATATCTATTATTCTATTATCTTAATTCTAATAATAATAGAAATAATATTATTATAAATTCTTAGAATAACTAGCGCGCTAATTATAGTATGCTACCTTATTCTCTTTATCTTAAACGTAAATACTTATAATCTTATTTACTAGAGCGTTCTCTACCTTTCTATAACTTATATAAACGCTTTTTAAAGGCTATATTAATTATATTAAATATAGAAGCTAATTAGATATTAACCTTATAGTTAACTCTTTAATATAAACTACTTAATATCTAAAATTCTATTAAACTTTTTCTAATACTTAAAAAAGATAAAAGACTCTCTAATAATAAAGACGCTAAATTCCTACGTTAGAACGTTATAAATATCTATAAAGTAGAAAAAGCTTCTAAAGTAGTACTTATTATAGCGTTAATAAAAGAGCTAAGATTAAAGAAAGAGGTTTTAACCTCTAGTACTACTTAGATTACTAGCCTTTCTATAATAAAGGTAATTAAAGGAAAAGAATATATAGTAAAAGCGTTAGATAATAATAAAGTACGTCTTTTAAAAGATATATAACTTTAGTTAGATTTACTATTTAGTTAACCTAACCCTTTAAACGTCCCTCTAAGATTTCTTTCCTATTTACTTATTATACTTATAGACTTAAACTATTAAGTTGCTCTATTAGTAGTAGATAAGCCTTTATTTATATAGGCTTTATATAGAATTAGACTAAAATAAAGAAAATAAGTATTAGTAATTTATTAAGACGAAGTAGACCTATTAAACCTAGTATAGAATTAATACCTTACTATTAAAGAAGAGGATTTCTTATACTATTATATTAAATCTAGCTACTCTAAAGATTTCTTTAAATAACTTTATATTACGCTAGTAATATTATAGACTATAGCTCTCTACTACTAGTCTTTAAGATTAGTATAGGATATTATTATAAAGAACTTCTTAGAATTAAACTTTAATATAGCTTGTCTTAAGAAGTTATTTAAAACCTTATAAAATAAAGCTATAGATTAATAATATTTAATAGAGAATATTTAAGCCTATATTAACTAACTATAATATAACTATGCTATTAAATTAAATATAGTACGCTAGTTAGAATAATAAGCTATTATAAAACTAGAGACTAAATAAGCTACTAACTTTTAATATTAAGAATTAGTTAGCTTACTATATACTAAGGTTACTAAACTAGAAGGATAGCTATAAGTAATATTAGTTATAGTACTATTCCTCTATATTAATTATAAAGATTTAGAGGATAATACTATTCTAGATTATTATATATTAAACTCTATACGTCTAGTAATATTAAGTAATATCTAATCTATAAAAATATAATATTTAACTCTATTATTAACTACTATAAGCGTAGTAAGTAGTTACTCTTATTTTAAGGAACTTAGTAACTTTACTAGAATTAATATAACTAAGTATAAAATATAGAAGGAGAAAATGCTTAACGTCCTATTTAATAATAAGGTGTATTTATATGTTCTAATAAAAAAAAAAAGATTAAGTTTATTTACTAATACCTTACTAGCACTACTTATAACCTTATCGTTATTTAAGGAGGTAAAGAATTAAAGAACCTATATAAGTATATAAATAAGATATAGGCTAATCTAGATAGCTACTTTTATTCTAAAAATAGTTTTAAAGACGTTAAAGCTTAGTTAAAATTACCTAAGGTAAAAATAAAGGATTCTAAGACTCTTTAAGGGTTTCTAGGATAATTTAAAGCTAACTCTATAAATATAGAACTTAATAAACGTAAAAAGATTATTAAACTTAAAGATTTTATTCTAAAAAAGTTTATAAACCTATTAGTAGCTTATAATATTAAAGACTTTACTACCTTTTATACCTAACTTTATAATATTAATTATTATATTAACTATAAGCTAAATACTAACGTAAATTTAAATAATAATAACCTATATTAAAATAACTTACGTTAGGTAAATAATTAATCTTTTAATTAAGGAAGTAATACTAACGCTAAAAATAATAATATCTTTTAATTCCTAAATATATTCTAAGTACTAAAGGCTAAGAAACGTTATATTTATTATAGTAAGAAAGGATATTATACTAATACTAAGAACCTACCTTATAAGGGTTAAGAGCTATTATCTAATTAGAAGATTAAAGCTAAAGTTACTTAACTAGCTATAGTATTTATACGCATACGTTAAGGTTAATAGCCTTCTATTAAGAAAGCTTAAGATAAAAATAACTACTATCTATTAAACTAGATACTCTTTTACTAAGCTATAAAAAGGAGCTAAATAAGAATAAAGCGCAAAATAAATAAAAGAAACGTTAGAATAACTAACCTAATACCTAACTACCTAATATTAAAACTAATAAATAAAAAGCTAAAAAGACCTTTTATAAGAATAAGGAAGTTATTATTAGATATCTATATTATTATATTAAGCGCCTTAAATATAAAGAAGTAGTTTATAAAGAATATATTATACTAGTATACTCTTAAGCTATTTATATATTACTAGCTTCTATTATACCTATAGTATAGCTAAAGGATATTAAAAAGAAAGACTCTATTATTAGATCCTAATAGACTATAGTAAAGTAAGTTTATATTCTACGTAGTAAAGCATATTCTAATATAGATATCCTAATTAATATAAGTAGTAGCGTTATAGGTATTATTAATCCTTACTACCTAAGATAATATAATATACTAATATTTAACCTAACTTAATCTTAAATTATTAAGCTTACTAATAGTAAGTCTATTTCTATAGTTAATAAGGCTACCTTTATTAATATCTATATTAGCTACTATATTAAATAGCTTAGTTATTTTGTTATAAAAGTTACCTTATATAACCTTATATTAGGAGCGCCTTAGATAGACTAATATAAAGTTAATCTCTATAGAAAATTAAGAACCTTAACCTTTAGTAGTATATAATATATTACTAATTATATTATATTACGTTACCTAATATTAATAGATCTAAAAGGACGTATAATTAATTTTCTTCTCTTTAATAATATAAATATTACGTTTATATTAGCTATAGTATTTAAGAAGCTTTTAAAGCGTAAAGATGCTATTATTAATACCTTTTAGCTAGAAGATTTTAAAAAGATAAAAGATAATAAAATAATAAATAAAGATAATAATAATAAAGAAGTAATAAATCTCTTTACTTACGCTATCTCTAAAGAAGATTATATTAAATAGTAGAATAAGTAAGATAGCTTATATATATTATAAGAAGAAATACTAAAGCTTATTCTAGAAGAGTTCTAATAATACTTTAAGGTTTTTAACCTAAAATAAGCTAATACTCTTATACTATATTAAGGTAAATTTAATTACGCTATTAACTTTATCCTAAATATAAAAATACTAAAATATTATTCTATCTCTATATCCCTAAAGTAAGTATTAGTAGTAAAGTAATATATAGAGCAATTATTAGTATATAGGTTTATAAGGCTTTCTAAGTCTTAATATGCTATACTAATACTTTACGTTAGTAAGCTAAGTAGTAGTATTAGAGTTTATATTAATTATTATAGACTTAATAAAATTACTATTAAGAATAGTAATATTCCTTCTCTTATTAATAAAATACTTATATATTTAATACGTATAAAGTTTTACTTAAAATTTAATATTATTATAGTATTTAAATAGATTTAAATTAAACCTAAAGATAAGTATAAAATAGCCTTCCTTACTTAATATAGCCTCTTTAAATTTAACGTTCTCCTCTTTAGTCTTATAGAAGGACTAGGAATATTTTAATCTTACGTAAACTATATATTAATATAATTCTTTAATAATTTTATTACTATCTACCTTAATAATATCTTAGTCTTTAGTAAGACGTTAGAGAAATATAATATATATATTTATCTTATCTTAAATATATTAGAACGTATAAGTTTATTTTTAGATATTAAGAAGTCTAAATTCTATATCTAGGAAGTTAAATACCTTAGTCTAATTATTACTACTAAGGGTATTAAAATAAATCTTACTAAAGTTTAAGTAGTACTAGAATAGAAATAACTAGCATACTTAAAAGACGTTTAGGCATTTCTTAAATTTACTAATTTCTACTATTACTTTATATTTAGCTATTTAGCTATAGTAGCGCTATTAACTAATCTTATAAGAAAAGATACTATTATAATCTTTCTATAAGATCTAAAGGGGCTAGAAGAAAGAGCGTTTAAAGCTCTTAAAGAAGCTTTTACTTCTACCTCTATCCTTATTTACTTTAACTATAATAAGGAAACTTAAGTAGAAATAAATGCTTTAGATTAGGTATACATAGTAGTATTATTATAAAAGGATACTAATAAAGATCTTAAACTCGTTACGTTCCTATCTAAGAAGATAATACTTATAGAATATAATTATAATATCTATAATAAAGAGCTATTAGCTATTATCTAAGCTTTTAAAGAATAAGAACCTAAACTCTTTAGTATAAAAGATATTATTAAGGTCTTTTTAAATTATTAAAACCTCTAAATATTTATAAAAATAAAGAAGCTTACTTACTATTAAATATAATAGGCTAAATTCTTATTATAATTCTACTTCCTTATTAAATATTACTTAAGAATAACTAATAATAAAGCTAATACTCTTATAAGACGTTCCTAAGATCTTCCTTAAAGCGATAATAATCTATAAATTACTTAGTAGTATTAACTACTTCTATTCCCTTACTAGTTTAGTACGAAGAAGGTAGTTAAGCTTACTATAATTCTTATTAACCTTATTACCTTATCTTTTTTATAAGTAGCTATAATTATAGTAAATAAGTTAGATGCTACTATAATAGGAGAATTATATTTAGAACCTATTATAGAGAGCCTTTAAAATAAGGCTCTAGCTAGTTTAGATAATTCTTTACTAATTAATAAGGAATCCCTAGACTTTGTCCTAGAATAGTTCTTAAAAGAAGTAATAAAAGTAAGCAAGGTTAATAAGCTATTAATTATAATTTAACTAGCTAAAATATAAAAAGACTACTTCCTACCTTTTAATATCCCTAACTAAGAGTATATTAAGTTAATAAATTATAAAGCTATACTAAATAGTATAGTACTCTACTAATAGAAGCTCTTTATTCTTACTACCTACTTATACTATAAAGCTATAAAGTAGGCTTATTAATATAAAATAATAGAATATAGAGAAGTTATAATAATATACTATTATTTATAGTAAGACTACTAGTAGCTATATATATTAGAGTTAGTAAAGACTTTTATTAAGGGCTATTACTATATCTTTACTAAACTTATACGTTAAAAGAAGTAAGGCTTATTAAGATCCTTTCTACTACTAGAGCGTGCTTAATTAGATATCTTTATTAATTTTACTATCTCTTTACTAAAATATACTTATTAAGAAATTATCTATTACTATATTATAGTTATAGTTAATTACCTTATATAGTCCTAGAGATTTATTACTTTTCCTAACCTATTAGTTAAAATAATAGTTATAGTATTTATTAACTACGTCTAGAAGCTTTATAGTTAGCTAAATTCTATCTTATTAGATAAAGGAACCTAGTTTACGTTAGCATTTTAGGGCTATCTTTATAAACGTATTAGTATTACCTTAAGGCTAAGTATAGCCTAGCATCCTAAGATAGATAAAATTATAGAGATCTTAATTGCTATACTTAAATAATACCTACGCTTATTTATTAACTAGGACTAAGATAATTAGGCTTTATTATTATCCTTTATTAAGTTTATAATTAACTTAGTAGTAAGCACTACTATAGGCTTTATACTATTTAAGGCCTAGAATAGCTTTCTTCTAAAATTAGGATTAAAGTTAGCTTATTATTTACTACCTAAAGCTTTATATAAATCTATAGTAGCTTATAAGGAAGTTATCTTAGTAGATTATATTTAGGATAGTAGAAAAAAGTTATACTAATTCCTAAAGAAATAACTAGTATAGGCTTAGTTATAGTAAAAGCTTTATGCTAATAAGTACTAACATCTAATACCTAATCTTTATTTAAGAGATTAAGTTTGTCTTAACGTTTATAACTATAATATAATACGCCCTTTAAAGATACTTAATAATAAGAGCGTAGGACTATTTAAAGTCCTCTATAAGATTAATAGTATTACTTATAAGTTAAATCTACTTAAGTTAATAAAAATACATCTAGTATTTTATACTTAGCTATTATACTCTATTAATGACGAGGCTAAGCTTCTTAAGGAAGTTAACTCTCTACTAGCTACTATTAATAAAATTAAAGGCAAAGAAGATGTTAGGGACCTATGGGCGCAAGGGTGCAAGCTAACGGTAGATATGATTTAAGAAAACTAATACGAAGAATCTAAGAGAGAGGGTAGGGAATGGTCGTAGGTAAGCTATACCAGATAATCCTTGGGCGCTAAGCCCTTAGCATTACGTAACAGGGGATGCTAATGATGTTACAACAGGATTAATAGTAGCAGATCCATAATAATACTCTTCCCTCTAAGATTAGCGCTCCTAAGCTAAAAACTTATAAAAGGATAAGATCTGTAATTAAGTTGTATAGTCCTATAATTCTAACGCTTTTTAGGGTATAAAATATGAAACATAAAAGCAATAAAAGCAAAGATAATAACCTTCCTTTATGTGCAACTACTATATATGCCTATTCCTTATACTACCCTCTAACTTACTAAAGCAACTATTAAGAGGCATTAATAAACCTTAAGATATCTTTAGAATACTCTGGTTTATAGACTAAGTATTAAGGCACGCGTAGTAGTATCCTTTTACTATTCTAAGGGAATTTCGTCTAAATTATATTCCTCCTCCTTCTTCTTCTAAAAGTCTATAAATATAGGGTATAGTCTAGGTTTATTAAGGTTCTAATTATAATATTTGGCGACTAGCTCTAGGTAAGAGTTAAGATCTAACTATAGTTACTAGTTAGAGTCATAATTCTAGTCGTTCTATTCTATAAACTAAACTTTATACTACAAGACTTTCTTTTTGCTAAAGCCCTTCATAATACCTATCTTGCTATTAATAATATAGTTAACTACCTATTCTTATTCTATATTATTATCTACGTTTATAATTAAGGGAAAGTTATTAAGTTCTTAGAGCACCATAGCATATTTAAGAACAGGGTAAAGTAGCTAAGCATAAAAGACTAAATAGATTTTTATCTTCTCTAATAATTCTAGCTTATAGGTAAGGGTATTAATCTTTTTAATAATTTTAAAAGGTTTAGTAGATTTATTATTAAGGGACTTTAATAGTTAGAGAGATTTGTAATAATGGGCGTTAAGTCATACTTAATCACCTAGTTTAAGGTCTAGTACTAGTTAACGAGTCTTATTAGCTTACTCTTCTATAAGGGTAGTAGACTACAAAATCTATTCGCAGAGGTATTTATAAAGGTTAGTACAAGTATAAAGATACTAGTCAGTAAGCTATTACTTAGTCTAGATTAGCTTAGTTCCTAAGAAGGCTTTTGGAGGCATTAGTTCTAATCCTAATTAGGGAAGATAACTATTAAGTACGTAGAAAGAACTCATCTTAGTAGAGGCATGGATAGCGTAGTTAGCTTTAAATTTAGCAAATAGTAGTAGTCCTACTTAGTTATTTTATTGCTAGTTGACGAAGCATCTAAGGTAAGCTTTTAGTACTATAACTAATATTTCTATAATACTATTACCCTATAGGTACTAAGTAGTAGTTAGGCAAATAATAACACTAACACGTTCGTAGAGACGTTGCTAGAATGCGGATATGAATTATAAACTATAGTTAGAAAAAATAGAGTTAGGCTATCCTATATGCTTCTATATTTAGTTAAGGAACGTAAAGACTATTATCTATATACTTAGATTAGGGAAGAGAATGAACCATTAGGTACGTGTTAGCCTATCTATAACGATTATAACATAGCAATAGATAGTCCTAAGGTAAATGTAGAGCGGTAAGGCAACTATAAAGTTAATAGAAATGTTGGACTAAGTATAGTTAGGCGGTAAGAACGAGCAAAGGAGACCTTGCTTCTTTTGCTTAACTAGTTTAGAGAACGCGCACTTATATACTTTAATATAGTGCTTTACGTCCTTAGCTATATAGAGCTAGAAGTAAAATTAGTAGAAGCACTAGTACGTGGAAGCTATGCTACTATAACCTATAACTTTATAATTATACGCGTATATAATAGCGTAGTATTAGAGACATTTCGCAAAAAGGATGAGGAGTCATTATCTATATTAAATAGTACTATTAGCAAGTACTTAGCAATCTCTAAGTTTAATTAAATCCTTCTCTAGAGTACTATATAGTAGGTAATGCGATTATACTACCTTAAAGTTATGGATTGCTTAGACAAGCTTATCTAATTAGCTAGTCTTAATAATATCTTTTTATAATATCTCTAGGTTGGCTAGCATGCTATCTATCCTAGGGTAATTAATTAGCTTACCTAGGACTAGGGTAAAACCCCCTATAGTTAGTTAATTAATTAGCTTGCCTTCTATAGTCAGCACATTGACTTTATTGGCAATAATTATAGCAAGTTTAATTATTATAGGTTATTCACTATTAATAAGGAGGATAGCAATCTTAATAGCATATTAAGTATCGTAAGAGTAAGATATCTCGTAGTAAGTATTAAAGTTATAAGGGAAAAGGATTAGTCGTGTTTATTAAGCAATCTATAAATCATTATTAAATTTTAGAAGATCTTATAATCTCTAAGTTAGCGCATTTACTTTTACGTTAGAGGGACTATTACAATATTTAATCTTGAACTAGAATTAGGAGAGGAACTCTACTTATTAAGCTTAATAGCAAAATAGCTTTTTAGTTAACATAAAAGTACGCAAGTTAAGATAGTTAGTAAAAACTTGCATAAAGTCAAAGGTTAAAAATAATTTAGGTTCCTATTCCTTAAACGCCCGTACGATTATAAGGAGCTCTTTATTATAGATATCGTAATTATATTCTACTAGAGTTATCTTTTTAGAGAAGAAAGCTACTAGGCAAAGCTTACTATGTGCGCCTTTTTATAAAAGGATAGCTACTACTACCTAATCTAAGGTATTAGTCTTAACCTAAGTCTTAGCGTTAGGGTTAAAGTAATAAAGGATTAGGGTAGTAGTAAAGGCCTTCTTTAAGGCGTTAAATGCTTATTCCTTAGGTCTAGTCTTACTCTAAGGGAAATATAAGAGAGCGTCCTTTTTGGTTAGTACGATAAGTAGTATAACAATTTTTGAGTATCCTTTAATAAAACGGCAATAGAAGTTTATAAAGCTAAGGAATATCTAGACGTCTTTTAGGAAGGTAGAGTAGTGCTAGTTAAGTATAGCGTTAACCTTCTTTTTGTCTATTTAGATTCTATTAGGTATAATAATAATACTAAGATATTTAACTAATTAGGTTATAAACTTAGATTTAGAAATATTAAAGTAGAGTCTAGCTTTTTTAAGCTTATTAAGGATTAAGTAAACGTAGGTAATATACTCCTCTTTAGTCTTACTCTAAACGAGGACGTCATTAAGGTAAACTATGATAAAGTTATTAAGGTGTTCACGTATAGCACTATTAATATAAAATTAAAAACTTCCTAGTAATCCTATTATGCTAAATAGCATTACTAAGGTTTTAAAGAGTCTATAGCATATTAAAAATGCGATCTTATGCTTATCTTCTTCACGAATTTAAATATTATTAAAGGTAGTAATAACGTTAAATTGTAAAAAGAATTTTGCTTTATAGATCTTTGTCAATGTTTCTATTAAGAGTAGGAGTACGTTTTAGTTAGTTAGCATAATCTTATTAAGTCCATAGTAGTTAACATAGACATAAATACTACCGCCTAGTTTACTAACGCATAATACAAGTATAGCATAGTAAGAGGTACTTAGTTAGATAAAGCCTTTTCTAAGCATATTCTTAATATATTCCTTAACGACCTATACTTATTAGCAAGATATGCTATAGAATTTACGTATAAGTACTTTTACATTTAGGTTAGTAGTAATAGCATAGTTAAAACCTAGTTAGTATGGTGGCAATTTATTAGCTTAGTAAGGGTTAAATAAGGGGACGTAGTAATAGAATTTTAGCGGTATTAATTTTAGTAATTCTTCTCACGTTAGTAGGTCATAGTTAAGCTTTTCGCGCTATTTAGTATAGTCTTTAGTAGAGATCATAATAATACTAGCAACGTTCCGCTAAGAAATAAGGTTAGGGTCTTCTTCTTCTTCTAAGGCTTTAAAGTCTTCTTAGTAAAGGGCTATAAAATAATAATCTTTGCGCTTAATTATAGCTATAAAGACTCATAGCAATACTATATAGATATTAAGGGTTTCTTCTTGTTGTTTGTCTACAACTACTTAACCTTTATAGTTAATAATAATTAAGTAATAGGAGGCTATGCAGTACTTTATATAATGCTTAGAGTAGAAACCTAATATACGTTAGCCTCCCTAGAGCGTAACTTCGTATTTATTTACCTATGAGTCGCTAAGAATTATATCGTGGTTAGCGATTTTTATTATAAAGTAGAGAATCTATTCAAAGTAGATATTAATACGTAATGTAATAGCTACTATGTAGGTTATTTTTATAACAGCGTGGCTATTAGCTATTTTGGTATAGCAGGGTTGGGTTATCTTTACTAACGGAATGCTATAAATTTTAAGATAGTAGGAGTTAATGATGCTAAAAGTACTACTACCTATATTAATTAGGACTTTAGTTTTAGTATACGCGTTATTATTAATAAAGACATTGCTAATAATGCTCTACTATTAGCCTATCTTTAGAATAGAATATTTTGGTAATTGGTCAATAGGAACATAGGCTACTAATATATAGATAATAGCTATGCCTATAGGATTACTTTTAGTCTTAGAGTTACTTAGGTAGTTAATAACGGCCTCTATTTAACGTTTTTATTATTTATTATGCGCTTCTATTTTATTTAGCTCTTCTGCGCAACGTTATAGAGGAGTATCTAGTTTCTCTAGTCCTAGTAGTAATAATTATTATATATTAATAAGTAATTATGCTATAGGTTTAGATTTTATAGTTAGGTGTTGTCTTACTATAGATAAATACTAGCAAGTTTAGTAGAGATATTAAAATTAGAGAGGGCTAGCTTGCTTTTATACTTTAAGTTCTTGTCTTTATAGTTATAACCTTATTCGCTATATTAAGTGTAGTAGTAGTCTCGTATTAGACGTTAGTAGAGAGTAACTTTGTAGTATGGTACGTAGTTAATTTAGTTATTAGTTTAGTTGCTATTATTATTATTCTAACTACTAGATAGTTTCTTACTATCATTAGTTTTGCGTTTAAGGTTTTAGTTAATAACTTATAACTCGTTAATATATTTAGTAATAGTGGTAGCTTTAGAAAGAAATAGGCACTATATAATCTCTTTAATGATTATATATTTAAGGTAAGTAACCTTATCTACTTCTATGAGGCTAGCATTAGTAATTTTACTATTAAACTTAGTAATATATAGAGCAAGCTTCTTATTCTTCTTTATTTAGTTTAAGGAATTTTGTAACTAGGTGATAGTATCTTTGTAAGTATTGCGTTTTTAGGTATATTAATCTAAGTCCTTCTAAAACTCTGTTATATTAGAGTATAGATTTAGTAATTTATATTAAGCGTAGTTTTTAATAAACCTAAGGGTAATGTTAAAAGTCTTACTGTATACCTAAATAGCAGTATCTAGTTCTATAGGAAAAGAGGCTTACTTGTTGTAGAGATAGTCCTTAACGTGGAGTTTCTACGCAAAGTATTGTTTAGGGTTATAACTAGAGTATTTGCCTAGATTGCTCTATTTACGTTTCTTGCTTTTACTACTAGCTAAGGATCTAGATACTGCTAAAGTTAGGCTATTAGTTTAGATATAAGGGACTTATTAATAAGGAGAAGGCATTACTTACTTATTATTAGAGTTAAGTTAGTAGATATTCTCTTTAGACTTATGTGTAAACTAACTAAGCTAGTTCTTAAGATTTTTATTTTAGAGGCAAAGGGCTACAATCTCGTTACGCTTCTTAGCATAAGAAGTATATAGTCGTTTAATATCGTTAAGTACTTTATTAAGTTCCTATTAATTTATATTATAGGCGTTCTTTAGGTAGAGGACGCGTTTATTATTTTTACGGTTAGCTTTAACTACGCGGTTAAGTTATTTACGAAGTTAATCTATCTTTACGCGTGCTTTATTAGCTATAACTATAGCGTTATTAAGTTTATTAGTCATATCTTTAATACCTTGCTCATAGTATTAGTAAGCGTTTATTATATTATTTAGTTAGGCGTAAGTCTCTTAAGCATAGAGATTAGCTACTTAGGCTAATTTAATATAACTACGTAGCTATTTAAACTAAAGTTTTAGTAATATAGTAACGCTATAAAGGAATCCTTTATAAGTCTTAATAATTTCTAGATATAAGTTACCTTAAGTATAATATATAAGTATAGGGTCTAGAGGGACGCTTTTGATAGTGCTGTCTAGAGGAATAGTTTCCTAGGCTTAGAAGGTAACTTCTTCGCGAAGGAGTTATACTAAGAGTACTTAATTCTTCTTATCTAGAGTAATTAATTAGTAGGTAATAAAGTAAGAGAGTATCTAGTAGTTTAATAGTAGCTCTTTAATCTAGGCTTAGTTTACTAGTTAAAGAGTAGTGATTGGAGGATTAGTAGAGGATGCCTTCTCTTTACCTTTATTTTAGAATTATAATTAGCTATAGATGTAGCTACTCTTAGCGATTTCTAAAATATTAGATAGTAGAGGTACCTTAGTTATAGAGCTACGACAAGAGTATAAGGAATTACAGCGTGAAGCTTAGCTATAAGGTAGTTTTATTATAGCGTTATCATTATTGCTATTAATCTAAGTATAAGGTAGCATAATTATAAACTAAGTAGTATTCTAAGTCCCTAATTGCTATTACTTATAAAGACGAAACGCGAAATAGGTCCTATGGGTCTTACTAGTATCTCCTATGGTAAGATAAGGGTTTAATACGGAGCAAGTATAAGTAGTAGGCATAAGCGCTAAGAAGTCTTAAGATAAAGTACAAATAGGTCGTAAAGGTATAATAAGTAATTTAGGAAAAGGAGTAGGAGGTCCAATTTGTTATAGTTCATCTTTAGGGCTCATTATAATATAGCAGAATAAGCAAAGTCTTACTACAGGTATAGTAGTAAAGGAAGATTATTAACTTATAAGTCTAGTAAGGTAGAAGTTCTAGGTTAACTAGGGTCCTTTAAGCCCTTTAATTAGACGCTAAAAGTCTAAGCTTCTAGCGGGGTTAAGGGTTAAGAGTTTACGTATTTACTACGCTAGTAGGTTGGATTTACTAGGATCTAAAAATAGGATTCTATATTTATATAGGTAGACGTATTAAATCTTTAGATTTTAATACACTAAAAATTAGGATTATTTTTTAAATAGTATAAGGTATTAGTTTTATGTTAGGGACCTATGGGCGTAAGGGTATAAGCTAATAGTAGATATGATTTAAGAAAATTAATACGAAGAATCTAAGAGAGAGGGCAGGGAATAGTTATAGGTAAGCTGCACTGGATAATCCTCGGGCGCTAAGCCCTTAGCATCACGTAATAGGGGATGCCAATGATGTCACAATAGGATTAATAGTAGCAGATCCGTAACAGAAGAATAGCTTATAGACGCTATTACTAATAGTAAATAGGAAGGCTATAGTAAAGGTAAGGTCCTTAAATATAGGATTAAATAGAATAATTATTATAATAAGAGTTAGTAACTATAGCAAAACGTGCTTAACGTACCTAATACTATCTTAGAGTTTTATTACCTATATCCTAATAAACTAGATCTATATCTCTTATAGAAGCTACTAAAGCCTAACTAAGAAGAAGATTATAATATTAATAGTCTACTTATAGATTAGGATCTTACTATATAAAAGTACTTTATTTTTATAGTTTTATACCTCTTATTTTAGGTTTAATTTAATAATACTACTATTAAGATTATTAAATACTATAAACTAGCTTAAATAGATATCTCTACCTTTATTAATAGGTTTAGATAGTTACTAAGGTTAGTAGATAACGTATTATAGTTTCTCTTAGTAATAATATATATAAAGGAGTTTAGCATTTATATAGACTAGACTAGACTAAACTAGACTAGCCTAGCCTAGCCTAGAATAGAATAGATTAGAATAGTCTAGGAGGTCTATTTTAGAAGGGGGGAGTTATATAAGGATTCCTTATAGGTTTAGTATTTAGTATTAGATCTAAAGATCTAATTTTGTAGATAAGATCTCTTTATTCTATTTAGGGTTAGTATATCTAAGGATCCCCTAAGCCCTATATCTTTATATCTATAGCTCTATCTCTAGATCTCCTCTCTCTATACGTAGATCTTATAATATTAGCTATATTCTACTTACCTAATTGCGCCTAATAGCTCCTTACATTAATATTTAAATACTTTAAGATTAAGCTAATTAAAAGCTCTAGATCTTATAGGACTAGTATATTAATAAAATTAGTGCCAAATTCTAGCTTAATATTATAAAGAAGACTAAATATATTATTCCTATCTTAAATCTTATTAAACTCATTCTAAATAAAGAATAGGCATTTAAAGATTAGATCTATACCTTCTAAATACGTTATAGCTTTATAATCTACCTTATAATAGTATATAGGCTAAATATCTATTATATAGCCTCTTATTTAAGCTATTTTAACTAGAATCCTTCTAAGCTTTACTACTATAAGATTAAAAGAACTATTCTATATCTTTAAGCAATAAAATACCTTGCGCTTAAGTATTATAGAATTGCTAAAGTACCTACTACTAGTAAAGAAGTGTTTCTTGTAGCCTATAATGCTATATTTATAGATAATTAAGAGACTTAAAGATTAACTTAGGGCTTTTTATTTAACCTATTTAGAGGACCTATTAGCTAGTAATCTTTACGCTAGAAGACTATCTTAATATTTATAATAGAAGCAGAACTTCTATTCCTTTTAAACGCCTTAAAAGAGCTAATCTTAATTTAACGCCTCTTCTTATAGCTTAAGTTTAATCCTAATATTAAAATACTAATATTAAATAATAATACCTAAATAGTAGGTATCATAATAAAGTAGGCTTAGCTTTTATTTTCTAAATTGAAGTATATTAATATATATTAGTTCTAGCTTCATTAAGAAGTTACAAAGGGCTATATTTCTATTAAATAAGTTTCTATAGGTAAGATACTAGTAAATAGTTTAATAAAAGCTCTCTTTCTATAAGAATATAAGAAGTTTAAAAAGATACTAAATTTAATAAATATAAAGCACTTAGTGCTAGCTTAGGAAGATTCTTTTTAAAACGCTATAAATACTTTTACTATTACTATAAATTACTAAATCTCCTATATTTTTATATAAGCTAGATTTCCTACGCTAGGGCTACTTAATAGTACCCTTTATTTCTTATTTTAATTAGTTTTAATATTTTAGTAGCTTAGTCTTAGAAAACCTAAAAATTAATATTCCTTTATACTTAATACTAAGTATATCTTAAGATCTATAGGTTAAAAACTTAGGGGGTATAATAGAAAGTTTATTCTAAACCCTAGATCTACGCTAGTCTTAATCTAGGATTAGAAAGCAGAAATACTAAAATTTAGCCTCTATTAGCTATTATATCTTTTTGCCTTTTCTACCCTTTTTTATATATTACTTTTGCCTCTATTATAGCCTAAATTCTAGGCTCCAAGAAGACACGTTTTACGTCTTTAACGAGGTATAAATACCATAGTTATTGCAGTAGTTAGTTAATTAGATTCTTCAATGTTCCCTTCACCGATTCTGCATTCCCTGAGCTGCACGGACCGTATTCCGTCAGAATTTTTTGGCCTTTCAGATTTCAGAGGGGAACTGTTCAAGCTGTTCTTTGTCAACAAACCTCGACCCAAAGTTTTACCTCAATGTTGCGCATACATAATTACATTTCTAAGCGATGACGAACCTCTACAGCAATGTAGCTACGCGATTAACGATCATACTACGCTCAGAGCCGACCAAATTCACCGCAAAACACAGCAGGGTCAAATGCAAAACGAGCCGCGCAAGATGAAGGTTTAGGCATTCGATATATGGACAAGTAACGTCGGATTTTATTTCAAACAACTGAAAACGTTGAAGCGCTTCCTCTAACTTTCAATGCTGGCCAACGCTGTAGCAGACGGCGCAAAAAACGTAGTACCCGTCACAGCTTTCGAATAGTCCAAAATCCTGTCATGCTTCCCAACAGGTTCGCCAATAAACATGCGCTCCATCATCTTCTCAATAACCCATAACCGCCTAGAGTACCCGATAAAGTACGTGCCGTATTCCCCAGATGCCGGCGATCCAAAGGGCATATTGTCGCGAAGGATATCATACTCTTCACCATTGTCATCAGCGATAGTAGCAAGCGTCTTGTGTGCGGCCTGTTCGCCAGGTGCTGCATCATCCAGTTCAACATCATCCGGCTTGGTACGCCCAACAATGGCCTCTTGTTGCTCCTTCGGAAGCTTGTTCCAACCTGCGAGGTTATGCAAATACTTTTGCACTACAATATAGCTACCGCCGGCAGCGGCTTTATCTTCATCACCGATGATGACTGAGTCGTGTAGTTCCTGGCCGGTTGGATTCGCTGTACCGTCGACGAAGCCTAGGAGGTCCCGGAGGTCGAAATAGCGGAAACCAACTGTCTCGTCAACAACCTTGACCGCATCGCCCAGTTTGTCTAGCACTTGTCGTTCAAACTCAAAGGTAATGTCCCGACGCTCGGCGCGGATGTGGAATAGTAGGTCACCGGGTGTTGACACTGCTGTATGCTTTGCGCCCTTTACCTCGGGGAATGGATGAAGCTCCGAAGGTCTAGGGAGAGAAGTCACTTCGTCCCAGATCTGGCTCCCTATTCCAATGGTGTATATCAAAGCATCTTTTGAGACTGTTATACCGCTCGCTATGCTGGGAAGACTTGCCAGTAGGGATCGTACTGCTTTGATAGCCTCTGGTTTACGTTTGACTGATAGTACGAGGAATGTCGCCGCAGTCGTGAGTCCTGCCTCTACTCGCTGGGGTGTGATAGACTGGCCCTGGCTCATTCTGGAAGTTGTTCCAAGTTCTCTACACGAACGATACTGAAGTACAGGGCGACGATGAGGCCGAGCAGCCTGTTTGATGGATTTTGTGCGGAAACCTTGTCGTAATGATTGATTCAGTGAAAATCGCAGGAAAGTTCCAGAGTATACAGGTGTGAGATTTGAGTATGAACCTTTCTGCAAGCTTCTGTAGAAGATATTATGATAGCGCATTTGAGCTGAAGGGTCTCATGCCGGTTTTATAAAATCCGAATTTTCCAATTGGCCCCAAGAAATGTAAAAGAACACAACTTGTTGTCAACGTCAAGCCTGGATTCGGGCGTCTTAGTAATTGTGTATCATCTCTCGTACGAGTCCTCGAAGTTTAGATCTTCTAATCAACTTGATATTGATAGACAATGGGAGAGGAAGCGACTCTTAGCAGGGTTATCCTTGCTCACCCCACCAAATCTAGCGGCAGGCTATTTTATCCTTTCCCAGGCAAAACAAGCATCAGGATCCTCTGTTAAAGTGCCAAGTCTACACCACCATCGAATTGCACCCCTCTACCTTGAGACTTGGACAGTTGAATGGCTCCAGGCATCCGTAGCTCGTCTCTCTCCTCCACATCACCAATATGCTGCTCCTCGATTATCAGAACGTGCTGATCGAGTCGCTGCTCAAAGACCGATTCTCTGGGTAAGGCCTCGCGCATTCGTTTTTGTGAGAGCGTCAGACTTATACCGAATTAATACAGAGCTCCCCCGGTTGCTATTGATCAAGTCGTTTCCGACTTTGATGGTGTAACCTTCCATATATCAACTCCCGAATCCAAGTCAAAAATCCTCATATCCATATCGGTCCGCTGCTACAAGGAATTGGTACAATATGGAGCTCAGGCTGTGCTGGAGCGCGAATATGGTCCTTATATCGTGGACCCAGAATCGGGCTATGACTTTTCGTTACTAGTTGACTTGGAGAATCTCCCAGAGGGTCAAGGTACTATGCATTGGAGCATACGGTAAAGCGAGTGCTAAGTCATGATCTAGAAGCTCGAGACGATCTGATCCGCCGGATTTCCCTACTAAAGCGCAATGCCATGGCGGCACCATTCGAACAAGCTTTTGACGAATTCGAAGCTCTACAAGAAGAAGCCTCCAAGTATACATCAGAGTCCGCGCCCCAAGGTGTCAAGGAGGGTGGAGAAGTTCGTGCAATCCATTATCGAGAGCAGGAAGCAATATACATCAAAGCCAGTCACGACCGAGTAACGGTTATCTTCAGCACAATATTTTCGGACGAAACAGATCGCGTGTTTGGAAAGGTGTTCTTACAGGAGTTCGTGGATGCAAGAAAACGAGCTATCCAGAATGCTCCACAGGTCTTGTTCCGCAATGATCGTCCCCTAGAGCTTTCTCATATTCCGGGGCTTCCATCTGGAAAAGGGGAGATTGGGTACATTACTTTTGTGCTATTCCCTCGGCATCTGCAGAGAAAACGCAGAGAGGAAGTCATTTCACACATCCAGACTTTCCGCGATTACTTCCACTATCACATCAAGGCATCCAAGGTAGCTAAATCAAGGCAACCAGTTATATACAATACTAATCATTATATAGGCATACATTCACTCCAGAATGCGTCGGAGAACGGCAGACTTCCTTCAAGGTAATATGGACTTCTTCTTAGGCGTGGCATTCACTAACTCGCTATCAAGTCCTACGCCGAGCTCGACCAGAAGCAGAAGAAAAGGAACGAAAAACAGCAAGTGGCAGATCTTTCAGAGTCCAATAGAAGCCCTGGTCAGACTCAGATTGCACTTATGGATATGTATAGTATGGCTACCTCAAGCAAAGTAGCTGTACCTCAATTACGAAAAAAACGAAGCATATACAATTATCTGCCTTCCTCCTGAAACTCGCCGTGCACTGAGTCTCATCCTGAAGCAATCTATTTTGAGACTTCATTATTCATGTTGGAAGCAGCATCCAAAACCCAGCCTTTTTTCTTGTATTTGTTTGGCCAGATACCATTCTTGCCTGGTGCAAGAATTCCATTTGGATCCACAGCGTTCTTGATCTTCTCGTTCAGCTTCATTTGAGCGGTATCGTTGAAGTTTTGCGTGTTCGCAATCTGATCCATCAACGGAATATGAGTTCGATACTCGGCCCAACCTCGCGCAGCACAATCGTCCACCAGTGTAAGTATCAGCCATCTGGCCTTCTTGCGTGCCTCTGGGCCTTCTCTGTTGAAGACATTCCAGACACTGTGATCTTACTGTTGTTAGTCCATGTCACGAAAGATATGATAAGGTATTGACTGACGCATCGCCCGCATGCCAACGACGAAATTGCCATTGAAGTCGAATCCAGCTTCAAAACAGCGCTTTTTGGAAAGGTCGTACTGAGCAGTTGCATCTTTTCCGGTTATTTTGCTAATTGGGGAGAAGAACAGATGCGCTCCATTTGGGACCTAGCTACTACGGTCAGCACTTTCTGAGCCATCGGATGACATATGGGATAAATTACTCTATCCAACATAACTCGTTCGTTGTCGGAATACCCTGCAGGACTTTGGCTCTCGTGTGCAAGACACTGAATGGCTCGGTGCGATCTTCGGGAAGCCAAAACTCGGAGCCAGGGATAGCGAGAGGGACGCCTTTTATGAATTCCAGTAAGACCTTTCGAGTTGGTTCTGGACCCTGCGATCAATTGACTTAATAGATACGGGACTCGATATGAAATTTCAACTCTGAAATCCAAGACTATTTGACAAGAACTTACATAAACGGCTCCAAAGGAGTTCCAATACCCTAGATCGAGCTTTTGAGCAATCGCGTACAGCTCATCACCGTTCCATGGCTCCTTTCTGTCTGTATATGATGCCTTGTTGTTGGCCACTGCAGCGTCTAGAGTGATATGTCTCAAGGTCAGCACGTTTTGTAGCACCATTTGCTGCGAGAAAGATTTAGAAGAGCTACCATCGTCTTTGAAATGATGAAGCATACCAGTCGAAGTGGGCGGATGGTGTCTGTGATCTTTGGGAGATCATCATCACGAGGGAATGTGATCATATACGCTTGAAAACCTCCTGGATTCGGCATCAACTAAAGAGGGTCAGTGTTTAATCCAGCAAGTCATATCGTGGATTAAGTGCGAGGAAACTGTACCCAGATTCCCATCTTGACCACGATTCCCAAGCTGCTCTGCGTAAAGATCCCATCGTTGTATGGCCAAAGCCATAGTTGAAGAGCTGCCAGCAACTATTGCCAGGTTGTTGGTCGGGTCGAAGGCCAGAATCGGTCGCATCAGGATTGGGAAGCGCGCCCATTCCAGTTCGTACCAGCTCGCCGTCTGGCAGAATGACTTCAAGACCGCAGTGCATTATCCCGTGATCTTGGTGTCTTAGTCAAGCTATCATAGTGCAAGGAGATTGGCACATGTATTAACCCCCATAAGGGGCTTTGGTGCAACGACAGAATTAGTTTCCAAAACAACCCTTCAAGAGAAAGGGCAGAAGCCACTTACTGTAGCCTACTCCACGTTCAACAGCATTCCCTGGTCATATCAGCACTCTCCAATTAATGATCATTTGCGACTGAGCATACCAATGATCGATCCACCACCTACATCTGGAACCTACTACTCAGTCAGCATCTTCCTGCTACCTGCAAACCTCAGAGCGAGCGGCAAGTTACGTCTAACTAAAGATGAACTCTAAGCTTATGTTCCTCCAAATAGTCATGAAGTTCAAAGTATGTAACTCCGGGCTCAACCAAAGTGTACGACCCTTCCACACTGACATTCAGGACTTTGTTCATATGGAGTCCCATATCCATTCTAACACTTACAGACACCCGTGGAGCAGTCCCACCATAGCCAATGTTTCTGCCAGCTGAGAAAGGCCATAGAGGAACACATAATTTGTTGCAGAGACGCACAGTATCTTGAACTTCCGGGACATTGCGCGGCGATATGATGGCAGAAGCTACTAATTAATCTCGCTCATATGGAGCATGCAAACCATGCGCCTTGCAGGACTGCATGTAGTCTCCGTCGATCAGTTCTAAGGTGGCAGAAATGATCTTTACATTCTCTGAGCCGCAGATGTTGATGACCTTGGTTGCGAATCGCTGAAAAGCATCCTCTGTGATGTTTGGAGGCAGCTTGCGGGGCCTGAAATTTGTCATACCTCTGGGTAGAAACAATAATGATCGATACGATCTCGCTTCGAAGATCTAGCATTAACGATCTAGCTTTGACAATAGAAGGAAAAGCTTTGGTCGGGGGGTAAAGACTCAGATTCTCAAATCAGAAATATGGTAATCATAGTTCCTTCCAAAGGGCAAAATAAGAGCGAAGAAACACTAGATATTCTGGAGCTGCCCATCTAATTGTTAGCTAGTACGCTTCTTTGTTGAAATCGATACAGTACCTAGCGTGTGAAATGGCCGAATCAGGTAATTACAGATGTTCGGTGTAAACGTTGTGTTCCATTCAGCGCACTTTTACGTCACACGTAGATCATACATAGATCTGCCATCGAATCGAAAGTTCCCAAGGCTTCGGGCGAAGTTCTTCCTAGCTACAGGTCGAGTACTAGACTAATATTTCAGCTCAAGTCGGTCGCACGGAAGTACCCCACTCTGATGTCCTTTTTATTGGACGAGGATGAAAAAATGGTACAGTGTATTTAAGACATTCTAGAGATATTTCAGCGATACAATAGTTTCAAGCGCATCTTAAACGAGTTTAAAAGCACCGGACATTGGTATGAGAGGTATAAGGCTGACATCAGGCTGATACACGTGACCTCCACTTTTTAGCTCCTGTTTGGGCCCTTAACTCAACTTCCATCTTGAGTTCACGCGACATTTCTTTGACGTCGCTGATATCATCCGGAATTCATTAGGAGCTTATTTAAAGCTTTGATTGCGAGGCGCGAAATTCTTGGAGAATACACCTGTCGCGTGAGGCTGGAGCTACTAGACTTTGCGACTTTCAGTCTGGGGAATGGCGAACATCCTCTAGCTTGAAATCTGTATTTCGGAAGCAAGATGGTTTTCAGATTTGGTCCGTTCATTGCTACTATCACGCTACTGTGTACTAATAAACGAACAAAGACCGCATCATCTCACTACTGATACCAGGATGTATATTGATACATGTGTTCTTGGCTCCGTACACCAAGGTTGAGGAGTCGTTTAACATTCAGGCGATACATGATATCACCAGCTACGGTTTTCTTCCTCATCCCAATGGAAGTGTCATTGCACAGCACTATGATCATGTGGAATTCCCAGGCGCAGTTCCACGCACATTTGTTGGTGCATTACTTATGTCAGCCCTGTCAAGGCCTTTTCTACAATGGGTAGCTTCACCTGTGGGAAAACAGCTGTTAGGTATGGCAGAGCTCTATAGGTTTTTTCAAAGATGCTAATCTGAGAACAGTGCGAGCTATTCTGGGCCTCGTCAATGCTTCAGCTATGCTGAGTTTGCGACAGGTGCTCAAGAGATCCTTTGGCCGATCGACAGGCAATTGGTACGCGCTTCTTCAGGCTAGCCAGTTCCACATCATGTTTTATGCCTCGAGAACCTTGCCAAATATGTTTGCGTTAGCAATGAGTTTGTGAAGTCCTTTTCAAGCTATGCGGAATCATGCTAACATTTCAAAGCGACCTACGCTTTAGGAAGATACGTTGAAGCAACATCGTCTCCTAAAATGACGGACCATAGTAGGAAAAGAGGGCATATAGTTTCATTGATGCTTCTTACGACTGCCGGAATTATCTTTCGCTCTGAACTGGCAGTCCTCGTTGCCGCAAGGTGTCTCTTCATACTCTTATCACATCGGACAGCACTGACAAGAATCATCATACCAGCTGGGCTGGTGGGTCTAGTGATTGGCTTCTCAATTACAGTATCGGTAGACTCTTACTTCTGGAAGCACTTTCCAATCTGGCCTGAGTGGGCGAGTTTCTACTTTAACACCATTTTGGGTAAGTCTTCGGACTGGGGCGTCAGTCCATGGCACTTTTACTTTTCCAATGCGCTCCCACGACTGTTGCTCAATCCTCTCACATACAGCCTTCTTGGTCCCCTCGCTCTGCTTTCATCAGTCCCGGGCAAAAGAGCTTTGCAGATAGCTGGGCCGGACTTGCTATTTCTGTCGCTGTACTCCATTCTTCCACACAAAGAATGGCGCTTCATAGTCTATGTTGTCCCCAGTCTCACCGCTGTTAGTGCTATCGGCGCGTCTTGGATCTGGACTCGGCGCTCCAAAACTGTACTATACAAGGTTCTGAATTTGGCACTGATCGGCTCCGTGGTAGCTACCTTTGTCGCAAGCTCTGGTCTACTAGCTATCTCCCGTCTAAACTATCCTGGAGGTTTAGCAATGACACGTCTGAACACTATGCTCGCAAGCACTGGAAATAGCACAATCAGTGTTTTTGCCGACAACCTCGCATGCCAAACTGGGGTTACTCGATTTCTTGAAGATCGCAAAGCTACGGTATCTGGTCACTCAAAGTGGCGGTTCGACAAAACGGAGAATCAAACTATACTACACGATCCCTTATTCTGGAACCAATTTGACTATGCCATTGTTGAACACCCAGAACGATGCATTGGTAAGTGGGAAGTCATAGACGTAGTCACCGCCTATGATGGCCTACAAATTGTTAGACCAGGGAGCGCCTTAGGGCCAGATACAACTACAGACCATCTCCTTCTTGACGATAGACGAGAGAAGTGGCAGATGTGGAATGACTTTGGTAGGACGATGACGAAGTTTACTAGCGGATGGTGGATTACCATCCGGATGGAGCCGAAGATTAAAATACTAAAACGACAAATATAGGAACGAAAGATTCCCCGGGCTCTGGAAAAGTTATTAGCAGCTGTGTGGAATATGTTGTGCTATAGGGTCCAAGTTCCAGTTTCATATGCTTAAACACCAAATTAATATATGCTTCCTTGTCAACGCGGAATCAAACAATACATAACCATAACATAAAATTGTCCCAGCGAAAAGGAAGCGATGAGATTTCCGGCAGAGAAAAGGAAATCAAGATGTTCGGAGCCTTGCTGTGGATTTTCGCCCTCATTGGTTTGGCTCTGAGTACTGATGATGGGCTTACTGATAAGGTTTCCTGGGACAAATACAGTCTTATGGTAAACGGCGAACGAGTCTTCATTTTCGCCGGTGAGTTTCACTATCAAAGACTACCAATTCCCGAGTTATGGCTTGATGTCTTCCAAAAGTTCAAAGCAAATGGAATGAATGCTGTTAGGTAAGACTAAGATCTCAAGCACTGGGCAATTGCTAACATGCATAGCATCTATTTCTTTTGGTCATATCATTCTCCAAATAAGGATACTTATGACTTGACAACCGGAGCACGCGATGTGCAACGCCTTCTGGATTACGCAAAACAAGCCGGTCTCTATGTTATTGCTCGTCCAGGGCCTTACTGCAATGCTGAAACTAGTGCTGGTGGTGTTGCGCTTTGGACCACCAATGGTAGTGGAGGGCGATATCGAACTGCAGATGCCAGATACCGACAAGCTTGGGCTCCTTGGCTTCGCGAAGTTGGCGCAATCTTGAAGAGGAACCAAATCACGGAGAACGGAACTGTAATTCTTCTTCAGATCGAGAACGAGTTGGAGGAACGTTCGTACGATCCCACCGATATCGTCGTCCGTCACATGGAAGATTTGAAGCAGACGTTTCGAAAACAAGGCATGGTCATTCCTACTATGCATAACGAGAAGGGCATGCGATCTATCTCGTGGTCAACAGACTATAAGAATCCCACCGGTGTGGGCACGGTCAACATGTATGGACTCGATAGCTACCCCGGCGGATTCAAATGCACAAAGAGTACAGGTTTCAGGCTGGTACGAAATTACTATGACTGGTTCAAGAACTATTCTTTCACACAGCCGAGTTTCCAACCAGAATTTGAAGCTGGCTGGTTTCAACCTTGGGGTGGTCAGTTCTATGATGAGTGCACCTCGGAACATTCTCCAGAGTACGCGGATTTATACTACAAGAACAACCTGGCTCAACGAGTTACGCTGCTGTCCTTGTACATGGCATACGGCGGTACATCCTGGGGACACAGTGCGGCACCTGTGGTAAGCAACCATACTTTCCAGAGAAGAATATCAGACTAAAGCTTGCAGGTTTACACATCGTACGATTACAGTGCTCCTCTCAGAGAAACACGTCAAGTTCTCAAAAAGTTCAAGCAGACGAAACTGATTGCTTTGTTCACCCGCGTCTCCAAAGATCTATTGATGACTGATCTGGAAGATCGTGGACCTGGAAAATCTGTCGGTAATTCTGCGATCTATACCTGGATTCTTAGAAATCCCACCAACAAAGCCGGCTTTTATTTCCTTCAACAAGACAACTCACAGTCACAATCAAAGCAAACTACATCTGTGAATCTCAAGACCTCCCTTGGCACCATCGCTGTGCCGAATGTTATCATTGATGGTCGCCAAAGCAAAATCTTGGTTACCGATTATAATGTTGGTCCCAACTTCAAGTTGCTCTACGCTACGGCCGACGTTCTGACCTATGGTCAATTCCCTTACCCTGTCCTCGTTATGTACCTTAAGCAAGGACAGTCAGCAGAGTTTGCCTTTGGGCCAGATGTACAAAATGCAACGTTCAAGGCTCATGGAGCTCCCGCCGACTTTACGTCTTCAGAAGCTCACAGCGCCAATGGGACACGATACACCAAGTACCTCTGGACTCAACCAAAGGGTCAAACGGTCGTTGACTTTTCAGACCCGGTTGGCACTTTATTCAAGGTGTTTCTGCTTGACATCCCGACCGCATGGTCCTTCTTCGCCCCTGCGTACACTCTCAATCCAAACGTGAAGCCAACGGAACACATGTTCGTACTTGGACCATATTTAGTTCGAAGTGCCACCATATTTGGTTCAGAGATCCAACTTACCGGAGATAAAGAAGGCCCCAGTAGCCTAGAGGTATTTGCCGGGGATGTCAATGTCGATAAAATCGTCTGGAATGGAAAAGCTTTAGCAACTACCAAGTCCCCCTATGGATCATTCCTTGCAAATCTCGACGACTTGGCAACCAAATCAATATCTTTACCAACACTGTCTGACTGGAAAGTTGCCGACTCCTTACCGGAGATCAAGAAAGACTTTGATGATACCAAATTTGTTACCTGTGGGAAATCACTGCACAGCAGCGACTACGGCTTCCATGCAGGTATAAAAATCTACCGTGCAACTTTCACAGACAAGTCTGCCGTCAAGGCCAACATAACAGTTCAAGGTGGAACAGCAGCGGGATGGAGTGCATGGCTCAATGGAAAACTTGTTGGAGGCTCGCCTGGATCTCTAGGGTCAGCTAGTACCACCAGCATGCTGGATTTCAAGAAGGTACAACTCGAGGCCAAGAACGTACTTACGGTTGTGACTGACTACACTGGCCACGATCAAGCAAGCGTCAAACCAGGAGGCCCTGCCAATCCACGAGGAATCCTCAATGCCAAGCTACTCGATGAGCACAATAAAGAAGTCAAGGTTAGTCAATGGAAAATTCAAGGTAATCTAGGGGGCGAGAAGGAGTTGGATCACGTTCGTGGCAACATGAACGAAGGCGGACTCTATGGCGAGCGAGCAGGATGGCATTTGCCTGGCTTTGATGCTTCGTCGTGGACCAAAGGATCTCCCACAGAAGGAATTCTACATGCTGGAGTCTCATGGTATATCACTAAGTTCAAACTCAACATTCCTTCCAACATGGACGTCCCAATCGGCGTCGAGTTCAATGCACCCAAGGGAACCACTGCAAGGATACAGATGTTCGTTAATGGGTGAGTTGGCCGATTGCAAATGGACGATGCAGTGACTGACTGAACTAGATACCAATATGGCAAATACGTTCCTCACATTGGGCCGCAGACGCAATTTCCTCTCCAGCCAGGTATCTTAAACACCAATGGAGAAAACACCCTTGCTCTGAGTTTGTGGGCGCAGAATGATGTGGGAGCGAAGCTGTCAGAAGTGAAGTTGATTACATATGGGCAGTATGAAACTGGGTTTAACTTCACTCAGGACTGGAGCTATCTTCAACCAGGGATAAACAAGGGTAGACTTGAGTTATTATAAGATACTCTGTTTATAACCGATACTGTAATGCCTGCGTGATCTTGATAGTTCATAAGATCGAATGAAAAGGTGGGAATGCTATGAACTTTGAGAGCTCGGGTTAGAAGTAGTATTTACCAAGGTAATAGGCTGGAAACAAAACTGAATCTGCTCTTTGAACTTACAAGAAAGTTAATACAACCCATCAATTGGGCTATACCTAAATAAATTGGTGAAGGTTTTCTGTTTGCCTTGGAGGTTGAGTGTCTGTAGCTGTGTAGACCTTGAGTAATTATCAGGTCGAACCCGCTCAATCCTAGTTCAACAATTGTGAGTAGAGCTTATCGAATGCCGTCTGAAGGCGCGTGCTCTATGTGCTCATGAGGAATTGAGGTAAGCACCTCCAGTTCCTGATGCAGTCACTCAGCCTTATGGCCAAAAATGGAAGCTGCGACAAAGCTTGGACCTTGCCGTACTTCAAGTCGCGTGTTTTCTGGGACCAACTCCCAACGAAACCTTCTTAGTTCCCTTAATACAATGTCGGCCACGGTATCCTAATCGCTTCGCTTCCTTCATCAATCGCAGATCCTATCGATACACATCATCACGATGTCAACCCCGTCAGGCACTGGCGGAGGCAAGCCGCAAGCCGCATCAACTCCACAGTCACATTCCCATCTCAATACCTTCTCCTCGCCAGCACCTAGAAGCGTGCCCTCGCCAGCGACGAATAGACATACTCAGGCTGGAAAATCGCCATTTAATAACAATGCGTCGGCCGCTAGCCACGGGACTACTGCTACTGTGACGGGTGGTACCAGAACCGTTCAACCCTCTCCCTCGAGTTTTCCTAACTGGGATTCGCCTGCAGGCATGCTTCCGAGCCTTAGCAATATGAGTTTTGCTGATGGGGGTATTGGCATGGCGCTCCAAGGAAGCGGGATGAATGGTGGCAGCTCTGTTGGCGGTAAAATCGACGACCAAGAGCGCCGACGTCGTCTCGAATACATGCAAGAAACTTTACGAGCTCGGCCTCCAAAGCTGAGTCCGGAGGGCGTCCAGATTGTGGCCGAAAGACTTGGGCTTGACACTATGATGGAGCCTGAGCAAGGAACACGCAAAGACGGTACTCGGACTTGTACCATAGCTGGCGAAACTATAGTCGTGGAGGTCCTTTTCAAAGCAAATTACAATGTGGAGTCTGTGGAGGCTTCTTCGCCTGGTTCTAATGAGCTTGTCTCCCAGCACTTCAAGTCAGCCTCAGAAGTACTTCTACGCGATGTTACCGAACCCCCGATGATGCCTCTGCTCCGACAACTAGGTAGTTTCTCTGACAATCTCGAACGGCTGGCAAAAATGGACAAGCTGAATGGGCCTTCTGCTGGTCAAAGTTTTAACTGCTTCGAGGCTATTGCTGGAGTTTATACGAGCTTAAAAAAGCTTTTTGAACACGAGAAGCAAGCTGTACTAGCGTTGATTGACTCCAATAAAAATCATCGCGAGGCAAGAGCGGAGCGAGAAGTAATGTGCAAGAAGAGCGGCAGACCCTGCATGAACGCCAGGAGTGCCGTTGGAATGAGTCTTGATTACTGGATGCAAAAGCGGTTCAGTTATCTCGACCATGAAGGCCCACAGAACCCCGATTCAATGGACGTGGATTCAAGACCGCAGACTGATCCTCAGTCAGATCTTCCCACCCAAAAACTATTCAGTCTGCTCATCGAATGCGAGCCATACGCATCTGAGCTGTATACTCCTGTTCGAATCAGCACCGAATGGATATCGGACAAGTTTGAGCAACCTGCAACCGAGATGTTTTCAGGCCTCTTAGACTGGCAACATCCTCCCCCAACCTATCTCCACAGCCCTGGTAGTCTTGAGGCGAACGCAATGACATTGGATCAACGAGATAATAAGTTACCGAACATACGTTTCGTGGCAAAGCTAAATCCACCTTTGGTTCTTCCATCATTAGTTGCTGATAACATCCTCTTGTCGACTGAAACCCAACCAGATGTGAATGAGTTACAAAACCAGATGATCTATCACCATCTGCTGCTAGGAATCAATGATCCTGCTGAGAAGGACTACTACGGTGGCCCCAGCAAAGTTATACAAACCGAGAGGGTAACAGATCGAAAACTGCCTAATGGTTCTTTTGAGCGAGTTACTCATCGTGACCTTCTTACCTCCAAAACTCCAACCGCCTCGCGAACTCTACGGGAAATACCGTTCTATCATCCTAGTCAAATAGTGAACGCACTCCCCGTACGTTGTATTCGAGGGAATAAGCCTTGGATAAAAAGCTGACGTGTTTCAGATTCTTCGACAATGGGCATGCATTAACTCATTACTAACTCAATCATTCGCATCAATACTTCCCGAGCCAAAGCTCAACCCGGAAGACTATCCGTTGGTAGGAAGTGTCGATGTCACATTCGACGCCTCATGCTCTCGTTTCAACATTCGATTTCCGACCAAGGACATCTTTCTGGAGAAAACGGATATTCTGAAGAAAACCAATGCTAGTTTGTCGGATGTCCTCCGATCACAAAGCAAGAAAAGCCAAGGGGATAACAGTCCTCGTTATTTTGAGGCTACCTTCGATATCGGGCTCAACGCAAATTTTCTTATTATTCAGCAACACATATCTACCAGCCCAGCTGGAAAGGCGACGAATGAAGTTGGCAAAAACCCTCAAAAGAGTACCGATGAGATCGAAAAACAGCGGCAATTACTCCTGAAGCTTGGTAAAAACTTTGATGTTACATCTTGTTTGGATATGATGGCCGAGTACATCAAACATTCCCTCTCTATGCCTGACTCTTGGATACAGGCTTTGGTTGATACATGATTTACCAGCTCAATTGGTCCTAATTGATGTACCTTGTACAATCAATGGTTCATTCTTATGGTAGGCAGGCTTTAATAGCAGAGTTGTCTAGTATGTTCGTTTCAGATTGAAATCTCTAATGCTAAAACCCTGGCTCATATCCAATATTCCAGAACTACAAGACAATCAAATCACTATTCTGTCTAACCATCTACCCTTAATCTCGCTACATTGATTGCCTTACAAGACTCTAGCCTGCCCTAGGTCGAATTAACGTTAGCATTCACTAATTTTGCAGAGCGGACGTGACCATTCCAGCGCCTACCTGGGTAAATCTTGCAGGCTTGCTAATAACCATAAACTAGAAGTTCTTCTAGATGTAATACGAGGATCAACGTATACCTGGTAACAGCTGGTCCGAACCATTGGCAACGACCAACGTATATCAGTGATTTGTTGTATGCGTGTGCTCGAACTTTCCTACCTAAGTCTTGAACTTTAAGCTGGTTTTAGCGCTTCGTGTTTTCTTTGGTCTCCAGTTCCATACACTCATTTAGTACTATCAATCACATTCCTTTGAAGTTATACGAAGCCATGGTCTCCGGCAGCCTTTCAAAGGCAGCTGTCCTCCTCGCTGCCATCTCAGGAGTCACCGCCCAAGGAGGATGTACAGTGACCTCTTACAGCGCACTAAAAGGTGCCATCGCAAGCTGTACATCAATCACCATCGGGGATCTCGAAGTCCCTCGGAACGAAGCACTTGACCTCTCCCTCAAGTCAGGCACAACCGTAAGATCCCGTTACACCTTCTTCCACATTCTATTATACTGTCTCTTTTCTAACATACAGACCAGGTAACCTTCACCGGCAAAGTAAACTTCGCCCCAACCCCTAAACCCGGCCGCACAAAACAACTCGTCACAATAACCGGCTCCAACATCAAAATCCGCGGCACAACCGGGCACGTAATCAATGGTAACGGGCAAGCCTACTGGGACGGCGTAGGCGGAAACTCTGGAAAAACCATCGACAAGCCAAAATTCTTCCGCCTAAAACTTTCAAATAGCGAAATCTCCAACTTGCACGTTAAGAATGTGCCTGTGCACGTTTTTAGTATCTCCGGATGCTCGCACCTTACTTTGGATGGGATAAGGATTGATAACTCAGCGGGTGATGCGAAAACTAGTGGTGGCAAGAGTCTAGGCCACAATACGGACGCATTCGATGTGGGTGAGAGTAATGATATTACGATATCGAATGCGTGGGTACATAATCAGGATGATTGTTTGGCGATCAACAGTGGCACGAATATCAAGTTCTTGAATGGGACTTGTATTGGTGGTCATGGCTTGTCCATCGGCTCTGTAGGAGGGCGAAACAATAATGTTGTTAAAGGTGTTCAGATCCGCAACAGCAAGATCTCCAAGTCGGAAAATGGTGTGCGCATCAAGACGAAGGCTGGTGAAGGCAAAGGTTCTGTCTCAAATGTTGAGTATAGCAACATTGTGCTTGATGGGATCACGAAGCGTGGTATTGTTATTCAGCAGGACTATGAGAATGGTGGACCAACGGGCAAGCCTGGGCCGGAGATTCATATTAGTGATTTGACACTGAGTGGGATTACGGGCAGGGTGGATGGCAAGGCGAAGGCGATTTATGTGCTTTGTGCGAGTGGTGGGTGCTCGAATTGGAAATGGAGTGGGATTAATATCTCAGGGGGTGGTAGTAGTTGTTCTGGGGCGCCAGCTGGAGCGTCAGCGTTTTGTAAGTAGAGATGGTTTGAAGTAATGAATCAGTCAATTTAGCTGGGGAATACCAGTCTATGTACAAATGCTCGCTGTCCGATGCTGGATATCTATGCTGAAAAGTCAAAACCGTGAAAATCAAGGGAACCCATCCTCTTCGAACGTCCCATACCATCTGCCATATCATTCAGAGACTACACACCCAAGGCGACCAGTCTAGCCTTGATATCCGCAACACCAGGCTTGCGATTTCGATCCACTACTACGCCTGTCACACTGCCAAACGTCACGACGCCGATATGACCTGGCGCCACCTCGGTCTGCAATAACTTGATCACTCGCTCTATCTCCTCGCGAGCTAGGGGACTGCGCATCGATGCTTGTACGTTGCGCACTAACATGCTCATTGGAAAGCTTGCGCGTGCCGAACCTCCTTTTGCTACGGCTAACATCTGGAGTACCTGAAGAACCTCCTCTGCACGCTGTAGAGCCGCCATTCGTTCGCGCTGTTCCTTGGTAGGTGCCGGAGCGGCACTGGCGGCTGCGGCTTCTTTGGCGTGGATGCGGGCGAGTAGTGACGAGGAGCGATCAGATGGGTTTGCTGGTGGTTCCGGGGTGGTGTTCTCCTTGTCCTTGCTCACTGGGGCAACGGTAGAAGTATGAGCAGCTTTTGTCCGCTTGAAGGGTCGGGTTGGTGTATGGTCGGAGAGATTGATGTTCTTGAATGGAGTGAGGACGTCTTCGAGACGGCGCTGCCCTTTTGCGCGGAGCGGTCCAAGTTTGGCTAATGTGGAGGAGGGAACGAGCGGTTCGGGAGAGATGGAGGCGGTGAAGCATGAAGATGGGATTTGCTTCGAGTGCGATTCCCAAAGGCTCGCCAGGTTGGCATTGAAGGTTGCAATGGTGTCTGCTTCGTTGAAGGTACGTTGTGCTGGCCCGCGACCTTTGCGCTGCCGGGCAACGCGCTCGAGGCAGACTTTGCCTTCGCCATAGTCTTTAAGAAGGAAGCGAGTGGCCGTTGTGGCACTTTTACTGGTTGATGTCGAATGAATGATAGCCACGATTAGACGAATGTCTTCAATGGTGACTTTGCGCTTGCCCCACAGTTTGGTGATTGAGGGTGTGAGCATTCGAAGATCGACGGTGTTGGAGTTTCCATTGTGAGCATAATGAAGCGAAAGAGCAGATAGGAATGCACAATTTAGACGTTTCAAGTCTTCTAGTTCATTGGTGAAGCCATTGGAGCGGGTCGGGCTGCTTGGTGGAGAGGAGACAGCAATATCAATTTCTGGAGAGGCATGGCGCTTGCGCTTCAAGTTGGTGGCAGACGACAAGTTGGAGGCAGAGACTGAGAGGTTGAGATTTGCAATACTATGCTTGATGGCTTTCGTAGGAGTATCAGGGGGGGTAATAACCACAACTCTACGCTTCTTGATGGAAGTCGTGACACTCAGACTGGACGGTCGTTCATCATCAGCTGTAGTCGGGTCGTGTTTACGTTTCTTGGACCCGAGATCAGAATCGGTACCGGGCTTTGAAACGCTACTAAAGTTGAGCGTAGCTCGCTGGACCATAGTTCTTGGACGAGGCATTTTTGGATAAGATAAGCTCAAGAAAAGATGTGATAAGTATGGAGGGTTGAGCACTGGAAATGTCGAAGGTGAAGAAAAGAAAGATTGTTGTGTGAGATTTTGGTGTGTAGGGGAGTTGAGAATTGACCCAATGATAAAGGGAGGCTGGCCGCGACTTCCCCAAATGCTCGTCAACGCGTAGGGCAG
Organism: Microthyrium microscopicum; assembly: GCA_010405405.1. NCBI lineage: Eukaryota > Fungi > Ascomycota > Dothideomycetes > Microthyriales > Microthyriaceae > Microthyrium > Microthyrium microscopicum. The sequence goes on from MU004230.1 coordinate 2,832,803, forward strand.
GTGCAGCGTGTCGCGAACGTGTCGCGCTAGTGATATGATTGGCTGGAAGAGACTCGTGGTACTGGCCGAGGTTCAACCAATAGGCGCATGGCTTGGGCCGAAAGCTTGGACCAAGCAAAATGCACTTACCCTTCCTTTTCAAGTAAGACACCTCCACCAACTCCACCAACTCCACCAACACCGACAACAGCTCTCATCTGTTTTAGAAATTGAAGTTTGTTCCAAGAAATCAATATGTTGTATGTACTGCATAATAATGTACAGGCTACTCTTTCCGAGCGGCCATGTAAGGGTATCCTAAAGCAATCCCAACCATTCTAAACGCCGTGCTGAAAATCAGGTCCCAACATGTCCAGGAAGGACCAAGCAATCTGGTCTATTCTCATCCAATCCTTTTTCTATCATACATGTCCCATCTCAACTCATAATATTACATTCAAAATCTATCCCTAAACGGGTTATTCGGGTCGTTATCATGGCCCACCACTGGATTATTGTTCTCATACAGAGTCGGCATCTGGCTTGCTCGTTGCGATAGCAGCGGCCGATATCCTGACCGTCGATTTCCTCGCGCACCCGCCGGCCAAGATCCTCTTGGTTGCGGCACAGGCGATCCTTGTGGTGACCCGTTTTGATATTGGTAGCCATTCTGGTAGCCGTTGTGGTGGTCTTGGTCCCAGGAGTCTGGCGTGCTTGATCGATAAGGTGGGCTGTCTGCTCCATATGCCCTTGGAGGACTCACTGCGGCGGCTCCGAATGTTGTGAGCGGCTCGTATCGAGTATGCTGTTGCATTCCTGTGTCGAACATGGACACTTCAGGGCCGTAAATTGAGCTTGCTGGCGGAGGTGTGACTGGTGGATCGTAGAGGTATGCTTCTTGTGGATAGATGCTTGGCGGTTTCCTGTTTCGCCGCCGTAGGCAGAGGAAAATGAGCGCTAGGAACGCGATGGTGACTACAGCTGCTGATGTGGTGATTCCTGCGATTGCGCCGGTGCTCAGTGTGGATTTCCGTTGGGTAGACATGTCTCCTGGTGTAGCGGTTGCACTTATTACCGGAACGTTTTTTAGCGCGGAGGTTGAACTTGAACTTGAAGTCGAACTCGACGAGGATGAAGAAGTATGTGAGGTTGTTGTTGATTGTGAGGCGCTTGAGGGCGATATACTCATTGATACCGACGAAGAGCTGGGAGTTGCGGAGACGAAGGTAATCGATGGCAGAGACATTAATGATTGTGAGCTGACTACAGATTGCGAGGCACTGATAGTTGATTGCGGTTGTTGGCTGCTGGTTACTTGCGCGGACGAGCCCGCTGTTGCTAGAGATGATTGACTTTGCACGGACGATCCAGCCGTTGCTAAGGATGATTGACTTTGGAAAAGCCAGCTCAAGCCGCCTGATGAAGATTGACCGCCAATCGTGGACTGGGTAGATTGGCTCATGACCCCCGAAATGGTTTGTTTCGCCGTCGTTTGGAGTGTTTGACTGGTTGTCCCTTGCGAAGTCTGGGTGAATGTTGGTTGCGCTGAAGTCTGAGTTGGTGTTTGGGAGGAGGGTATGATCGGACCAGGTGGAACAAATAACAGACTCGATGATGGTGTAGCCGTTGAAATAGATGGGACAGCAAAATAACTCGAGGCTAAAGAGGCCAGAACAGACCCAAGTGAGGGTGATATATCGCTAGCGACACTTATTGGCAATGAGGCCAGGTTGAGACTCTCACTCATAGTAGTACCGCTTGGATTGGTCACTCGCGGTATTATAGCAGGCGTTGGTGTGGGAATCCTTGTTAAGGATGTTTGCGCGGAGAGAGGGAAGGGGAGGAGTCTAGTCGCTTTAAACGATTGGAGCTGTCGTCCTGTTTACCAAAAGTTAGCATCGGTGTTTTGTTTGGACATACTTCAAACTCGACTCACCTTCAATCATGATGATCTCAAATTACAAACATTTTTTTTGAATATTTCGTTGCTGCTGCGTTGTGCTTTTAGACAAGCTGAAAGAAAGTTGTGAGAGAGCAATGTCAACAAGTCCAAAACGAGCTGAAGAGTCGACAAACTTAAAAGCTGGGGAAAAGCGATCTTCAACGCCACCAACGGACAGGATAAAACTGTTTTATTTCAATCAGGTTCCCCTGCCAGGAACCGCCTATTCATAGCAAGTCACAGTCCATGTAAAACATGGGTCAACTTTGGAGCCGCCTGGAAATCGTTGCTGTCAACGTTGTTGGGGGCTTAGACCGTTGATAATCCCAGACGACCACCAACACAGCGATCAATTCGCCTCCAACACCAAACCTCCATCTACGTTCGTCCAGCATTGCACACTCACGGCGGCGCAGCCGATCGATATCACTGGCCTTCCGATATATCATTTTGCTTCCGAGCCTCCTATTCCTTGCTGTTTCACTACGGAAATGGCTATGTTCTTGCCAAATGCATACATTTTGTGTATAAGGAGCACCCTGTCCGGCTGGAAGCCTCATCACGACTAAACCGAGCTCTTACACATTAGGTGAGATGCTCTTTGGTCTCTCATTGCTTATTCAAATCTCAAATCAAGCCTCAAGGACCCCGGTTATGAACTCGGTTATCGCCTGGCCCGAAGAAGTCGAATAGAACGCGACGACGCCTATGGCTCGTCCTCATTTTGATACTGGCTACACTGGTTCCCTGGAACCTTGAAGTCCGTCCTTGCAAATGATCCAGGTTTAGATGCTGGAAAGTCCCTTTACGCACTCGCCACACCTTCATCTTGGCCAGCCTGACCAAGATCCTGAGGTTCCGTTCTAGGCGCTTTAGCCACAGGGAAAGTACCGTAGTCGGCGGAACTCATGTTACAGCACGGACGCAAAAAGTTAGGCATTAAGCAGTGCACTGACAGATTCTGTATGAGCTTTTTCCATCTGCCTGCATTCTTAGGCGGCTATAGCCTGAGTTTATGCCTCATAAGCCTGAGAAGTCCTTTTTTGGACCTAAAAACGCCTCTCCCGCGACCATTTACTAGCAATTTGAAAAACGTCCGTGCTGTAACATGAGTTCCGCCGACTACGGTAGGCATTTCTCAGGCTATCATAAACAGGTTTATGCACATGCATGTATCTATAATGCGGCCAATGAAGTGCTTGATCAAAAGAAAGGGCCGTCGAAATCGAGATGATTGTGACCTCTGACGCGTGTAGATCACTAAGTTGGCCAGGCATGAATTTTTCGCCACTTTTGCTCCAGCCACAGTCTATTGCTGCAACAAGCAGAATTCAGGTCGATCTTTTGGTCTGGATTATACTTTTTGGTTCATTGATTGATGGACTGGATCTGAAGCAATGTACATGACCTCAAGGCCGCGTATCAGTATTGAGTGAGGATTTTTTGAGTCTGTGGCATAGCATGGTAGGTTTGTTCTTGGCTCGCATGATCGCATCTTCAAGCATCCGTAATAATCAATGACAGTGAACAGCCAAAGACAAAATGATTCCTGGAAATTGAACAAGAGATCTAGAATTCTGCCGCAGAAAAGTTGGGTATGCGTCTCTTGAAAGCATGATTTAACAACGAATCTTGTCACCTTATGACATCCCGTCATCTCATGATAGTCGATGTAGTCACAATCAAAAGCTATTTGATGCTTGGTTTACGGATCGCATTTAAAACCAATGCTTCTTTGAATGGGGAAGGTTGAAAGCGGCTTTCACGGGATCTTACTGTTTCTTCCTTCAAATCGTACCCCGAATTACGCTCCAAATCTTTCAGTAACTCTCGATACTTGGGATGTCTTCTGCACTAAAGGATACAGAGTATTGTACAATACCAGGAGCTCAAATATATTGACAGACAAGAAGGAACGAGAACTAAAGCTTGCCTCAACCAATATAGCTTTCATACATACCAATTCATTATAGCTCGGCATTGAACACAAAATCATTCAGCCCTGGGAGGACATTACCGGGCAACAGTCCATGACAACTATCACATCTGCAAACTTTGGTTTAAATATAACCCATACCCGAAGACAAGCTTTTACAAGCCAGGATGGCGATCTTGGACAATTGAAGAAAAGGCCCGGCTATGAACAGGGCTTTCGAGCAAGTCAAAGTGGTCGAGGGCTATCAGACTGGTTGAGCTATTACAGATCACCTTCCTCGCCTCCTGTTCAGTATAGTTTCAGAATCCTACCCTAAGCCCAAGCAAATTCAACGAAAGAAGCTACACGCTTGGAGATAAGCTTTGCAATAAGTCTGACGCTTGCGCCGCATACTGACACAACATCCTCCCGCGAAAGAGCACACGAGCTTTGCCCGCGTATATATTAAAGAAGGATTCAACCAATCCCACAAGCTGTACTCCTTCAATAATCATATGTTTTCAAGAGCCCTAGATTAATCACAGCCACAACTATCTCTGGGGAAATAAAGAACTGAGTTAGTAATGAAAGAATACACCGGTTGCTTTGCGGCGATAAAGCACAATCACTGCCTGGTCAGGAGTAATATATGCTTGGCATATAATGTTTGGAGTCTATCAAAGCTTTGTATACATGCGAATAGCACTCGTCTACTATTGACTCCGTGGGTACTTTTGATCCTTCCGAAATCCCTCTGATCCATTTGTGGCTCAGAGACGTGTATAAACCTCTTGCCAGCCCAGAACAGTCGGACTCTGCCCCAACTGGTACACTTACACATTGCCTGGATTTTCTGTATATACCAGTGTCAAACAGCAGAGAGAGCTCGTTTACGATACTCAGTTGCAATCATGGAGGACCCATCGAAGGTAGCTCGATATGCGCACCCTGGGCCTAATGAGCCAAAACCCAAGGCAAGCAAGAGCAAGTCCTCATATAAGACGAGAGTGAAAGACTACTTTGTTCGTATACCCTAGCATCTATCAGCAGAATATGAAGCTAACGAGTGATAGTTTGGTCCCCGAGATCCTACAAGACATTCAAAGATTCCCATGTTCTTTCGCCTTCATGGCAGCATTCTTCCGCATCTGATAGTACCCATGTTTATGATTGGGATATGGTCGACAGCTATTAGCTATATCTTCCTAAAAACATGGATCGACGATAATGGGAAGAAAACGAATCGTGCCGCCAACCGTAAGACTTGAACTTCTTGACTTTGAGGAATATGGCTAACTTGAGGTGTGGTATAGACAGTCTTGATTCACTCATGTTGACGGTGATGGGTTTCTTGGTCGGTATTGGTCTTTCTTTCCGAAACAGCACGGCATACGAACGATTCAATGAAGGCCGAAAATACTGGTCGGCGCTGACCTCATACACGACGAACTTGGCGAGATTGATATGGATCCATGCCAAAGAGAGAGATGAGTTTCAGAAGGAAGATCTTCTCAAGAAAATGTGAGTTTGCACTGGAACAACAGGTCTTGATGGAAAGCTAATTGGAGTAGAACGGCTTTGAACTTGCTTATTGGCTTTAGCAAAGCACTGAAGCATCGTCTTAGATTTGAGCCATACATCGATTATGAGGACCTCAAGCCCTATGTAGGCTTCTTGGATACCTATGCCCGAGACGCCAATGTTGGAGTCAGTGTCATCAAGCCAAAAGATCCAAACAAGTTCAAAGCATTCCTCGAGATTTTAGGTCTCAGCTTCGCCAAAGACAATCCTCGAGCCATGTTAAAGAGCGCAAAAAGGCCACTAGGAAATCTGCCAATGGAGATCTTAGTCTACCTAGGCGGTTACTTCGACGACTGTTTCGAGAACAAGACTCTAACCGTCGCCGTATACCAACAACAATCCAGTAAGTCCCTAACCCACCCAACCCACTCCTTACACTAACCTTCTTCCAGTAATCGGTCTCCAAAATCTCAAAGACGTCCTAACAGGCTGCGACCGCATCCTCAACACCCCAATCCCCATCGCCTACTCCATAACCATCACCCAACTTTCCTGGGCCTACCTCCTAATCCTGCCCTTCCAAGTCATCAAGAAACTGCACTGGAACACCATCCCGGCCACCCTCCTCGCCGCCTACATCATTCTTGGTCTCGGGTACATTGGGCGCGAAATCGAGAATCCGTTCGGTCATAATGTAAATGATCTACAACTTGATCAATTTTGCGATCAGATTGAACATGATGTTGATGTTATTATGAGCAAGCCTGCTCCGAAAGCGCCAAATTTCATGAAGAAGGCGGATAGTATGCCGTTGTATCCGGCATTTGGAGGGGATTATGATGATTGGGCGGCGAAGAGTAAGGAAGAGATTTTGTGGGCGCTGAGGGAGAAGATGGAGATGAGAGCGTTTCAGTAGAGCGAACAGGCTGAGAGGTCAAATGTGGATGGTTAGATAGGGAAGAAGGGAATTGAGGAGCATATGCATTAGCCTAAGCGTTCACATGAAGGATCTTGGATAAACCATGATCTGATGAGGGAGACGGTCGTTGACGATTAACGTAAACTTTTGGCAAAGTACGATACGGCATAAAGTGGTATAAAAGGGGCAATCGAGATTTTCATTTTCTTTCATCGCATTTCTCATTGTTTTTCGTTGAAATCTCTTGGAATCGACTCGTGATAGGATATCATTCATCACTATGCCGAGAGTGCATCGTTCTTGGTGCCATCTCTCACAATCTCTTGGACCCAGTGCGGGAACCCACGAACCAGGGATCCGGTACGAAGGGACTTCGGGAAGTACAGTTGAGCGCTGGTTCCATGGAGTATTTGTTTCACGATAGCTTTGGAGACAGTTTCTGGCCGGATCACCAAAGACTTGCTCGTCCTCAAGCTTGATTTGAACGTGTCGATGAGCGCTGTCTTCACATATATTGGATGGATGACAGTAGTTTTGATCTCTGGCGCGTTGTACCGGTGTTTGAGCTCACTGATCAGTCCTTCGTGAAGAGATAATACAGCTGACTTCGTAGCAGCATAATCGACGAGTCCAGCAGGACCAACGTAGCTTGCCATGCTGGCCATGGTGACGATATGTCCCTTCTTGGCTTTAATCATGTCAGGAAGGAAGGCCTGGATGGTGTAGAAGTACGAGATGACATTGACGTCGAATAGCTTATGAAGGTATTCTGGAGTGGCTTCCAAGATTGTATGGGCATGAGCTATGCCAGCGTTATTTATCAGGATTGTAGGTGGGCCAAAGAAGCTTTTGACGGCCTCCGCTACTTCGAAAACATTGTCTCGTGAGGTAACATCACATTTGAAGTACTGGATGTTTTCCACTAGTGACAGTCAGACTGAAGATCCATGGAGAGTCAGTGATGCTTGATGTCTACCTTCTTCAGATGGCTCGATGATGTCCAAAATGCACACCTTGATACCCTTTGCAGCCAACCCTCTAGCGGTCAAATTTCCCATGCCAGAACTACCACCAGTGACAATAGCGATTTCTTTGTCCCAGCCATTTTCACCAAATTTGGAACGTCCACTGAAAAGCCAGTTGTTCTGAGCCCAAGCATTGAGCCATGAGTTGACTTGACCTCCAAGACCTGCTATCAAAGCCCATGTGAGAGCTTTTACTAGCTTAGCTTTTGATACATTTTTGGGCAAATACTGAACTATCTTTTCCTGGACGGCGGGTGATGCTCTAGTGAGGAGGTACAGTAGTGGAGCGGAGATGGTAACCAACGCGTTGGGTCGAAGAGAGGTGAGACTCATTTTGAGGACGTTGGATGTCACGATGTGTTTTCCAACCGCGAGACACAAGAGACTTGCTCCATGAGAGCGCCGTCAGTAGCTCATATACGAGCGGAGTCGAGAGGCAAGAGCAAGGTCACGTAACCTTCCACATTGGTAGGACAGTAGCTTGGTGGCCCGAGCTTCTTTAACATGTGCTTCAATCTGAAGATTCAATTGCAACTCTGATCATGCCATGCCATTAGACCACGATCATACGCGTGTCAGATCTGGTTGCTATTGACCCAGCTAAAAGTTGATGAATACTCTTGCCCCTTTCCTTTACCCATTTTCCCAAGCTGAGCTTCGTGCTGCATCACGATACGCACGGAAATTTGCCTCCTGCTCAAAACCTGGCCATGCTCGTATATCAGCCATTGGAATCCGCAATTCTGCGTCCCTCTCGGTAGCATCAGACCCTAGCCGCCTCAATCCCGCGCCAGATGACTATAATATCACTCCCTTTGTCGACAAGTGCGTCTTCACAGTCCAAGCTGGATCTGGCGGTCATGGATGCGTCTCTTTTCTGAGAGAAAAATATATTCCGGATGGACCACCAAATGGAGGTGATGGAGGTACAGGCGGGCACATTTTCATACAAGCAGTACGATCTTGTACCTCGCTGAACAAGCTGGTCAAGAAACGAGAGTACGCGGCAGGCAGAGGTCAACATGGGCAAGGAGGCGCCAAAGGAGGCAAAAAGGGCGAGGACATACTACTGGAAGTTCCTGTCGGGACGGTGATTCGAGAAATAAAGAGATGGGATCCAGTGCAAATTCAAATGGATGTCGAAAAGCAAAACAAGATATCCAAAGGCACCCAGGAAGACCTGGTGGAGAAGCTGATTGACCGATTCCTTTTCTATCCAGGTCTGAAGGCTTCCCAAAGACCTGGTTTAGATTCACTGCCGCGACTTCCTCTTGCTCGACGATCATCTATGGCTGCTCTTGCCCCTCAATCGCCTATACGCTTGGATCTGGATGAACATATGGACAAACCAATGCTGCTGGCAGCAGGAGCAATAGGAGGTTATGGGAATCCACATTTTGCTGGACGAGATACACCGAAGCCTAAAGTGGCCACCAAAGGCGATACTGGAATGCGTATTGGTATGGCTCTGGAGCTCAAGCTTGTTGCGGACGTCGGACTAGTTGGGCTTCCAAATGCAGGGAAAAGCACATTATTGCGAGCAATGAGTAATTCGCGAGCTCGGGTTGGCAATTGGGCTTTCACGACATTGCAGCCTAACATTGGAACTGTTGTCCTCGACAACTACAAAGGCAGACCATGGTATAGTGGTCGTCTTTCCATAAAAGATTTATCTGGCAATGGAGAACCGCGAACACGATTTACCATTGCTGATATTCCGGGTATCATTGAAGATGCTCATCTCAACAAGGGTTTAGGCCTTGATTTCCTTCGACATATCGAAAGAGCACAGACACTGGCTTTTGTCATTGATCTCTCCGCTGGCGATGCCGTGGAACAGCTGAATGGCCTTTGGCGAGAAGTTGGAGAATATCAGACAATGAAAGAGCGAGAGAGCATGGAATATTCCCAACGGATCATACAATGGAACCCGTTGGAGGAAGCCGATACCGATCCTTTTCTTGATGGGATATCATACAAAGAGGCTGAACAGCTACCACCCTTGCTTCTGCCACCAATCACTCGTAAGCCTTGGTTTGTGGTAGCGACCAAAGCAGACCTACCAGAGACGCAGGACAACTTCCTCAAGCTTCGTGACTATGTTACTAGGCTGGAGAAAGGAGAATTTGATCACCCTAGCGGCAGGCCAAAAGCTCGAAGAGAAGGAGCTTGCGTTGTGCCAATTTCAGGCATCAAAGGCGAAGGTGTTGATCGCATTGTAGAAGTAGTTGTAAACATGTTGGACCAGTAGATACCCACCAATGTATCATACTATATATTCTAATAATCAATAAACCAATCAATGTCCTTCCCGGTTTTCCCTAAATGTTCCCTTCAACTTACCTCCCATCATGCATTGCCTCTGTCACCTCCCCAAGCACAGACCACTCCAATTCTGATATCAACCAAACCACCATCACCACCATCCCCTCAACCATTTCTCTCAAACCACAACAAAAATGTCCGATCCAAAACGAACATCCCGCTCCGCCCCCTCAAAACGCACCTCCCTCCTCCCCTCCGCCCCAAAACCACCTTGCAAAATCGACCCCGCAGCCACAATCGCCTCCTCCACCGTCCTCGCCGGCATCCACCCCATAACCATCGCCGCCCACGCCGTCCTACACCCACACGCACGCATCGTCTCCGCCGAAGGACCCGTCACCATCGGAGAAGGATGTATAGTTTTTGAAAAAGCTACCATTGGCCCTCTTGCCCCCTCTACATCTACCGAATCTGCCACAATTACCGCACCGCCTAGTACGATTCTTGGGAAAAATGTTACGATATCTACGGGCGTCACGATTGAGGGTTGTGCAATAGGCGATGGCTGCGTGATAGAGCCGTACGCACGTATTGGGCAGGGCGCGAAGGTGGGTCGGTATTGTAAGGTGGTTGCGTATGGCGAGGTGCCAAAAGGCGCGAAGGTGGATGATTATACGGTGGTGTATGGGAAGGGGAAACGGCGGGTTGATCGGACGATGAAGGAGTGGGGAGAGATGAGGGAGTTGAAGGAGGCGGTGCATGAGAGGCAGGTTCGGGGGTATCAGGGTTTGATTCCTAGTAATATTGCGAAGTGGTCTTGAGGAGGGAGTGGTTTGGAAGGGGGATCGGAAGTTGTGAGGCTATAGCTCCTGGAGAGTTCTTATAGAACTTGGCAGTGCCGTTAGAACGTCGGGTTGCAGGTTCTGGAGGCCCTGTAGTTCGTACTCCTGGATATCGGCGCTGGTGTGGCGTGAAAACCAGTATTGCATAGCTTGGAGTTGGGTTTACTGCTGATCGAAGCGAACCGGCTGAAGTGCTCAGCTGGATGCTCCATATTTGCGAAATGCAGTCGTTTATAGTTCAGCTTGTCAGACGAGGTTCGACAATCACAATATCACTTTGCAGGGCTGACATTGATGTGAGGTCACGCTATACCTAGGTATATGGCAGGCTCAATTATCTCTAGAATCAACAAACGAAGATTGTGGGTAATGTTTCTACCGCTACATACAAGTACACACGCCAAACATGGCACACAAGACCTTTTTAAGCATCTGCGGAGGCAGTAGCACCAGTGATAATCTCGACTAGTTCGTTTGTAATCACAGCTTGTCTGGTTCGGTTGAAAAGAATAGTGAACTTTCCAATCATGTCACCAGCGTTTGAGGAGGCGTTCTATATCACATTAGTACATATTAACTGAGAGTATATTCTCATATAACTTACATCCATAGCGTTACGTCGGGAAGCTTGTTCACAAGCATGACCTTCGGCAAGAGCCCAGTACAGAGAGTTGGCTAAGGCGTACTCCCGGAGATTGGAAAGAACTTCACCTTCGATTTCGAAAGCGGAGTAGTTGGCTAAGAAATCATTAGTATCAGTGTTGTTGTTTGGACGGAGAGACACATACGTGATTCCGTGATGGCTTCTTCCGAGTAAGCTTCAATGATGACCGGTTCGAAGCTTGAGGCATTGTTGAACTTGTTGTACATAATCTTGATGGACTGGTAGTTCTCTGGGAGGCGGACAAGTTGATCCGCAATAGCCTGAGCCTCGCTAAAGGTTGGAATATCACGCCCAATACCAGCGAAACTGAGGACCATGTTCTTGGGGTTTGAACGAGACAGTTGAGCCTTGCACTTTTCTCCAATAACAGCAATATCGTAGTTTGGGTCCTCAATGAGCATCTTGCGAGTAGCACGAGACATTCCGGAGTGAATACCACCACAAAGTCCCTTGTCTGAGCTGCAGATGACGATCAATGATTTCTTGTCTCCTTCCACTGGCTTTGTTTCGGCTTGTTCGAAGACGGTGTTGGAAGTTTGACCATATGCTCGGGAATCTGTCATGGCTCGTTGAGCGCGATTGAGCTTGGTGGAAGCAACGATTTTCATGGTCTTGGTGATCTTCTCGATGTTGCGAATCGACTTGAGACGCTGCTCAATTTCACGAAGGGTAGCATAGTTGGCGGCATTCGGGATGTTAGAGGTCGCTGGTCTGTGAAAAAGAGTAACACGTTAGTAAAACCTTTTGATATAGAGGATGGTAGTTCATGTAGTAGTCGCGAGAAGCTTTGTCCAGAGGGAATCATACCGAGCGACGACTTGAGCTCCTGCCCTGAGAGCGGGACGAGCAGCCCTTGAGAGCATATTGAAGCCAATTGAGAAGTACAAGAGGTTCAATTGACTGGAACAGCGGTGGATGGTGCGGTTGAGATGCTGGCGTGAAGCTCGTCTTGCTCCGGCTTGTTCTCGCAGCAGAAGTTGAAGCTGCCAAGCCTTTCCTCCAGAGAGCTGTCGGCCCGAAGATTAGCCCGCACTAGCTCATTGATTGGTCAAAATGTCTCATACCACCTGGCATTCCTTGCCAAATTTGGAAGGCTAATTCGCCGATTACGTACGACCGCTTGTCCCATTATATCTAAATGTGTACAATACAGTCTGATTCAGCTGTTTCTGAATGAACATTCTTAGCACATTTCGGACAAGCGTTCCTGGATTTGAGAACAGCTATTGGCTGATCACCTCAAGGCCACCAGGTACAGCCAATCACAATGGGCAGTCACAAGCATCTTCAAATGCCACAGGATCCTTGTTGGTCGTGAACAGTGAACCCGTGGTGAAATAACGCTTTGCATCTCCAGGTCTTTCGCTCCTTCCCCCAAAGTCACTCCTCGCTCTTTCCTTCTCCATTTCTGCCTGGACGCTCCTTCCTCACGCTTGCCCGCTCTATAACTACCATCGTCGGCCTTCTCAGATCTTCTCCCTCTCCAATTGTCCTTTCCTCCTATCTCAATATTCCTCCATTCTGCGCTCTCGCCCCGCGAGGTTACCTTCAAAGCCTCACGCGCCGCGGCTTCAACCTTCATAAAACAACATCTCTTCATCAGCCTACCATCACCAATTTGGTACAAACCGCTTCTTTCGTCACCAGAACGCGCCTCAACGGCTCAGAGGCCCTCAAATACCTCCATTCGTCCCCTCACGCGACCAATTACCCCTTCCTAGAGCCTTTAAAGCACCGAACTTCAATCATGTCTTCATCTGAGGATGACATTCCTCTACGGAAGACCAACGGAGGTAAGAATTACTCTCATGTGGCCAGGAATGAGCTTTCCTATTCCAGTGAGAAGTGACTGGAAGGCCTTTTATCTCGAGTCTTGGACTCGATAAAATCTGTCTCAGCTTCTCCATCTCCTTTCCTCTTCATCTTCACAAACCACAACCTTCAGCATGGCAAATTCTAACAAACATGCAGTCAAATCAGCCGCAATCGTCTCCAGTCGCGATAAAGCCATGGACGAACACACATCCGGTGGTCTTCAGCCTGGAATTTCTATCCAAAACGGGCCTGTAGATTCGCCACAGAATGGGCGCTCCACTAACGGCGAGAGCAACGGTCGGCGCAAATCTCGAACAAGCCTCACACAGAAGAAGACTTATAAGGAAATGACAAGTTCTGATGAGGATGATGAACCACTGAGCAAACGTCGGAAGACTGCAGTTGAAGAAGACTCTTCTGATGACGACGTCCCTTTGGCTAAAAAGGCTCTTAAGAAACTACCCAAGCCTTCAGCATCTCAGATTGGCGAAAAAGATACCAAAGTGCCCATCAAAAAGCGGTTGATTGAGCAGAAAGCTCAGATTGAAAAGAAGGCTGAAGTGACCGCCAAAAAGATACGGGCTGAAGACTCCAAGGCCACCAAGAAGCGGAAAGTCAAAGACGAGAGCGATAGTGATGACGATCGTCCACTGGCCAAATCAGCCAAAACTAAGAAGACCGCGAACGGGACCAAATCGACAGTCAGCAAGACCAAAGTCAAAGCTGAAGCCAGCCCTGTCAAGAAAGGTAAAGGCAAGGCAGTCTCAACTGATGATGATGCCGACGAAGAAGAAGAGAACCGTTGGTGGGAGAACATGAACAACGACACTTCCGTCAAGTGGAAAACATTGGAACACAACGGTGTCCTACTGGCTCCGGAATATGTGCCCCTTCCTCGCGATGTCAAGCTGATCTACAAAGAAGAACCAGTTACTCTGGATGTGCAGGCTGAAGAGGTCGCCGGCTTTTACGGTGCCATGTTGAACTCGACGGTCAACGTTTCCAATGCCACCTTCAACAAGAATTTCTTCTCGGACTTCAAGAAAATTGTGAGCAAAACCGGGCATGCCAAGAACTCCAAAGGAGAGGTTGTTAAGATTGAGCATTTCAAGGATTGCGACTTCACCAAGATCTTCGAATACTACGACGCTGAACGTGAACGAAAGAAGGCTATACCATCTGCTGACAAGAAGGCAATCAAAGCCAAAAAAGATGAAATCGAACAACCTTACATGTTTTGTAAGTGGAATGGTATCAAGGAAAAGGTGGGCAACTTCCGTGTTGAACCTCCTGGTCTCTTCAGAGGTCGCGGCGAGCACCCAAAGACTGGTCATGTGAAGACTCGAGTCAAGCCAGAGCAGATCACCATCAACATCGGCAAAGGCGCTAAAGTTCCACCTCCTCCTCCGGGTCACAAATGGAAAGAGGTCAAGCATGACGATACTGCTACGTGGCTTGCAATGTGGCAAGAAAACATCAACGGAAACCACAAGTATGTCATGCTCGCAGCCAATTCCGCTATCAAGGGCCAGAGCGACTACAAAAAATTCGAAAAAGCTCGAGAGCTGAAGAAGCACATTGATCGGATTCGCAAGGATTACACGAAAGACTTGAAAGTGGAGTCAATGGCTGACCGTCAACGTGCTACTGCTATCTATCTTATCGACAAACTGGCTCTCCGTGCCGGCAACGAAAAAGGCGATGATGAGGCAGAGACCGTAGGTTGTTGCTCGTTAAAGTTTGAACATGTCACCCTTCGACTACCAAAGACTCTCGTGTTTGATTTCTTGGGTAAAGACAGCATTCGCTTTCACCAAGAAGTTGAGGTTGACCCACAGGTCTTTAAGAACATGAAAATCTTCAAGAAGGCACCCAAAACAAAAGGCGACGATATCTTCGACCGTCTGAACACTGCGGGTTTGAACAAACATCTTGCTACTTACATGACTGGTCTCACTGCCAAAGTTTTCCGTACTTACAATGCTTCCTGGACCATGGCGACCCTCCTCAAGGAAATGAAGCCCACTGGCACGGTTCCTGAACGAGTGAAGGAGTACAATGATGCGAATCGCACCGTGGCCATCCTTTGCAACCACAAGCGTACTGTCGGCGCTGCTCACGATACTCAAATGACGAAAATGCTGGAGAAGATCAAAGGTCTACGATATGAGCAATGGCGCACTCGCATGATGATGCTGAACCTTGAACCCAAGCTCAAGAAGTCACGCGGTGCAGAGTACTTTGAACGTCCTGAGGATCTGGACGATGAATGGGTTGAGCAGCACCAAGCCGCCGAGGTCGAAGAGAAGCGTCAGAAGATCCAGAAGAAGTTCGAGAACGACAACAAGAAGCGTGAAGAGAATGGCGAGAAGCCATTGCCCGAGAAGGAGCTCAAAGAGCGACTTGAAGACGCCGATGAGCTTGCAAAGAAGTACCGAAAGGAGAACAAGTCCAAAAAGGTCGAGCCTGAAGGCAAGGGTCCTACCGTGGAGAAGCTCGAGGCTACGTACGACAAACTCGAGCAGCGCATTGAGAACGCCAAACTGCAGGCTGACGACAAGGAGGAGAACAAGGAGGTCGCCCTCGGTACCTCCAAGATCGTGAGTTCGATCTTCCGTTTCGCAGTGAAATCTTGCTAATCATCCCTCCAGAATTATATTGATCCTCGTTTGACTGTCGTCTTCGTCAAGAAGTTCAATGTTCCTATTGAGCGCTTCTTCTCCAAGACTTTGCGTGAGAAGTTCGACTGGGCAATCAAGTCTGTTGATGAGGATTGGGAATTCTAGATCAGCTTTGGGATTTAAATTGACAGTTGGTCAACCTCTTTTTTGGGACGGCCGAGTATTCTCTATCATGGCTCATGGCTTTCCTTCCATGAGTTTCATACTGCATTGATGGTGGCATAGCGATTGATTGCATTTACACACAGATTCCCAACAACATTAGTAGACATTATGTCTATCTACTTGTGGGCTTAGATGAAATGTCCCTCACAGGGATAGGTTTAGACATTATTTCCTCATGATTTAGTCTCAATAAAAGTTGTGTTTTCATGTTTGTAGGATCCTGAAACCTGTCAGGCGATACATTGTCCGCCTATGTTAAGGTAGCGAAGATGCAATCTATTAGCACTCATAGATTGCTTTGTCCCCCAAGTTTATCTACATCTTCCTGGCAGCAATGGATATACCTACGAATCTTACACATCTAAATTGCAAATTCTTGTGCTACTGAGTGATGAGCAAGGTTCATCGTTCTCTCTACTCTGCCAATTGACCGAAATGGTACCGCTGGCTGGGACGGCGGCGTACCTTGAACCCAAGCGTTTCAATGCATGCAACGAGCCGAATGACAGGCGCCTCCCACGTCAGTTTTGAAACATCTAGATGCTGTGTTTGGAGATCTCTCGATGGTTCGTTCATGAAATCTGATAGTTTTATAGCTACTAGTTTAGCTAGCTTACCATATTTTCAATGTTGATTTTGCGGGGAATTCTATCTCTTCCTGGAGGAAAGCAATTCATTTGTAAACGAACAGCAAAAACCAAATATCCTCAGGGGCAAAATACTAGTAGTAATATGGCGGGCGGCACGACGGAATACGGCCTCTTCCGTTCCTAACGGCCTGTCCTTGAGCATACTTCGACAAGGAAGCAATTCCGGGACTCTGCATACACTCATATAAGCGCCAGTTAGTTTGCAGCAATATCTCATCTTTAATTGACAAGGAATAGATACTCGCAGGGTTGGCGCATTGAAATATAAGAATGGGAAAAGGGGGAACTGTAGCTTTCGACCCATATCTAGGGATGCACTTTTGGTAGGGTAGTAGGACAGATCTACCGTTACATCGATTTTAGCCAATCAACGTCCACCACCCAACAGCCAAAAATACTATTATTTAAAGCGCAGATTTTATTGCTTTTACCTATGTTGTGATAGGAATATTAGTATTGAATTAAATATAGGCAAATAGGCAAACATCTACTACAATTCCATTTGCGATTCTTGCGTCTCTCGCTATGACACCGTCACGTAATCTAGGACGTCCTCTAGCGCCTATTAAGTGTCTTAAATAGGATCTTTAACTATAACTATATCTTCATTAACGTCTTTAGCGATTATAATATTTGAGGCAAACCGTTTAAAGAATAGATTATCTAGTTCGTCTTCTTCTACCGCATCTAGGGTATACTACGTTCTTAGCTTAAATAGCATTCCTATATAGTAGACGCATAGTAAAGTAGAGCCTAGTTTATTGAGCTTTAGCCCGTTTATAAAGCTAAAAATAAGCTTGTTGCAATGATCTTACGAGAGGTTAGTCCTTTAAGGATTCTACACCCAATTGACTACTAAAAATGCTCTTTCTAATGGCACAGAGTTGGCGGTTGTTTCAAATAACCTAATAGCGATCTTTGTAAGCTCTGGCGCTACAAAACGAACTAATTCCCAGAAGTTTAGTAGTTCTTTATGCTTCTAAGGACTACTAGCGCCGTTAGATGTTAAGAAGTAGCTCTATTAATTCCTAAACGCGCAGAATTAGATCACAACGCCAGAGAAGAGCTTTTTAGCTTCCTTCTTTACCTTATCTAAAGCTAAAGATAAAGCGGCGAGTCTAGATTTAATAGCAGCAATAGCAGCGTTAAAGTATTTGAGGGAGAGATCTTTACTAATGATGTTTAGATCCAACGCGTATGCTAGATAGTTATCATTAGTAACCTATTGTTTTAAACGTGCGTCAAGATATTAAATAAGAGAGGCCTAAATCTACTCTACCCCCTTTATCTTAGGGTATAATCTAGCGATTTTAGACTACTCCGCTTTAATCACCATTTAGCCTTTAATTATACGACCTAAATAATATTATAGAGACTCTAAAGCTTTCTAAGCAATGTAAATAGGCTCCAAGATATAAGAGAAGAATCGAACCTTAGCCCAGAATTTAGGGCTCTTCATTCAATTAAAAATAATGCTATTTAAAGCCCTAGCAGCCACCGTAGATCCTAGAACTCTAATAGTTTGAGCAAAGGTCTCTAGAGCTAATTAGCTACGTAGAACAGAAGTAACAAGGCCAAATTATATTCCCTAGCGTGTAATAATTGATAAACTGAAGGCGTATGATCTTTTGAGCTTTTAGCGTTGAATAGTGCGAAGTTGAGCGAAGTAGAGGTCCCTAGTCTTGAACTAAACAGCAAGCTCTTGGATATCTAATAGAATAGCTTCTAGAGCAGGGATTTTGGTTAGAATATCCTTTATTAGAAGCTAAAGACCGTAAGAGTCACATAGGATAAAAGAGTAGTGTTTAAGGATTCCATCGTTATACTTTTTGAGCAATTCTATAGTAGAACACATAACTACGCACGTGTTAAAGCTAATGGAGTTGACGCGGGTAAGATCTCCTATAGTCCAACAAATAAGCCATTCTACTATGAGATTAGCTAGAAATACTGCATTGGCGTTAGCTCCTTTAAGATTGATATTCTCCAAGAAGAAGGCACCTAAACTAGGAATTACGACGCTAAAGTTGGCAATGCAGCGACCTGCTTGATCTAAGCTCTCGTCTATGCAGAAGTTAAGGTAAGGTTACTGATTAAGTAGTAATTCAAGCTTTAGAAGATCTTGCTAATAAACCTATTCTACAAGGGGAAACATTTGCGTTCTTCCTAGTGCTAAGTAGTAAGGAATACCTGCTAAACTAGCTAAGATTCTTTTATTATTCTAGGTAGTAGGGTGTAAGTATTAATTAAATATATTTAGTGGTAGGCCCTCTTGAACGACTCGCTTTGCACAACGCAGGTCCTATTCTAGGCCACGATTTATGTACAGAATTGGCGTAGATGTTGGATTTGGCTGGGACACGCGTTGGACAGGTTGAATTCAACCTTTAGCGATACTGTAGGCTTCTATTCGACCTAAGTGCTTAGAGTAGGATTTGGAGCAGTATTTACAATGGTAACGAGTAGGAAGAGAATCACTAATACGTACCTAATTAAATAGGATAGCTTAACGTCAATGCTATGATCTAGGAAGAAATTAAGGCATTTTTAGTAAAGAAACGGTATAGTAACAGTTGGCAAAAGATAGATATTCTAGAGGTAGACCGCCATAGCAAATAGTAAGCGAATTGTAAATTTTTATTCACTAGACTAAAGAGCAAGAAAAGAGGAACAAGCTAATATAATTTTCATATATTTATTAGCTTTTTTGGTTATATTGGTAGAGATTAAAAACTATCATATTTATTAATAGTTGATGTTAGTTGTGGTGGTTAATAATATAAGGAGCTAAGTGCCAGCTACTAAGTAACAGATCAACGCTAATAGTTCCAAAGCTGAATATTCTATAGAATATTACCCTTTTAGGCTTAGTGCTGCTAGCGTATTGTTAAAACACTAATTAGATGCAGTCCTACCAAAAGGTAGAGAGTAGTACACCGTAATTATCGAGTAGGACTAATGCAAATGTCATACCTCCAAAAGGGCGTCTTACGTGCATCCCTACCCATATCGCGATCTTCGCTTGAAATGAGGCTAGGATATGGACAGGCGAGAGCGGGCAATATCTTGACATTGTGAAACTGCTTGATTGCTCTTCAAGGATGTATTTACCAAGCTTTGTAAGATTCTTCTGGTCTTCGACATTCTTTCTCGAAAAAGATGGTGGAGATGTTGTAGCACTTTCCCATGGGCCATACAGTATGTAGCGTAATATCTCCATCCATGTAGTTGTCTCCGATCCCCTGCATGTACGCCTCAACTCCCCTTCTCTCTACCTCCTCTAGTCACGCTACCATTATCACCAAAATAGCACAGTTTCAGGCTCTCCTAGATCTCTAGAGCTACATAAACTAAATGACTAGTCAACATCCCGCCCTTTACCGTAGGAACCACTCTTTCTATCTACCTTAGCCGCCGTACAAGCAGAATCCTGGGATCCAATGCTCGGCAACTAGACTAGCTTGCGTTAATCGGTCGGTAAAAAGAAAGGCGTGCGGTGACTTCTCTGTCTTGGAGGCCTTTGTTTGAGTTGATCTTGCATTCTGCTTTTTTAACGTTGTGCCTGCTTCTTGCTCTTGACTTCTTCTGTCCTTCCTGATTTATTGCCCGGTGACTGCTTTGATTGCTGCATCGTGTTTCAGCTTTTTTATTACCTTCCCTCTGCGAGTTTCGCTCCGCCATATCTTGGAAGATATTGTATCCAGCTTTGCTATAAGATAGCGCTGCGGTCTCGCTTCTCCTATATCATATCGCTGCAATGGGCGACACAAAGCCAAAACCTACCGCGGACAGTAAACCTGCAGTATTGATCATAGGCGGCCTTGGTAAGATCATCTTCTACTTCCCAAAATCGCCCAGTAATTGCGATCAGAGCTAATCCTCTTCCTCAGGCTATGTCGGTCGCTTTCTCGCACTTCACATCCACAAGAACAACTTGGCCTCTGAACTCCGTCTAGTCGACAAACAACTCCCCGAACTAGCATGGCTCGCCCCCGAATTCGCAGAAGCCTGCTCCCGCGAAAACTACGTCCAAGCAGACGCAAGTAGAGAACGTATGTGCTCCCCATCACCACTCTGACCCCTCAAATCCACCAGATTCCCAAACTAACTTGATCCCAGAACATCTTCCCCGCATATTCGACCGCGCCAACAACCAACAATTCGACTACATCTTCAACTGCGGCGGCGAAACCCGCTACAGCCAAGAAGATGAAGTCTACCGCGCGCGCTCCCACGCCCTCAGCCTTGCTCTCGGCGGTGAAGCAGCGCGTCGAAAAATCCGCGCCTTTATTGAAGTTTCTACTGGCATGGTGTACAAATCCGACTCGAATCCACGGTCTGAGACTGCGAAGTTGAAACCATGGAGTCGGTTGGCAAAGTGGAAGTTGCAGGCGGAGGAAGATTTGGCGAAGATGGATGGGCTAAACTTGGCGGTGGCGAGATTAGCGCATGTATACGGGCCTTATACGAGCAAGTTTTTGGCGACGGCGCTGTGTTTGGCAAGAGTGTACCAGAGCGAGGAGAGGGAGATGAAGTGGCTGTGGACGAGAGAATTGCGGACGAATACGGTGCATGTGGAGGACGTGGCGGAGGCGATGTGGGCTTTTGCGGAGTGGTATGTGCGGACGCCGGAGGGGAAGAGGGAGAAGGTGCCGGTGTTTAATGTGGTGGATCAGGGAAATACTTGTGAGTTCGTTGTAGGTAGGACTAATGGGTGAGTGCTAACGGAGTGCGTAGCGCAAGGGACCATTGCGAGTATCATACATGATATCTTCGGCATAGCGACGACATTTCAAGGGACGCTGATATCGCAGTTTGCCAAACTACATCTCGATTCTGTGGTGGACGATCTTAATGATGAGGTACTGGATCCTTGGGCGGAATTGCAGCAGCAGGCGGGAACGAAACAGAATACGCCGTTAAGTCCATTCACAGAGAAAGAGTTATTGAAAGATACGGATCTGAGTATGGATGGGAGTGCTTTCATGAAGGAGCTTGGGTTTCAGTATGTAGAGTTCCCCATCCTGAAAACTCAGACTAACGTTTCCTACAGATACAAGCATCCAAAACTCACAAAGGAAGAAGTCGAAGCTGTAATAGAAAGCTACAAGAAGATGAACTGGTGGCCATGAAACTCAGAAATCAACAATATATAACCAAAATTTCAGCATGTCTCCTCAGACACAGCGTGTCTGCGTGTGTATACATTTACATTCACATACTAAGCATTATATAGGCAACGGGTTTTCGAATATGTCATTATTAATGATAGTTTAACCAGACATAGATATCAAAATATAATCCATTTAGCGATACAAAGACTGTAGAAATATCCAGCTATCTGACGACCAACGAATCCCTAATCGACCATATATGGACAGCAGCAATGGTCTGAATGACAAACGATTCATCCACTTGCTCGGCCGTGTCCGATCTCTGATCACCTCAATCCTAAATCCTGTCAGTCAGTCCCCTATGTGATATCGTGCACAGCAGCCTCACTCAGTAACCTCCCATCCCTAGCACCATTTCTTCTACTTCAGATGATATCCATGACTATCAA
The DNA here is from genome assembly GCA_010405405.1 of Microthyrium microscopicum. NCBI lineage: Eukaryota > Fungi > Ascomycota > Dothideomycetes > Microthyriales > Microthyriaceae > Microthyrium > Microthyrium microscopicum. The sequence goes on from MU004230.1 coordinate 2,854,749, forward strand.
ACCAGTCATTGGTACACGTGAGGCACGAAACCTGAACTTTACCCGTTCCACCACACTTTCTACAAGCAGCCTCTTGGACAAAAGTCCAGCTGCTTCCCTGGCACCGTGTACACGAAGACTGTGCGTTGCCAGCGCATCCAAGTGGGCAAGGAATATAGTGTGCAGCTATTTTGCCTCTGCCGAAGCATTTATCGCATTCTGCGAGTCTGTATTCTTTGCCCTGACAATACTCGCAGTTTGGATTCCATTGATCTGATCGCGTCATATTGTGTTTAGAGTGTGTGATTTGGGGTAGCTGGGCTGAGCTATGGGGGGATTAGTTGGTATGAAGATCAATGGATTAAGGGATGCTAACAGACTGACTGATTGGTATAGTTTGAGGCGGTGCTGAGATCTGATGAAGGCTGGACTTGCTTCAGATAATAGAAACGGGCGGTATCAAGGTTGACATAGGCTGGCTTTAGAATGCCCAGATATATACTGCTTGGCTTTCCTGGGATTGGAATCTCGCAGAAATGCTGGCAGGACATGCCTTTTTTGGTCCTCCCCGCTCAGCCTGATGGACTCTACAGTTGGCTACCCAATGAAATGGCTAAGACCTGGCTTCGTACCCACGATATAATTCATGGAAGTGATTTAGACCTTCTGAAAATATAGTTCCTACTCGTCGTTAGTTAAACAGGCTCAGAGCCTGCAGTCAAGAATCCAAGGCCCAAAACGCCATCTTTGGATCATCACGCGACGTGCATATCGTGGCGTTTGAGCAACCACCAACACCCTCTTATCTAAGTATTTACCCCCCTCATTCAGCCGAAAAGACACCTCTGACCAGCGTGATGATGAACCACAGGGTGAACACCATTATCAGATCCGCGACCCGGTATTCTAAATCAGAATAAATTATGGTCGAATTAGCAACCTCACACAATGCCCCGTTGCGACGAAGACGCTCGTCTTTAAGCGATGGCAACGATGGACTCACCAGCCCGTCGAAACGACGGCGCGCTCTCGATGGTGACGGGGATGGAATCGTTGCCAAATCTCACTGCCCCGACTCGCAAGTCGGTAGAATCGATGCTTCTGAAGAGCAAGGAGGATCTAAGGGGCCTGAGGACTTCGACGATTCCATTGAATCAAGAATGTCTCTGGCAAGAGATATACTCCAAGCCTACTTCGACTTTGACGACTTCAAATCCGAGCAGGAAAGTAAGAGATTCCCGTGCCAAATCGCATTTCTTAACGACCTCCGATCAAACCGAAACAACCATACCTCTCATCCCTTTAATGACTACATTAGAATGCGATGGGAGTTGATTCCACCACAAAAAGACCAATTGGTCTTTCCGGCGTGTTAGCTCCAATCATCATCTTGTACTAAAGAATTCTAGGTGTGATCAAAACACTTCTCTCCGGCGAGAACAGCCTTGCCATCCTGCCTACTAATGCCGGAAAGTCGCTATGTTATCAGCTACCTGCACTGTGCTTCGAGGAACTCGACAAGAAATATGGAGGCAACAAAGAGGGCAAACACGGCATAACGCTGGTGATTAGTCCGCTGATATCCCTGATGTCTGACCAGGTCGCCCGCGCTCCAGAAGAAGAATATCGCCGCAGACGCGATCAACACTTCCAAGTCGGCCGGCGAGGTGAGGACTATATTAAAATCTCTTGCCGAAGGGAAGCTGAAAATATTGTTCTGTGCCCCTGAGAAGTTCATGAGTAAGCCCTTTGTGCAAGCTATATCGGCAGTTCCTGGCGGCGTTCGCCTGTTGGCTGTTGATGAGGCGCATTGTATCTCAGAGGTAGCCTACTTTAGGATTTTTGGTTTAGTGTGATACTGATAGACTCGTGTAGTGGGGATACAGCTTTCGCCCGGAATACTTACGAGTCTCTCAATTTAGCAGAGGTATCAAAGCCCAACAGGTAGTCTGCCTGACCGCTACAGGTACGCCTAGTCCTTTTTAAGATCTAGCCATGACTGATTTCAACCATTGAAAAGCCACAGAACAAGTCGCCGAAGATATCGCCACATCGTTCAACATCAAGCCAGCCGGTATATTCAAGCAAAGCCTCTATCGGCCCAAGTAAGCTCTTCATCTACTCGGAATTATGTTTTGCTGACCTTGAAGCTTAATATTGGATGCGAAAGCTACTACCAATGATTACACCAAACTTGGGCACGTAGAAAATTTCCTAAGAACTCATCCCGGTCAGACTGTCATTTTCGTCCAGTTCAAGTCGGTGCGTACTCTCTAAAACTTGCCAGTCGGTTCGGGAGACACCGTAGTTGATGGGAGGGCGCCATTTATTTTGTCGATGATTGACTTGCATGTCGCAAATGCTAATAGCAACCAGACGACAGTTGATCTACCAAGAGAGATCCGAAGTCGGCTTGGTGACTTTGTAGCAACAGAAGGCTACAGCGGCGGCTTAAATATGAAGAAAAGAAAGGAAGTAGAAGAGCGATTCATGAACGGGGAAATCAGAGTGGTGAGTACATTGTCATGTTTTCATGAGTGCACTAACCTGGTAGCTCGTCGCAACTCTCGCTTATGGCATGGGAATCGACAAAAAGGACATCAGGAACGTGATTCATTACAACGCTGCGCGCAATCTCGAGGAATATAGCCAGCAAATTGGCAGGGCTGGTAGAGACGGCCTTCCCAGTAAGTGCTTGCTGCTCTATGATGATCGGGACATCGCAACGCACAAAGTAAGGCTCTCCAGAAACCTCAGGGCAGCGAAGACCTAACCTTAGAATTATCAGAAATATGCAACAACTGCTATACCCGCGCAAGGAGTGATTGAAATCTGCCTAAAGCACTTCTTTAACGGCGCCAATCAACCAGAGATCGGGGTAGGCGACACCTTCGAGGTCGACCACGCTAAAGTCATGAAAGCGTGTCGCTTGGATGATGAAATTGTTCAGATAATTTATGCCATCTGCGAAAAGAAGTTCCGTAAGTGCTCATATGTTCGAGATTCACGTCTATACGCTGACCTCAAGCTTTAAAGAGCTCTTCGAATTGCGCTCAAAGCAAGAAAGGGAAGTTCGACTCCGTCTTCCTATGACGCGCGGTGCATCAACGCTTAATGACTTGAAGAAATATGCCCAGTCTGACACGTCCGCTACTGGAAAAGCACTCAATTTTGTCATAAGCCAGTCTCAAGGACCTACCATCCCCATCCACATCATCGATTTAGCCACAAAGTCTGGTCTTGAGCACGATGCCCTAGTAGCCAAAGTTATCGACTACTTCCACGAAGGGCTCATTGCGTGGCCGGAGTTTGAGGTTGTCTATACCGTCAAGCTACTGCAGCCCGCTCCGACAGCTGTCGAGCAGCTGAAGCTTAGTAGACAGCTGTTCGATGATCTTGATAGAAATGGGCCGCTTTCGAGGGAGCGAATCAAAAAGCTCGATGCACTTTTTCAAGGGCATGAGTGCTTTGCTGCGGCGTTAACGCGATACTTTGGGATGGGTTTGCCAAACGGGCTGACTCAGTGCGATCAGTGTACTTGGTGTACAACTCGTAAGGCATTGTAAGTCCGATGACTTCTTTCAGTGATGACTCCCACGATTGGAAAGCCCTGTTCCGACATGATCACCTTGGCTTAACAACATTCACAACCTTGGTCAAATTGGGCGACCTAAGAAGCATATCAAGCATATCTACCTACCTAAGCCTGGAAGAGGAAGTCTTGTCAGGTTTACCCATGTAGGCACAATGTGAGTGTCATGTGCAATCGCAAAGCGCAGTGTATGTTCGACATCGCACTCCATGGGAGGAGTCTAATTATTGGTCTACCTCAGAGATGTTTCAGATCAGGCACAACATCCAGCTCTGCATTAGTGGTGGTAAATACTACTGGAAGAGAAATACATAACATGTTGAACATTTGTTTGTGACATCCACATTGTCACGCGCTGGACAAGTGCGATGCGAAACTGAATTGTCAGCCTTATACGCACATTGACAGCTTAAGCAGACAGAATCCTAGACCATGGATCATGCTGGGCCTCAATAGGGATCATTTTCTGGAAGATCCCACTGGCTTTTCCGGGCGACAGCATTCAAAACGCCAGGCTCCTGAGCCATTACATTCCCGACACTTGATCCACTTGTGTACCTTTTTGGCGCCATGGCATATTCGGCATTTTTGGATGTTCATACATCCCGAACATTTACAGAAATCGACTCCCCATCCACCCATACCATCACATCCCCCACAGCCATTTGGGTGCTCAACAAACCCTCGGTCCGAGCACCTGTGTTCGGGACAGCGACGGCGCTTGTTTGGCATGTTATTGCGAGATGAAGACTTTTAGACTAAAGTTAGCGTTGAAGGAATTGGTCGCAGTGACTGACAAAGAAGCGCGAACTGAATTGTGATGATGCAAGTAGCAAGAGCTTAGTTCCAGGATTTATAATGGCTATTCGCCTTATTTATATATAGTAGTCTTCATGGTCAATAGCTCACATCTCTTCGTTCGCTTTACAGTATTAGACGTGTGATATGAAATCCTCAAATGAAGAGACAGTGTTAACACACTAGCGCAAATAGCAACACAAGAAGTATGGCAAAACAATCGATATGGTGTTGAATTCTCACTGAACACGCCAGGGTGAGAAGTGCCAGCTCCATACTGAGTCCCAACCTGACACGAATATGACTGAGACAAGCTCGGTAAAGTATACTTCCGATGAAGTCAAAAATATCGCAAGTTCATCACGCTCGATGGCTACCACCACATGTGATTGGAATTGAGTGCTATGAAGCCCATCGAATGCGCCGGGTGTTTGACGGTTTCTATTTAACAGATATCAAATGGTCTTCTTGATCGTGTTGGCTCTGTTTTCGATCTACTGGTGGTTGTAAAGGGGGGAAGAGTCGAGATGAAGCATTTTAGACCTGTTGAATACGATTGATTTAATGCACTGCAAATCAAAAAAAAAGTATTTGGCGATGATTGGCATTAACCGTCAAGGCCCAGGAGGCGATCAGCAGGTGAATGGACGACCACTGAAGCACCGAAAAAGGAGGTAGGTAGAGCAACTACGGAAGCGCATTGCGGCCTACCCAGCAACATCAAAGAAAACCAAAAACCAAAAAACTATCACGCTGTAGACCTATACAAAAAGCACTCTTATGCCCTCGTTTTATGACTTTTGTTATATATTTATATATTGTTAGAAAGCATAAAATAAGGGCAATCTTTTGGCTTCCTTAAAAATTAAATTGAAGCATTGTGGGTTATCATACTTAACAATGATTGAGCCATAAAATAGAAATCATTTTTTGGCTCAATCATTATTGACAAGTGAAAGTAAGAAAGATTATTCCCGCTAAGTTAGTGGAGCACCCACTAAACTAGTGACTCCACCACTAAATCCTTGCCACGTTCCTATCTTAGCGACTACCTTACTAATTTAGCGACGTTCTCGCTAAACCATCAACCCGTAAAGAATAGAATTTTAATTTCATTGGTTCAGAAGAAAGCTCTTAATTTACGCTTTATAAAGCTATCTCAAGATATTCTTGAAACCATCAAATGGGGGTGCAAAACGCCCATGAAGTGCCAAAATATGCATTTTTGGATGTTGGAATTTGGGGATTCTCTGATGTTGCCGGGTAGGCCGCAATGCGCTTCCGTAAGCAACCCCTGACTCCTGAGTTTTTAACAACAACTTAATCGATGGTCAGGTGACCCGAGGTTCTTTCGAATGATCTAGATATAATTCCGGAAGGTACAACTTTTGATCATCTAACTTGCCACTTCTTAATCACCACCTGCGTACCTCTTATCGCCTAGCTCTTTCAATACTACGATATTCCAACAATTCAAGAAAATATGGCGGATACCTCACCTCCCGTCGCGGTCTTCAAAAAGCGCACCACCAAAAACCTCCGGAAACGTCCCGCAACTCCACCACCCGCCTCCTCCTCCGACGAAGAATACTCATCCACCGACGAAGCCGGCCATCGCATAAAACGGCGTCGACGCGCAGGCGTTGCTGCTGGCTCCACCACCCACAAAGCTGGCAAAGACTCGAGTGACTTGCTCAGCACGACGAAATATGCGGCTGACCGATCGACGTTGATCGCAGACTCGAACGATGCTACCAAACAGAGTAATTGGTACGACGAACATGCGCCAGATGCACTCAGCGCAAAATCTTTGCTGGGCACAACAAGAGCAAAGCCAGCGGTGCCGGATCAGGAGAGAGATGGCGCGTATCATGGGCAGGCGGGGTATACGAATTTTATAGCGAAGAATCCGAATAAACAGGACAAGGGGATGGGACCTGTGAAGGCGCCGACGAATTTGAGGGCGATTACGATTACGGATTATAGTCCGGATGTGTGTAAAGATGTAGGTTACCCTAGTTCCAAGAATTCAAGTATACTGCTAACATATGTCGCAGTATAAGCAGACGGGTTTCTGTGGATTTGGCGATAATTGCAAATATTTACACACGCGAGAAGTCTACAAGCAGGGCTGGGCACTAGACAAGGAGTGGGAGATTCAGACGAGAGGCAAGAAGCTCAAGGGTACGGTGGTAGCGTCGGCGAACCGCAGTGCGATTGATGAAGAGGAGGAGAAGGATGCTGAGCTGTTGGAGAAGATTCCGTTTGCGTGCATTATCTGCAAGGGGCCATACAAGAATCCGGTGGTGACGAAGTGTGGGCATTACTACTGTGAGAGTTGTGCGTTGCAGAAATATCAGAAGAATCCGAGTTGTGTGGCTTGTGGAGCTGGCACGAATGGAGTTTTCAATACTGCGAGGAATTTGAACAAGCTTTTGGAAAGGAAGAAGAAACGGGAGGAGAGACTGAAGGAATTAGAGCAGGAGGATGAAGATGAAGAATGAACGGGTATCAGCATTCATAGTCACCATTGCATAATCAAAGCCTTGGAACCTGCAAATTCTGCTTCTTTACAGCGAATCATGTACGTTTGCGTTCTAGTGGTTTCTCATACCAACAATCCGAGGCCTCGCATGGCGCAGTCGCATTGTTGACATGGCTCCTTGCTCGACTTGGAATGCTAATCACAAGATACGAGACGCTCGTCAGACTGTTGCGGCGAGAACGAGGATACAAAAGCAACTTTGATCTCTTTGCCGACAACCAGAGTCCAGAACGCTTTCACCTCCTTGAGTCCTTTCTCTAGAGACTCGACAGACAATCTCAACACGCGAGCAACAAACTACCTACCACATATTAGTTTCACTGACAAGTTACAACATGAGAAACAAGGGCGCAGCACAAGGCAAAGTCTACAAGTTCAAAAGCAAGTCAGAATGGAGCGATAAAAATGCTCAACTGATCCAATTATCGACGCGCTATCGATCCCATATGGTAGTTGTTCTAGGCAAAGCATTCGGAAGACCACCCGGATGGGTCAGAATTGTCAATGTACGTTTATAACATCCTCATACACCGGAACTATACTAATCCCACAAGGTAACTTCAACCTTGCCTGAGGCATATGACCCAACTCGCTACCTTCCTATCCACCCAAACAGAAAGTTCCGAAAGGGCGGTATACAACTGAAACTATGTGGAAGTTGGGAACAAGATACTTTGCTCCCAAAGTTTTCATACATAAGGATCGACAATGTGCAGGAAGTCCCGCTGGAAATTTTGATGGAAACAACGAGGTGGGATGGGCTGGGGGTCATGCTGCAGGAGAAGTCTTTTAGTACTTTGCTGAGCGTTACAAATGCAGCTGTCGAGATGGAAAGACGCCGAAAGTCAGGCATGTTGACTTGAGTATCATTATGAAATCAAGGGTAGATCGTGTGTATCAATGAATGTTTTTGAAACAAGCCACGAATAGTGAATAGAAGATGGGATCTTATATGGAATTGAGAGACTATATCTTTAATTCCTTGTCAAAGATTCAGGGTGTCCACCGCAAGTACGTTCAATCAGTCATCTGAGCAACTAAATAGCTTGCTACGATTAGTTCAGATGTCCCCTATAGCAAAGTTTGATATGGCGTGCGTTCCACGGCCCTTCGATCAACAAGCTCGTTTTGACACATCGATACATCTTAATCTCAAGAGACTACACGCTAACCTTTTTCGAACCCGCATTTGATATGAGCAACGGCACAAAGCTACTCTGCCGAGTATGCGGGCGGTTCAACGACCGTCAGATACAATGAAGAACGACTAGGCCGTCCGTTTGATCACACGGTTGACCTGCCGCATCGAATCCTTTCCCCAAATCTGTGAATGAAACCAAGCAACACCAGACGAAGCAGCGCCTTCTTCGAATTCATAAAAGGTTGTCTGGAGGACTTTAGCAGCAAAAGTATAGATGACTGCGTCCACTTGCTCATACGCGCCCACCAACCCACTCCTGCACATGGCCTACTACCGAGCATCCTGACCATAATATGGACGCCCTTTGCAGCCAGTATTCTACGCTGGCTAGGCAATACGCAGTCCAGGATCGTCAATGGCTGTATCTTTGGAAAAGTCCAGGCCATTTTGCACGCCCGACAACAACTGGAAAGCTGATCGCTGGGTTGATCTGCCCGTTTGAAGTCACGGTCTCGGACACCTTTCGATGAGACCAGATAACACCGTATTTTCTATTTGATTCGCGTCTGTCTGATTGAATGGTTGGTGGAGTAGGCGGCCGTTGACTGTGTATAGTCAGGAAGTAAGACGAGGAGTCAGATGGGCGCAGCATTGTCTGGTGAGTATTGGGCCGAAAGTTCTGGCCACCACACATAAGCAGGATCTATGAGCTTATGGGGCGGTCATGTCGAGAGAATATGCGGCGTCCTGGAGAGCACATGGCTTGACATTGTAGCTATCAGACCGGTGATCTCTGACATCCGAGGAGCTCTTGAGCAGAGGGTGTGCACGATTGAGGCCATCGTGTTGTTTCCGAACATAACGACTGCAAGGAAAGAAATGAGCCGTTTCGATTCTTGATGACATCTCATTCAATCGTGTGGTTTCGATAAGTTCTCAATCTCGGCCATTCCGTCTTCCAGAAATCTGGCCCACCAGTCTTTTGAATTGCCTCTAACAGCGCTGTGAGCTCCGGAGAAAAGGCAATATTCTTGAAATCCAGGAGTTCCAAAGGATACTTTTTATTAGCCTCATTTCTTCCATTTTTGCACTCCACTAGCTCATGCGCAAAGCAAATAGCTTCCCAGGGAAGTCCCATGCGAATCGCCAGTTTCAGCCCTGCCATATGGACAGGCACGTTACCAGGATCCACATGACCTGTAATCTCATACCAGTCCAAGGCTTTATAATATCGAGTTTTGCGTTCACCTTCGTATTCCTTGTGGGTGCGATTCTCCCAATCTAGTGTCGATTGGGATATTGAGTCCTGTGTAGTTAAGACTTCGGCCTTTGTTATGCGCAATGATTCATCTTTCAATACATCGGGTCCCTTCAGCGGATAAGGATGGTAGAAGGACTTCCAGGTATGACGAGGCCAGACAATGTGGAAGTCAGGCAAACCTGCCAAAGGATCGCACTTTCCGGGTGTCTCGATGTAATCTCTAGTTGACGCTGACAGCTTACTGAACGTCTCATCGTCAAGAGCACATAAGTCTCCCAGTCGCTTGCCAACTTCCTGAATGTTCATGTTGCAGCCAGCAAGCAAATGCACCTCCAGAAAGTGTTCGTCGGTAAACTCCATACATTCTAGAAGTTTTGAAACTGCTCCTGCGTGCTGATGCTGCAATGTAGCTTCGAGCCAAGCTTTTTTAGCACCATCTTCGTCGTCCTTGTTGCGTTGATGCAGACCGTGAAAATAATAAATGTCTCCTATCGACGGAAGTTGCGATTCAAGTCCTGGCAGCGCGTGTGCGTCTTTGTTGGCCTTCCATGTACCGTTTCCAACCATAAGGATGATTTCTGGCCACAGAATATCGGCCTCGCCCATCGTTGCATTCGTTGGTGGCACAGAACTCAATACAAAGGCTTTGTAAGCCATGGCCTGTAAATCGTTCTTCTCTGCTAGAGAACCCAGCTCGCGAAGAGCACTCTGGGCTAGGGGTATGTTCCATTGTCCTTGGTCGCCTTGAACTCGAAGTATGCTCTGTATTATGGTGAAAGTGGTTTCACGGCGAAGTTTTGAGTTTGGACTTTGTATACAGGCACTCAGTATGCGCTGTACATTTTGAATGACTTTGGGATTGTTGCTGTTCACATTGACGGGATTGCGAGCCCAGGTCAAGGCTTCTGGTGTTTCGGGGTTTTCTATTCAAGTTAGATATGTGGTATGAAAGATTTGTTGGACCGAAATAGTTACCGCTTGTCCATGGTAAGACTTTATCGGGATTGCCGGCATCATCTTTGGGGGCAGTTGCACGCTTTGGCTTCGACTGTACTGGTGGGGGCTTTCGATTTGGAGTGGTTGATTTGAAAGCAACTAGAACATGGCGATTGAAGGGTGTGCAAGCTACTGGTGATAGACGAGGACGAACCGAGAGTTGGGCAAGGCAGGTACGACAGGTACGAATCATTCTGTGGGGTATGAGGCCTTAAGGGTGGCTAGAAGAATGCTGACCATGGATTGATGGCATATTGAATCCAATGTGATTCCAGATGAGTCTGGAAGAATTGTTGGAGGTTGATGTTGGGAAAAAAGTGGCTTGCATGAAGTTGGGATGGGGTACCTTGCAGGGGTCTTAGCTAGCGTGTTGAACAAGCTTACCAGCGAGAACAAGTATAACGATTTATATCAAAACCAGAGTTTTCTAGGGGATATTTCAGTTATGTTTGATTAGAAGCTATAGAGAATAAGAGTATCTCGTTCTAAATCGAGATCAGAAAAGAATAGAAGGAACAACCGACTTGGTAGGAAAGAGCAATGAACGATGAGGCAGGCACGACCTGGGTCCTGCAAGCAATTATTCTGGCAAGGAAGGCGCGTGTTGATCACGATGCAGGCGAGGCAAGTGCCAGGCACAATCTACAACTTCTACAACTTCTACAATTGGAACATACGACGCCACATGGAAAGCGTGAACCACGTTCTTCTCAACTACTCTAGGTTCTCGAGTCCTTTGGACTATCAAAATCACCTTGGGCTTATTTCATTTCGTCTTGTTCAAGTCAAGTACCTATTCCATCTCTATCTGCAAAGACTGGAACATATCAAGATGCAAAGGTTCAAAATCGCGACCCTCTTCATCTTGTCAAGCGCCAGTCATAGGCCAGGGGGAGCAATCCTTAGGAGCAAAGCCAAGCCGGCTCACATCTTCACAGTGGGTGGACCTCTCAACCTAGCCAGCTCTTCCCAGCATCATTGGCTGTTGCTCCCACCACCAGCGCCTCTCCCTTACTTTAGTCCAGCCGCCTCTATCAATCTAACCTCAACTGTACACACTCAATCCAACCTTCATTCACCCTCCTTTTCTTTCAACATCCTCTCATTATCATACTGCTTTTCTGTCTCTCTTTAAATCTTTGTGCTGACTTTGTCAATCCTTCAATCACTTGTCTAGGTGCTCTGCTTACAATTGCACCCTACTCTGACGTTTTGTTTGATCTTCCTGTCCAATCGTTACAACGCTGTCGTCTCAAGCAATATTACCTCTCTTAAGCCCTTTGCATCTGCACCTACAGCTTCGAATTTATGACCTTGGTCTCTAGGCCACCATCCACCATATATTACTCCCTTTTCGCTGCCAAATACTTCACCCCGCTATTCCTCTCTATGCCCAAATTTCTATAGCCATCTGCCACCATGGCTCTCGTCGAGCAACCCGCTGCTCAGCTTGAGAAACACCTCGAGACTCCACCACAATCACCCCAGTCCGACGCTGCCACGCCTGTACCCAAGAAACCTCTCGAAGATATACCTACTCCAACCGATTCTATGGTCAGCATTGATTTGTCTGAGCCCTCGAGAAATAGTGATGGGTCGATATTAGTTGAGGATACTACTGCCAAAGATTTGGTTGAAGAAGTTTTAAAGCGAGCATCCGAATCGCCGACACGTCACAGATCTGAAATTGAAGTTGCAGATGTTGTAGATTCACCTGGTGCAGAGGCTCGGTTGATGGAAGAAGTGGCATTTGAAAAGGAGAGGGCCCGTGCTGGTTCAAGGAGAGGATCTGTTGCAACAACTTCTGGTAGAGATCGAAGTGATTCTGCAGCATCTGAAAAGAGTGTCGACGTTGATTGGGAATCTTTGGATCGTACTGAAACCCAACAGACTAACGATCAAGATGATGAAGTGAGTACTACATGTCACTTCTTGGCAATAATTCCGTTACTGACTGGTAATCGCAGCAAACAACACTTTTACTCGCTCGATTGGAACAAGAAAACAATGCAATCGCTACCGACCCCAAGAATAGAATACAACGGCGAGTCCGTGGCCAATCCAGACCTCCTTCCATACTACATCTTCAAAAACTGGTTCAAGAGCAAGGAGCACGATCCGTCCGATTCTCTCTCTTACCAACCGCCGCTCCCATGACCGAACTCGACTTTTGGGCTGCTCTAGTCCGCGATTATCCTCAAACTGCTCAACGATTACCAACCATAACTTCCAATAAAATCCGAAGCGGAATTCCTCCACCACTTCGTGGCGTGACATGGGTCAGCATGTCTGGTGCTCGCGAAAGAGCCATTGAAGAACAATATGACAAATTATACTACGAACCTAGCCCATATGAGAACATGATCGGGAAAGATGTCGGACGAAGCTTTCCACAGCACGAAATGTTTCGCGATCCAAACGGTGATGGACAAAGGATGCTGGGCAGTGTTCTTAAATGTTATAGTCTGTATGACGACAAGATCGGATATTGTCAAGGTCTTGGTTTCCTCGTTGGTCCTCTTCTGATGAATATGGGCGACAAGGAAGCATTCTGTATTCTTGTTCGGTAAGTCTCAGATTCATACATACACCACAACATGCAACTAACAGGTCCAGACTTATGGAAGATTATGGTCTTCGATCATGCTTTCTCCCCGATCTCTCCGGACTTCATCTTCGAATTTATCAATTCAATACGCTACTTCGTCAACATGTTCCAAAAGTTTCAGCACATCTGGAGATGCTAGGGGTGGAAGGAGAATATCTTTCACAATGGTTTCTATCATTTTTCGCAGTTACCTGTCCCTTACCCTTACTCTTCCGCATCTACGATGTCATTTTCGCCGAAGGAGCTTCAGAAACCATTATGCGTGTGGCTTTGGCCATAGTTCGACGCAACGAACGTAAAATTCTCGGTTATTCCGAATTCGAGGATGTTATGCAGTTACTCCTCTCCCGCCAACTTTGGGATGTGTATGGCTTAAGCCCAGCCTCGGCAGACGAATTCGTGCATGACTTTGTTAGCTTCACCAGCTTGGTCACTCGAGAGAGTTTGAATGCTGTCGAAGCCAACTTTCGTGAAGCACAAAACAGATCCGGAGGTCGAAACAGCTTTTTGCCCAACGTTAGTAGCGCTGCCTCTCGTTTCCTGGGTCGACTTTGGACAACAACACCAAAACAACAGACGCTTACTCCTGGAAATGTGCCAATACAACAAAACTCTAGGCCAACCAGTAGGCTTTTACGGACACCATCGAAACAGAGCTTGTCCACAATTAGTTCGGCAGAAGGCGCTTCAGAATCTTCAGCCAGCACAGCCAGCACAGCAATGACTGATGTGTCCATGATCTCCAGAGACAGTTCGAACGACGCCTTCTCTTTCAAGTCAAGCAAATCACCAGAATCAATGCCTCCTCCAAGTCGGCATAGACACCAACAGTCGACGAGCACAAGCAAAGAGCGCGAACTTGACAGCCAAATCGAGGATCTTCTCACTGTGTTAAGTGAGATGCAGAAGAACCAGGCCCTTCTCACAGCCCAATTACAAAAGATGCAAGAAGACCGCAATGAAGACAACATCGCCGTTCGCGCCTTCATCGACCAAGTCCGTCTCGACATGTCTGTCCCACTTCCCAAAGCCCGCTCTCACCGCCGAGCCGCATCCGCACAAATCACCAAAGCCCCAGACGCCGACCACCGCAAAATCTCACCCACCACAATCCGCCTCCTCGACTCTTTAGAAACACGGCTCTCCTCGCGCCACCACCGCCGCTCCTCCAACTACGAAACAAAAGCAGACCTCCGCCACACCATCGCCACCGTCCGCGAACAACTCCACGTCGAATCCACGCGCTCCCAGGAACTTACCCGCCAACTCGACACGAAAGAACAAGAACTCTCCAACCTCCGCGACGAAGTCAGCCACGCACGCGCCCGCATCAAAGACTCCCACTTTGACAAACAGCGCCTCGAAAAAACCGTCCTTGATCTCCGCCAAGCACAGCGAAGACCGAGCCGCACGCCCACCCGCTCAAACAGCAAATCGTCCACGCATAGCGAGCATGAGACTGAGTTACCTGACGCAGCTGGCAAAGGTGGTCTTCGAGAACTACGACTTGGCCGTGGGCCAGGCATTTCGCGCACCAATAGTAATGGGCCGACGCAAGTCTTCGCCAAACGTACATCTAGTCTTGCTTTCACCAACAGCGAGCCTGGCCCTGGATCACTTCGGCACGCAGCAACGGTTAGTGCGCCGACGTTCTCGACGACACATCCGGAGAACGACTCGATTCTTCTTGAACTTGCGAATGCCAAGACTGCGGAGGCGATTGCAAGGCAGGAACTGGAGGAGATGCGCGCGCGTTTCGATGCGTTGCGGAGAAGTATCTCGAGTGGCGCATCATCACCAGCGCCCACAGCACCCATGACCATCGCGACTTCTGAGCCGCTAGCTGCAACGCGGATTGAAAATAGCAGTGGCGCTGGGACACCGACAGCTGTGCCGACACCACCAGTGAGCGGAGGCGGCTCGTTTGGTGGGTTCTTTGGCTGGGGAAAGAAAGCTTGATTACTCCTGTAGTTGATTTGCACCCTGCAGTTGATTTATATCCTGCAGATGATATTGTTGTACATATACCCTAGAAGGACAAACTTTCGTTTAATGTGTATATAAAGAAGAAATGGTGTATATAGATGGGGCATATTCGGAGTAGAGATCAAGGCAAGCATGGGTGGTATTTGCTTTGGGATATAGATGATATTGGACAATCTTTTGTCTGTCGGATATTCTGAATGAGTTAGATATAATTCACATTTTCGATCCACATTCATGCTAACTCTACGTGGATTCAGCTCACAGCATCCTCCCAAGTCTAAATGTTCTCCATCCAATTTCAATGTCATGATAGATCGCACCCCTTGAACACTTGAACACCATTTAATCAGGGTTTGTACGATTACTCATACATGGCCTTTTGTTGCAGGATCTAACTTCTTGTTTTGATTCATTCGATTCACTTGTTCCTTGGTCATTCAACAAATCATTCGACCATGTACTTCTCCTTGTCGTTGCCGCTGCATGCCGAGTAAATCCCTGCCTCACTTGGTTGGCACTGTTGGGTTCGTCAAAGCTGGTATCCTGGTATTGAATCAGCGATCGAGTTTTGGCCCTTGACTTTTCGAGTCCCCTATAGTCCCCTCAATTTCTTTCTGGTCGATCATTTTCCTTGTTCTTGGCAACTCTTTCAGCTCAATCGTCATTGTTGTCTATATCTAGTACCTACGTTCTTACTACGTTAAAGTTGATAAGAAATTAACCCGAAGTTCACAATAAGGCTGCACAATGTTCCAACTTTTGTCACTGCAGGGAGTGAAATCTGATGTTGATGTCCTGGTGGCGAAGTTCTACACAGCATGATGTCAAATGCTATAAAGATTAGAATGCAATTCATGGACTGATCAAGCTGCTGACTTGCCTTGCTTGCGCATAACAAGGGACTTCTCTGGTGCCAAGTATCACCATACATCCAACTTTCTTGCCTCATTATTTGATACAGAGCCCATGCTCCCTGCCATCCTTGATCACAAGGCAACAAACAGCTTTTCGTGATTTCAGGGATTGTACATGACAACTCTCCGACCATTGGATCGTATTGTGAAGCTCTGGGATTTGCAGCTAGCATTCTTTCCCATGTGGTTTTCTGGTCCTATCGTTTTTGGGCGTGAGGGGCTTCTACTGGGACGTTGTTGGCTCTGGTAGAAGGTATACCTGGAGATTGGTAGGGGATGGTCTCATGAGACACCAGACCCGAAGGTTCCGAATGCCTTGCGGTCTGCTGGTGTAAGGGTATGGGTCTGCTATTGAGTCATTATTACTGGCATTGGGTTTGTTTTGAAGTAATCGTTAGCGAAGGGGTCAATGGGGATGATGGAGATCGCCTTTGCCGGTTGTATAAAATCTGTCACAGTTCCTGATTTCTCAACTGTTGGTTCGAACTGTCAATCGTCTTTTCGGATCTTTAAGTAGCATCTACAAGAAGTATAATAAGTACATTCTGGTACCTAAAGAAACCATGGGCAACCACGCACTTGATGTGAACCGTAAGTTATTCCCACCCTTGAAGACCATGTATCTGCCAGTATCCAAAACATCACTAACATCAAATAGCACCATTCGGTGCAGACATCCACATCACCACCCGAGGCTCCGACTGGCTCTGGACAGTTTTCTCCCTCTTCACCCTCGCCACCATCCTCTTCCTAGCACACAGTTTCGTCAAACTCCCCAGCGAGCGCCTCTTCCACTACATCGACATATCCATCCTCCTCCTCGCCAGCATCACCTACTTCACCTACGCCAGCGATCTAGGCTACGTTGGCATAGGCGTAGAATTCTTCCGCAGCAACCACAAAGTGCGCGGCGCAACTCGACAGATCTTCTACGTTCATCACATCTATTGGGTCTTGAGTACACCGTTGCTGCTACTCAACGTGCTGCTTACTGCCGCTTTACCGTGGACTCATGTCTTTTTTGTGATCCTGGTTTCACTTGTGGCGACGGTGTCGTTTTTGGTGGGCGCGTTGATTTCTAGCACGTATAAGTGGGGATTCTTTGTGTTTGGGTTGGCTGCGTTGGGGTATATTGCGTATACGCTTGTCATTCCGGGAAGGAAACATGCTGCGTTTTTGGGTACGGATGTTGCGAGGGCGTATAATGTAGCTGCATTGCTGCTTATATTCGCTGGATTCTTGTACCCTATTGCTTGGGGAGTCAGGTAAGTAAAATCGGCAGATCTACGACAGGGACGGGATACTAACATACTATAGTGAGGGCGGTAATGTTATCTCGCCAGATTCAGAAGCCGTATTCTACGGTATCTTGGATCTGTTGGTCGCCTTTGGAGTCTGTGGATGGACTATTTGGGCTCACCACGATATCGACCCCTCAAGACTCAACCTTCGCTTGCGCAGTTACGACGAAGACATCCCAGGCGCCAAGGGACATGTTGAGAAACCAAGACCAGCTGCTAATGTCTAGTATGACGACAGCGGTGCGGTGGAAGTAATAGTAATCACTGGCAAAGAGAGATACGGTTGTGAGATCTGTCGTTTTTGCAATTATAGTACGATACCCGTTGCGTTTCCAGCATGAAATGATATAATTTATTGAACTTTTTGGAATTTAGTTCCCGAAGGAGCTTTGTTTTGACATAACATAGCCAAACGCTTGAAAATCAATTCTATATAATTTACATATTTGACCACAGTGCGAAAAGGTCGGTAAAAAGTGAGGAGGTGAAGGTACTAACATTGACACCAGGGAGCTCATTCATGGCTTGTTGGACAGGAATCCCGATAGCGAAATCTCAGCCTCTAGTTCTTGGGATCGTTGCCAGCCCATCTTCAACATCAACGAAACTGATGCCCATACATATCTGGAAACCACAGAACTAGATCTCACCGCCTTGATGGGAGCCATCCAGTGCGATGTATGTGACTTGATGTAGAAAGAACTTGAACGCACGACTGCGGGGCTATCGAAACCGACAGTCGAATCATCATGTCTGGAGTCTCTTATCGCACTCTCGACGAAGGTGCAAAAGAAGTCCGATTGCTCATAATCGAGGACAAAGTTGAGGATGATAATGCCACAGTATCACCTCTGTTGCGATGCCACCTGGTCAAAACGTCTTTACACCTCTACAGCTCGGAAGGAGCAATTGTTCCAGGAGGCCCACCAGAAGGTCACTCTTATGCCTCAGAAGAAATAATATCCAGGGGCTGGACTGATACGCCTTTTCAAGCCCTCTCATACGTCTGGGGTGATCCAACTCCTGTTAGCGAAATTGAGATCGATGGTCGATTTTGCAAAATATCTCAAAACTTATCGCAAGCTTTGCTTTCCATATATGACAACACGGCCTTCAGGGTTATCTGGGCTGATGCAGTGAGCATCAACCAACAAGACAATGAAGAAAAATCGTGGCAAGTACAGCAAATGGTGCATATATATTCTCGTGCTGAGAGTGTCCTCTCATGGCTTGGAGTTGGAGACACCAACAGCACTTTAGCCATGCAACAACTGAACAACCTTGGGCGCGATCTTACAATCAGCAAATGGAAGTTCACTGGCACTGAAAGCATGAAAAACAAGATTTCAGAGGAACACAACCAAGTTGGTGTGAAGTATACAGAAGATTCATCAACCTGGAGAGCTCTCATAACACTTACTGAGCGAAGCTAATGGTCTCGACTTTGGGTCTTTCAAGAATTTACCACGGCTTGAAGTATCGACTTGTTGTGTGGAAACAGCCATATTCAGGCTTGTCGAGATTCACTCATCTTCCTAGTTTGGTGGGTCTACGAAACTGAAGCATATGCCGGAGGCCTACTTCGATTAGATCAGAGCTTTATCTTTATGATGACCTACTCAGCACAATATCACCACGCCCGAGAAGCTGGATATGACCCCGCTACAGAATTTGGCCAACTCTTGAAAGCGATGGCCATGTTTGAAGTAACAGATCCAAGAGACGTGATATTTGGGAGTCTTGGTCTTGCTTCTAATAAAGACTGGCTCGGACTCCAACCAGACTATTCCAAAACTCTGCGAGAGGTTCTGTTGGAGACTGCCCGTGCTTTAGTCACTATGGAATCGACGGGGTGGAACAGTTACGCAGAACGAGAAAATAGAAATAATGGCATACCCTCTTGGGTACCAGTTTGGTCAAGCAATGCTAGACGATTTCATGCCCATTCTTATAATGCTTGTGGGGATGCTACTAGGAACGAGGAAACTAACGACGAGGATGAAGATGATGCAGCTTGGGAGGATATGGTCAGTGACGACGAGGACCTTATTGTTCGGGAAGATGAAGCTAACGACGAGGACGACACCATAAAGCAGGGAAATCGGACCCCGACCCCCTCTGAAGAAAAAGCTCAAGAGACCATCACATTGGACGGTTATTTGGTTGATGTAATCACGGACCTCCTTCCCACTTGCGCGAGAGAACTCTTCAGAACCAGTAAAAGAGTCGGCACGAGAGTTGGAACTGAGGATGGAGAAGAGTCAACAATTTCGATCATCGAAAGAGCAGAAAACATCATGAAGCAAAAGAGATCTCCTTTTGCGCAAAAGTCTGATGCATTAGCTCGAACACTAGTGGTAGACATTTTATCAACACCATTTGATCAACGCATTGATCCAGATGTTGACGCCAACCAGTTGTTGCTCAAAATCAAACAAGCTCAAATACAATCTGTGGTCGAGGATTTCTTCCTTCTCGAAAGCTTCGACGATTGGACCACATTAGAAACAGTACATTGACAACATGGCATTACATATTTTACATGGTGCAAGGCTGTTCTTCACAAAAAATGGTAAGATTTCCCCATATCAAACCAGGCGACTTAATGACATCAAGTAAACCTAAAAAACATCTTATGTCTCATGGCACTCAACGGTTTCCATAAGGTGTGTTCCTAATCGAGAGCTATGGATTGCATCTGGATGCGACGGATGCTTTACGTACTTATTTACCGCGAAATACCCAATGTTCTGTTCGAAGCGTGTTGGTTCTGTTCATAGTTTTATACTTACCAGATCCAGGCTATGTAGGCTTATCGCAACAGAAGCACTGTAAGGTTGGGGATGTCATTGTCATCTTAAAAGGCTCAACTATCCCTCACATTCTACGGAGCTACACCATAAGTTTCAACTCCGAGCAAGATCACACTGAAACATTCGAGTTCATTTGTGAAGCTTATGTGCATGGAATCATGGATGGTCAGTTTGTGGCTCAAGATCCACCGCTCCGTTCTTTCACGCTGCAATAAGAAGAGTCTTACTCGTTGTTAATCTCTTTTGGAAACTTGCAAGCAAGAGATACACAAAGAAAGATATATACATGACAACTTTCGAGGAATTGGCTTACTGAATTCTATAACTTGTAATTCAAAGATATGTAGTTTTAACAGAAACAACTATATTCAAATTCGACATAAATTCTCTGCGGCTGAAGACAAGGCTGAAATTGAGACTGACCAATCACAGGAGGTCCCAAAACCAAATTTGGACACGTGGACGCTCGGCTCGCATAGTGCTCGTGTCACCTTGCTCTTTCCCATCTCCATCACGATATCTCAATATGTGACTATTACTGACGCGCCGAACTATCGCTTTGCAGCACTCCGCAATCATACAGATGCCAGCGACAAGCTAGCATTTATTGCCCACAATGTGACCATGTCGCAACCCGGTCTCCCAGCCAATCTCTCCGCTCGACCTCCTCCTCATCTCTACTTCCATCCGCCGAGAGACTCGACGGATCCGCCAAGAAGAGAATCTTCAGAGACGGAGCGCGTAATACAACCCAGCAATGCCGCCAAAGCCTCGTTGAGTGCTGCGGAACCTTCAACTCGAGGTCGGACGAGGAGAAAGGAACGTCGTCGTCGAGGCGCAAGAACACAGTGGAAAAAGTTGCTCTGGGTGCGACAAAGCTGTATGTCACTACGACATAAACACGTTCGCGCATGCAGCCGTTTACTAACTTGTGCTTGTCCATATAGTACCGGATAACTATACTGATGCATCCACCTTCCTTGACCACCTTGTAAGGAATCCCAAGCTGCAGCCATACGAGTTCTGGCGGCTAGTTGCCGACTCCACCGTCATCGTACAGCATGTCTGCAGTGTGGCCATATTCGTGTGTTGCTTTACCGGCATTTTCCAAGAACGCATCAGCCCGATCACCGTCGTCAGTTGGGGAAGTGCATGCACTGTTATAGGATGGATAACCTGGGAAGTCTGGGTCGATAACCATGAAGAGATGAACAATCGAAGACTAGGGAGTCAAGCCAGCTCGGAGGACGACCTTCCTAGCGGAGACTCTTTCACCAAGGAGACGAGTTCGGCCAGCGGAACCCAGACTCCGCATGCTGAAGTCATGGGAGATTTTCATGACGATTTCCATCCGCCGCCAGAGCAATGGCAGGGTGATCCTCTTTCCAATTTGTCGCCGAGGAATCAGCAACGACTTATCACCATCAAATCTGCAGCATTGATATATTGCGCCGTGCTTGGGCTCAGTCCGATACTGAAAAGTCTTACTAAGAGTACTACAAGCGATTCAATTTGGGCCATTAGCTGTTGGCTCATGTTTATTAATGTCTTTTTCTTTGACTATGGTGGAGGAGTGGGAGCCAAGTAAGCCATGAGCTCCAGATTCCAAGTCCTAAGTGCCTCGCTAACTTAATCAAGGTTCCCGGCTTCATTATCGACGAATGCCTCCCTTATGGCTTCCACAGTGCTTGCTTCCCGTCTCACCTCCACAACACACGTATTCTCGCTCACGCTGTTCAGCATTCAAGTTTTTGGCCTATTCCCAGTCTTCAGAAGACACTTGCTTCATATATCACGTACATTACATTACATCCTAACGTTCTGCCTAGTACTTGGTGCCGGCGGAGGCGTTGCAGTCACTGTAGGAGGTGGTTCTTGGACATTTTTGCTACTGGGCTGTACGCTGGGTTTAATTACTGCGGCCCTCACGATGGGAGGAGCTAGTTGGTGGCTGATCGGACTCCAGAAATGGAAGGACGAGATTGTTGGCCCCTGGGATGCAGCACGACCGCGACTGCGGCGCCGTTGGGCGTAGATAATGAAATCAACAAACTCTGGCCATCTCTTGCGGCTTCATTCGTGATATATGTTCGATATGCCGTGGGATGATTATATTGTCTGGATTAACATTCGCGTAAGCTGTATCAGGAGTTATCTCCGGATTGCTTTGTTTGCTTCCAGAATGATAAAAGGGGCAAGGGCAAAAATAGATTTGCGATAAGATAGATAAGTTTCAAAGGGCTACAATTAGATGTTTTAAGAAATGAGAAGGTTTCAACACCCTCAAATGTTTCAACACTTTTGTACGCGGCATCTCCCGTGAGCACATTTATTTGTGGAAGCCATCCCTATTAGGCTAGCCCCAAGAGCTCGCGATGATTTGCTCATTGCTGCGAAAGCGGCAACCATCAACCACCATTTTCTACCCTCCTCAACCTCGTATTTCCTCTCACAACCTACAGCCATGGCACCAGATAGGGGTAATGCCCACGAGGCCCAGGACAACTCAACATTATCATCTCCAGGACCTGCAGACGGCCTCCGGATCCGCCATGTCCCCACCAAGCCAGCAAGCGCTCTGGAAGCAACGCATTTTAGCTTCCGCAGTATCATGGTTGGACTCGCAATAGGAATTGTAATATGTTTTTCTAATATGTACTTTGGACTTCAGACTGGCTGGGTCAGCAGTATGGCTATGCCTTCAGCGCTGCTGGGCTTTTCGTACTTTAAACTGGTGTCGCGATACATCTCGTATCCATTTACGCCTGTGGAAAATGTCTTGATTCAGAGTGTCGCTGGAGCAGTTGGGACTATGCCTCTTGGATGTGGATTTGTGGGTGTTGTGCCGGCTCTGAATTACCTACTAAAGCCTTCGGAAAATGGACCGCTGCGTATTAGCCTGCCTAGGATGATTGTTTGGTCGTTGGGAATCGCGTTCTTTGGAGTTGTTTTTGCTGTTCCTTTGAGAAGGCAGGTTATCATTAGAGAGAAGTTGAAGTTTCCGAGTGGAACGGCGGCTGCTTTGATGATCGGTATTCTACATGGGGAGAAGCCATCTGGAATTGTCGATCGAGGGTCCACTGAAGCAACTGCTAAGGACGGCTTTGGGAGTCTGGCTCGAGACTCTACAGATGAGGAACCAGGCACGCCTTTGCGATCTATCACTTCTGAGGACCCGGAGGATGGAAAGTCGGAACAGGAGGACTGGAGAGCACGTATCAGACTGCTGCTTTATGCTTTTGGATTCTCTTCAGTCTACGTAAGTTGGTGAATTCTTTTATAGTTTATGGTTCTGACATTCATCAGACTTTGTTCTCGTACTTTGTTCCGTTGAACAATGTGCCCCTTTTTGGTTCTTATTTAGCAGACCAATGGCTGTTCACTATGAACTTCTCACCAGCATATGTTGGACAAGGAATCATCATGGGAGCTCCAACCAGTCTCTCTATGCTTTTAGGAGCTCTCGTTGGCTATGGAATACTATCGCCCCTTGCCAGAAATAAAGGCTGGGCTCCTGGTCCCGTCGACGACTGGGCAACTGGCAGCAAAGGCTGGATCGTCTGGATTAGTCTAGCAATCATGCTAATAGACTCAATCGTGAGTCTCGGCTGGCTCGTCCTCCGCCCAATAATCCACCACGGTCCATCAGTTGCATCCAGCATACTCGCAGCCACACGAACCGGAGACTGGAACCAAGTCCTCCAACAACTCTCCAGCCAACAGCGTGGCCAGTACTCTGCCATTCAAGGCGAAGACATGACACCACGCATCCCACAAGACGACGAGGACCGCGATGACGCGCCCCCATCGCATCTAATATCCACCCGTACCACCATAATCGGCCTCATCATCTCTTCCATCTTCTGCATCGTCGGCGTACACGTTGCCTTTGGCAGCCTCATCCCCGTCAGCCTAACAATCCTCGCGCTCCTCTTCGCTATGGTTTTGTCTGTCATGGGTGTGCGCGCCCTGGGTGAGACAGATCTCAATCCCGTCTCCGGCATCTCCAAACTAACCCAACTTCTCTTCGCCTTCTTCACGCCCGCCGGCAGCAAAAACGCCGTCATCATCAACCTTATCGCTGGCGCCCTGTCCGAATCTGGTGCATTACAGGCGGGCGATCTGCTGCAAGATCTCAAGACAGGCCATCTTCTCGGCGCGGCCCCCAGCGCTCAATTCTACGGGCAGATCATTGGCAGTGCGGTGGGCGCGGTGGTTAGCGCAGTGGTGTATGAGTTGTATACACGTGTATATACGATCCCAGGCGAACTTTTCGAAGTACCAACGTCGTATGTCTGGATCTACACAGCGCGCCTCGTCACGGGCTCTGGACTGCCGCCGCGCGTGCCAGAGTGGGCGGCTGGAGCGGCGGCGTTGTTTGCGTTGAGTAGTATGTTGCGAATTTGGCTGGCAGCTGGTGGGCAGTGGCGGAAGAATATCTTGCCGTATATACCTGGTGGGATTGCTGTAGCTGTTGGTAAGTTATATCAAGTTGATATACTGAGAGCAATTTGACTAACATATGGAATAGGCATGTACAACTCGCCGTCATTTACCTTCGCGAGAGCAATTGGAGGCGTGTTGATATGGTGGTGGAAGTCATACTCCAAGCGACCCGAGGTGCCGATTATTGTGTTGGCGTCAGGCTTGATATTGGGCGAAGGATTGTTTTCGATTGTCAATTTAGTGATGGCATCTTTGGGCGTTCCGCATCTTTGAGCAGGACTTGAATACGACTAATGTAATGCATCCCATAGCCTGGTATTATGCAATGCTACAACAGGCTTTTTGTTAACGGCATAATGAAATGATTAGTATCGAAGCTCCATGTTCTAATTTTCGTCAGTCAACGGAAATAACAAAGCTAATGAGCTGTAATATCTATCAAATACGTCACGGTCTAGAAAGTAATGCAAACTGCATATTCCACTCCGGTTTCCATTCAAACAGGACTATTAGGCCCATCTAATTATGCTTAAGTACAGGGACGCTGGGGATGAACCCGTACTAAACTACAAGACAGATTTAGTGGATTGTCAGGAATGGGGGAGGCAAGTTAGAATATGTAAATGTTTCTCAATGCACTAGCCGTCCTCTCATTATTGTGGAAACTGGGACGATGTGCTATACAGGTCCAGCGTGAATCCAGTGCCACGGGATTGGGCTTCCGTGTGAAATATGTGCCAAAGGATGACGGTTCCCTGAAGGGGACGAAGAGTTTCTTGGATTTGAAGCCTGTCATTTGTACACAGTGACTTGTTCCGCATCGGTCTGGGATTGGATCTAAGGTGCAGCTGTTTAGCGAATCGTGATCTTTTCGTTTGACAGCTTCGGAATTGGTAGTCGCAGGCAAAACAGCCAAAGTTAAGCTGCGGCTGATGTGATATAACGGTGGAGACTTGAGATGGAATGGAAGAAAAATCAATGGGAAAAGCACGGGTCAAACTCCGCCAACTCCGCCGCTTTGGTGACTAGGATGGATTCAATGCTGCACCAGTGAGTCCTAGTGCTTGATGAAATCGAGGTCATGAATGGAAAGCCAGGTTTGAAAAACAAAGATGGGTTTGATGAGGTTGAGCAACAACTTCGATCGAGTTGTTTTATGAAGAAACCATTGGCCAACACGGAAAAGCAGCAAGCAAAGCCCCATGAAACTCCAAGTGCTGTGCAATGCTGATATGAGTTTCCAATTCTATTAGTGGTTTTGAGCCAGTCGTAAAGTGCAAATGATCGCAAACAAAAGAAAATATCCAGTTAGTTTTAGCCAAAAAACCAGAGGGGTATGCATCGTGTGGGAGAGCGGAGAAAAATAATTAAAAGACTGAGGGGAAGCTGCCAGGAATGTTTTTGCTCTGGCGACGACTGAAGCGCTTTCGTCCTTTTTGGAGGTTGTTTGCGTCTTCCTCTTTGCGTAGTCGTGACGCGCTGCTGGGGATGTTGACGCCTTCAAGGGTTGAGTCGCTGCCAAAGAAGTTGTTATCTCCACCGTAGCTGCTACCTGCGGGTGACGATATTGAGGAAGACATGTCCATTGCTGAGTCATTGGAGTAGGATCCGGTTAGAGATTGCTGGGTCAAGTAGAGCTCCCGTGCTCTAAACAGGCAGTCTAACCATTCTTCTGCGGCAATTCGGGTGCCATCTGGCTCCGGTGGTGGTGTTAGGGGCACTTCAAAAAGGATGTGCTTTTCTCGCTGCACAGAATTAGCAACACGCTTTTCAAGAAGAGGCCGACTAGACTGACTGTATCTACACACCACTGGGTCAGTCCTTTCGAATCTTGGAAAGACTTCCAGGTAATGCTTTGCCCAACGAGAGGAATCTCCATCTTCGCCTTCTTCTCGTCACCACCGGAGGCAGCTAGCACGATGCGACCACTACTCGTAACCATGACTAGGCGTTGTCTCTTTTTGGTAGTTGGTCCAGACATGAAAAACCTTGAGAACTTTCTTGGTTGCTCTGGTTGTGAACTGTCGCCGTTTTTGGAATTGGGACTATGAGGTTGCGGGGAAACGGTGACAATGAGGTTGCCAAGTTTAAGAATTCGCTCATTGGATCGCGTCAGTACAGGAGACCATTCAATATCCAATTGAGAGGGTGCAGGAAGCTCTGTGATTAGTCTCGATGCAAGTGGCCGAGGCGTTGACGTGGGATTGAGCATCATTGCAGACGGTACAGAAGTTGGTGCAACTGTTTACATTAGCCTATGCCATTTTGAAGGATAACTGAACTACATACCATTATTGAGACGAATAGGTGCTGGTGGGGGAGGAACATAAGGCTTCAGTCGTGGAGCTTTTTGTTCCCATAGTTTTGTTCCCCAATTGACTCCATCGAAGAATGGGTGGTTCTTGACATGGTCAATCGTCAGTCGTTTAGATGGGTCTGGAACAAGGAGTCGTTCAACAAGATCTCGAGCTACGTCAGGAAAGCCAGAAGGAAAAGTGTAATCCAGTTTTAGAATCTTGTCGAATGTCAGGTATTCCGTAGCTCCCTTGAAAGGTGGTCTGCCGGTCAATAACTGGAAAATAATGCACCCAAACGCCCATAGGTCGGTAGGTTTGCCACCCTCCTTAGCAGTAAGCAACTCCGGGCTTACATACTCAGCAGTGCCAACGAATGAAACGGCACGAGCTGACTCTTCCCGAGGAAATGGATCCGCGCCGTTGTCCATCTTTCGTGGTTTTGGTTCGTCTAGGATTTTGCCTGTACCGAAATCTGTAATCTTCACATGCATCTTCGAGTCCAGGAGTACGTTCTCAGGCTTCAAGTCGCGATGTAATACACCTCTTGAATGCATGTATTCGACAGCGTCCAAGATTTGAGACCCATAAAATCGCGTACATTCCTCATCGAATGTACCCATTTTCTTGAGCACTCCTAGAAGTTCACCATTACTAGCCAAGTCCAGAACAAAGTAAAGTGATCGCTCATCTTGAAAAGTAAAATAGAGTTTGACTATTCCAGGGTGATTTGTGAGCCGGTTTAATGTATCCTTTTCAATGTTCACGTATTTGACCTTTTTCTCCTTGATGATGTGCTTTTTGTCGAGGACTTTCACAGCATATTCGCGCAGAGTTGCACGGTCTGTTGCCGCTAGCACAGTGCTGTACGAGCCTTCTCCAAGAGTGCGGCCAAATTCGAAATCGTTGACTCCTTTTTTGGTCACTTTTGTAACCACCTGTCCGTTGGCATCCACTTCTCTCCTGACACCAACCGCAGCGCCCTTTTCCTTCCATTCCTCACTGCTGGCCGGTGGTCCGTTCTCCGCATAGGCTCCGGCGAGGGGAATTGAGGCGCCTGGTGTCGCTGGTAATGATGTTCCGGGCGATATCCGCCGGGAGCTGCGTCGGGGAGGAGGAAGATTGTTCTGCGTTGATAGGGAATAATCTGCAGTGCCGCGATAGCCTGCGCCGGCTCGGGAAGATGTCCGTTGTGGGGGAGCTACAGGCTGTGGTGGTTCATCACCGTATCTGTATGTACTATAATTCGATGCTTGAGAGCCTCCTGATACGTTCGGGTGATTATATATCCCGGACATTGGTCTTGCTGGTCCAGTCGCATAATTTCGAGGGGCCGCCATACCATGATTAGAGTGGGGGGCGTATGGAAGTTGCTGTTGGGCCTGATGGGCGATGGGCATCGATTGGCGATGACTTAGGCGCTGATTATAATCCATCTGCGGCTGAGGGAAGTATGTATTGCTCTCCTGCACGTATGGAAGGCCAGCTGGTGTTACTTGGTTGGAAGTATTAGGGACGGGGAGGACATCGGCAAGGGTGGAGCCAGACTGGGCCGTAGTCGGTAATTGTGAGCGCGTGATAGTCGCGGTAGATGTACTGGATGATGAATGTGATGATTGTGGAGGAATAGATGAGACGGAGTCTGCGATTGAGGGGATTTCGGCGTTCGATGAGGTAGGAGAAGAAGTCACATCGTCTGGATTGGCTATCCGGAGGCCGCCCAAGGCCTGAGTTAGGCTCAAGTCGTCGTTCATTGTCGAGAAATGCGGCCAAGTTGACAGCAGCCAAACTCTTGGACAGATATTCAGGAATTGCTACCACGCTGTAGACTTGTTACGTATGCAGTTGAAGAACAGGAAGGCAGAGAGGTAGAGTCTGGCGTCAAGACCAGCCAAGCGAGAGAAAGCGGTCGGTCGTGACAACGGAGTCGAGGTCAGACCTGGTCATACCATCGGGCGATTTGGCATCGGAGGGTACCAAGAGATGGAAGCAGCGAGCCGGATTAACAGGAGATCGTATCAAAATCGGTGAGAGAGACGAGGCAGCGGCAACCGGTGGGTTCTGGCGACTTTGCGGAACAGTTGTAGAGTCGATACTGATCCAAAAGTCCATCCCGTACAAGGTTGAAGGAGGTAGGTAGTAAATCGATCGTCCCCGGAAGCACGTGAGTCGTAGTTGGTGGAGAGCATGGAGGGGGTGGAAGCTAGGTCTGTTCCAGTTAGGCTCACCGTACACGCGCATTGCTCCTTTCGCACGCGTGCGCTTGTCTCCCCAACTTCACTCCCTCCATCACTCGCCAGTTGTTGGAGATGGAAGCTCCATTGTCGATATGAATGGCCAAACCCCCACTGATTCCGCTGTCAGCCAATAGGTTACCTGGAATCATTGCTCCCATGCTTGCTGTTGTACGGAATACTTCCTATCACTCCTCTTTGAGTGACCATTACGAGACCCAAACATCTTCTAGCTTGTAAGTCGTACCTTGGCATCTGCATGCAATGAACGTTCTGCATCATTCCGCATGATCTCGCCCTGTGCATGGTATGTTGAGCTAGGTATCTAGCACATGGTACTCGGCGGTTTGGTACTTTCTGCTTCGATAATGCTGCTGGAACAAATGCCGACTATACGGTGTATTGACTGACGGTATTCCCCTGAGCCTCTCCAAGCCTCCCAACTTGTCAGATGATTTGTCTTTGCTCTTCTTGTTTCCGTTCGCTTCTTCATGAATTCGATGACAGGTTTCTTTGGGCCCGCGGACTTGGCCCATCTTGTATCAGCCTGATGAAAGTTTCGCAGGTAGTGTGGTGATAAGCCGTATGGGTCAATTCAATTCGCCCTAAAAACACACGTGGGTTGCTTCCCCCTCTTGAGTCGGGCGCCTTCAAGTTCGATCACAGATTCTTCCTTCTTTTGAGTTGCAATGAACCATATCCTGTAAACCAGCGGCTGTCAGAGCTATTTAACACTTTGTAGATCCCAGTATTGTGGTATTCGGCTGATAATTGTAGTTCATCGGATGGGCAGTTGAGGGCTCTCGAGGTATATATCGTTCGCGTGGATGGTCATTGCTCTTGCTAGACTGTTGAGCTTCTTCGTTCTCTTCTTCTCGCTGCCGTACTTGATGCGAAGTATACCTATGAGCCAATCACAGCATGTTTTCTCCACCATGCTGTGTAACTTACTTGAGGCACTTCAAGCTGTCCAGATGTAGTGCGCGAAACACTTACGCCCAACATTGAGATTGGCCAATGTATAGCAAGCAAGTTCGTCAACCCCTGTATAGCTCGTGTTCCTGTACAAACAAACGATGTATCCCGGTGTGTCCTGGTGTACGCCAATCCGCTGTCGATCCTTGTGTTCTCTTGGAGTGTGTTAAAGTCTCCAAGCTTGCTCTTTCTTCCACTCTTCGCCCGGTTGATTCTCCTTTTGAGCAATTCTACCATGGCGTCGCCATCTTCTGAGTCGGTATTTTCTGAGGAGAGCTCGAATTCTCTGTTTGGCCTCGGTGCCGCGGATTTGTTGAGGAATCGGGTCTATATCCAGGTGCTTGGATCAAAGTACATGTATCCGGCTGCGCGAAAACCTGAATATTTCAACACCGAATTTGCAGCCAACTCAAACCAAACTACTGGAGTAGAGTTCGTTCTGAGACCGCCAACCATTACCGATGAGAATGAGTTGAAGACCTTATCAGCCACAGTATACCGGCAATGGCTGAAAAAGCTCGAAACTTCGGCTTCAATGTTGGGCTGTCCAGAGATCCAGTTTGACGAGAAATTCAATTGTTTTGTTCTGTTCCTTCCTGGTCCTGAGGATCTTGTGCCTGACCTGGGCCTGGTTGCCGCATTGGATATCATCGAAAGTATTATTCTGGCTGAATGTGTTGCGAAACATCTCACAGAAGGAGGAGACGACAGACTTCATCTTGATCCAGATACAGGAGTAAACAAGTACTTTTGCCCACCACGACCAGTACCCGATGAGACAATTCAAAGAAGTTCTTGTACTTGTTCTGCGCCTTCGAGATGTGGTTTTGTGACTGCATGCAACCTTTTGCAACAAATCTGGCTTGGTGCAATCGATTTCGACGATGCTTGCGAGGATGTTCGGACGAAAATGAAAAGAGCTTTGAGACTGGAAACGCCGTCTTACGAAGTCATACTTCATCCATCTGGCTCCGATGCCGAGTTGCTGCCACTAGCTTATGCGCTTTCCAAGGCCAGGGCTATAGGGTGTAGTAATATTGTCAATATCGTTGTCGCCGCGGGAGAAGTAGGCTCGGGAACAGCAGCGGCAGCAGGAGGTTTGCATTTCAATGAGTATGTGCCAAGTGGAAGACTGGTCAAATCTGGCGAGAGAGTCACTGGGTTTCCAACAAATACTGTGGTTATAGACATTCCACCGCGAACATCCACTGGCTGTCTTGTGTTCAATTACGATAACGAGTTAAAGGAGAGGGTCGAAGCTGCCTGCAAAAGCTATTCCAACCCATTTTTTGTGATCCACGCAGTCGATGGTTCCAAAACTGGTCTGCGGCTGCCGAGCCAGTCGGTACTGGATGCTCTGCGGCAGCGATTAAAGGAGCGGCTTTTGGTGGTATTGGATGCTTGTCAAGGCCGGAGCGATGGCCAAGAGCTGGATTGGTATCTGAGTCGGGAGGCAATGGTTCTCGTAACGGCAAGCAAGTTTTTCGGGGCACCTGGATTCTGCGGTGCCGTGTTAGTACCGCAAGAGATATCTCTGCATCTGGAAACTTACAAACTGGATGTTTCTGGCCTGGGGGATTATATTACAAAGTATGAGATTGCGCATTCTCTACCCAGGCTCCGCCACAGCCTTCCCGAAGGGCCAAAAAACATTGGACTCCTTCTTCGCTGGGCATGTGGTGTGACTGAGATGGAACGGTTTACAGAGATGGGTAGCGCAGCTCGCCATGTCATTAGGCAATGGGTCGAGGTCGTTGAGCGCCAAGTTAAGAAGCGAAACCCCTATCTGGAGTTGCTCGACAACCAGCAGAGGCAGCCCAAAACAAGGCGCGACGTGACCCGTCTGGGAGGCTACAATTCAGTTATTTCAATCAAAATTCTAGGGCCAGATGGAACTCACTACCTTGACACAGCGAAACTACGCCGCATCCACCAGCTGTTGACAATCGACGCCTCCCGCCTCCTCCCTGAGGACACCCCGCCCGATGATATACAGAAGGTTATAGTACAGTGCTATGTTGGTCAGCCAGTGAATCTTGGAAAATTCGGGGTATTACGGATGGCCATGGGTGCTCCGCTCGCGTGCGATTTGGCAATTGATATGGATCGGTTTGAGGTCGTGGTAAGGAAGGATGAACAAGTGCTTGATAAAATGATGGTTCTCGCTAAATATTATGAGAGAATATAAACTTACCCATTTAAGGCGCCCCCATGGGCCAAGACATTCACATGATGGTGCTGTTTACCAAGTCAGTAATTGTCCAGTTCCAATTGCCATGGAAGTTTGCCACGAAGAGCAGCTGTGAACCTCTTAAGAGGGTAGCGATGTAAATTTAATACCATGGATGCAACCACCAGCTCTGGCTTTTGAATGGCCATGTCCCAAAAGAACTTACGCCAATAGGCATCGCGTAACAGGTCCAAATGAACCGCCAAATACAACAAAATCTCCGGGGCGAATACGACAAGAACGAAGACGACGGCCGCCATCCAAACTAGTAGGCGGGTTATGGCGCGCATAATGCGCTGGAGGAATGGCATATTGCCTTGTTGCTGTTGCTGTTGCTATTGCTGTGATGAGTGATTGTGGTCGACAGGTTTGAAGGTCTTGGAGTTGCTCAACAAGTTGATGTTGTGGGAAGACTGGAAGTGTCAATTTCGAATTTGGGGAGCAACACGGGGGTAATGCTGAAAATAACAACCGCAAGTGGATGACCGATACACGTTGTTCATGCTTCTCCCCTGAGTAGTTCTTTCTAGGATAATACATATGGTTTCACTCTGAATAGCCTCTCAATTCCATTACGTTTATATACATTTGCCAACTACGCAATACAGCATGAAGCTTTATTATTCGCGGCACTGATAGCCAGAATCGCCAAGCCTGAGCTTGTCATGCTTGTAGCGTCCTAGGTCTTCGAAATCGTCCACAATGGCTCACTGACCAACTCCCAAACACCCTCCTATCTGCTTAGCATAATCACACCCACATTGTTTAAACATTCCAAAACTCCTCGCGTCCACTATATACAATCGCACAAAGCGCCGGGGATAGTTTTTATTAGTTTTGAGGTTGGTGGTGCGAAGTGACGCGGCTTGTTGACAACCTGTTGTCGAAACTTGACCAGCCAAAATCGCATCGAAGAATGGATTTTTGGTCTATTTCTTCGAAACAACTTCACGGATACAGTTGAGCTTCATCTTAATAGCCAGCTCCGCTTCATATTCACGTCGCTGCATGTCGGATAGTCTCACTCTCGTCCCAAGGTATGACATCGCTAGTCTCATTTTCAGCACACTGCGTGCTCAAAATCCGCTCAAATTCGCGTTTTGCACCTTCTGCCCTAATAACTGACTTAAATATCAGGCTGAGATAACTCGAAGCTTCATCCACTCTTCAATCTCCAGGATTGGCCTAACAGCATCTTTCAGCCTCACACAAGCATCCCGATAACCTTCATATTGACCAGTAAGTCTCAATGTCCTGTAGCTCCATAACACTCCATGGCTAGCATAGAACGCCACGGTGTTACGTGCCCGAAGAACCGTCTATCTCTTTCAGCGCGTGCTGGCTGGCTTCTACAAGATTCTTACATCAACCTTACACTGACGAATAATTTAGTCAAAGCCTCTGAAGTACGTTTTCCCATTACGCTTTTTTCCAACTGCTTTTCATGATGATCAAACATTATTCCAAAAGAGTCTTCATGCTTAGCGCCTGTTGACGGTGAAAACAACACAAATGCTATTTTCTGAACAGTCAAAGCTCACAGCTGCTGGTATTTCTACTTACATGGCGACATGCTAATACGTCTAGGAACAACAATTCTTTCAAATCAAATTGAGATAGAACTCTCTTCCGAATCCAGTTTCGGTTCGCTTTCCTTTCGATCGACTCTGACGACCGGCGGCACATCTCCGGACCTGGAATACCACCCCCATCCTCCTCGTCGAATCCTCAATAACAAAAAGTGCAAATAATTCAAGTAGGTACATCCCTCTGGCTCTGGACTACTGGAGTCCACAACTTCACAAGGTGGGCGATGATGATAGATTATCGCCTGCAGCGCGCGCGCATCCAATGCGGCTTTGATTAAAGACCACTGCGAGTTAGTAGCTCAAGGTGGCGACACTCGTAGCTTAGGATGCAATGGTTATCCGCGACTGGTCAGGTAAAGGGCGCAGTGATGGGTAGTGGCCCTGAGAGCGACATGCTTGGTTTTACCACCACGATGGTGGTAGTCTGAGCCCATTTTGTTATCCATATTTGATTTCATGTTTGGTTGTAAGCATCATGAGCTAACAGTTCTATTTATACCAGATATAAAGCGCCAGAAAAAACAATAGGAAGCGGCTCCGACATCTTCGTCGTCAGAATAAAGGTCAGTGTCACCACCGATACATTGCATTGACAAGTACTTGTCGGTCCAAGCTAACGGGTAGGCTAGGTTATTTGCTGAGACCAAAGAAGGGGACCGGAGCCTCTTCAATGTTGCCTATGATTCTAGTTTCAAGAACTGAATGTCGTGTGGTCTCACTACAGCTTCGTTGTCGAGAATACAGCCAAAGCTCCAAACAAATCCACCGTCTCAGCACAGCTTCAAGTTTCGATTTTACCAGGTATTGCACTGGTAATCATTCATAAGGGTCATAAGCTTACCAGTTTATTCAGAGCATTACCTTACCGACGTCGAATGCTATCATGACATTGCCGCTGAATCCTTTATTATCATTCGGTCCATTCCTGCCTCCTGAGTCACTACTCCAGCAACGAGCACCACATGGTGTTTGAACTTTACTTAAGGGTTCCTTCAAAAACAGCAAGCGCATCAAGTCTATCCACGCTTTTCGGATTGGTTGGGTTACACTTCAAGAGTCGTGGAGACATGATAGTCTCTGATACCCAACTTTCAGCATTTTGACAGTTTAGCCCCTTTTCACGAAATCATGTCAACAAATCAGTTGATAGTCCGCCACGGCGAGAATTGAAAGTTCGAACACCGATATATCTGGAGGAGAAGTCCTCGCAATGCGGCTACAGCATAGTAGCTACAGGATGACCTACTTCTTCCCTGTTCAAACATAAAATCGTTGAGAATATTGAAGAGCCAGATGCTAGCAGCTACTCCACGAAGTCGTATTCGCGGCGCGAAACTAAACACAGACAGTTGTCGTGGAAAGGTAAGTCAAAGCTTCTTTTCCTTTTGACATTCCTTTGCAAGTGAATGATGATTTGTTTTATCTTCATCTTCTTTTTGATCCCACTCAGGGTAAGTGAAGGTAAGTTCGGTGGGCTCCATGATATAAAAACGCAAGAAATCTGAAGGTTTTCACAAATTCATCTCATCCATAATCTTGGACTTGATCTGAGCTTTGCTAACATCTTCCAAACTTCTCAGATTCCTAATGCGAACTTGTTCCTATCTCGTCTCCAGTCAGTAAAGTTTTATCCCTGCTTCACTCATCCATATCCCATTGCAACTTTCATGATGAATTTTGGATCGTTTCTTTGCGAACATATCCCTCGCGGATCCGACACGAGGATTCCTGTGTGTTAATGGCATCAATCCCAATTCTGATCGATGGGCATCTGTTTTCCCAGATTCAAATATTTTCTGCTTTGCCGCCTGTTGATAACTTCTATAATAGGCCTGTTCACAAAACGAGACGCGGAGATCAAAGCTAAGGTCAGTCGTGCTTACTTATTTCACAATTACCCACCCGCGCTCTTTATGATGAAACCATTGTACACATGTGTAGGCGTGCTTCTCTCGAGAGGCTGAAATTGCTTCGCAGCGAACATTTTTGTCCCATGGCATATATGTTACCAGTTCTGATCGATATCTTGCCTTTCTGGTCCATCTCGTCCCTTGTACGCGATTTGCTAATTCGTCATCTTCTTCGCAGTGCAACACCTTTCCAAGACGAAAGAGTCTATAGGTCAGGCCTCCATTTCGCTCATTTCTCGTAGATCCCGACAGAGAATCTCTGATGATTGAACAAACATCTTGAGTTATTACACGCATATCCCTCACGAACACGACACAAGTTCTTTATGCCATGGCATGAAAATTTGTTCGTTCAGATTTCTCATTCTTGTTGCATAGAAGTCATCGTAGTGGTACTGGAGAATTCTAATAACCCAACGAATACATGCGTAGGATCAAAAGTTTCTAAGTCGACCTAGAGCTCTACCGTGGATTGAAAAACTAAGGTCAGTTTTCCATTTCCTTCTCCTTTAAACAGCGATTCCTCAACCTTGTTTCAATGATGAACAAAAAATTTCCTTTTTTGCAAACATATCCCTCGCGGATACGACACGAGTTCTTTGTGTTATGGCATAAAAATTCGCACATTCTGATTTCTCGTTTATCTTCCTTTGCCCCAGTCATTCTGGAGAAACTGTGCTAACTCGATGGCCACCTGCTTAGGATTGTATGCCTCTCAAGCATCTTAAAGTCCCCACCGTGAACATCAAAGTCAAAGTGAGTTCCTATCTCTTCCTTTTTCTGTTAACAACACCTCAACCATATTTCCATGATGAACAAAATTCAAAGCTTGTCCTTCTTTGCACGCATATCCCTCGCGGACACAACACGAGTTCTTTGTGCCATGGCATAAAATTGAATCCTAATCAATTTCTGACTCTTCGTCTATCTTCCCTGGTCTCAGTCGTTTTGGCGAACTTGGCTAACTCAATGGCTTCCCCGTTAGGATTGTGTGCCTGCTAATCACCTTGATATTCCTACCGCCATCACGAAGCTAATGTGAGTTCCCCAGTTCTTTCTTCTTCTAGTAGCAGCACTTCAACGTTGTTTCCATGATGAACCAAAATCCAAAACTTCTTCGTCATTTGCAAGCACATCCCTCGCGGACGCGACACGAGTTCTTTGTGCCATGGCATAAAAATGGTCCTTATCAAATCCTGATGTCTTTCTTTCTATACTTGCATACATGCCCAATGTTTTATGTTTTACTGACTTCTTGCAATTCGAGGTATTCCATGACACAAAAAAGTTGTCCCACACAGTATCATGCACCCTACCAGCTAAACTACCGGCTCCAGGTTTAGTTGCCAGAAAGGATATTAAGGCTTGTAGCTCATCGAGGTCAAAGGGCCATGCCACATCCACTATGAGCAGAGGATGGTGGCAGCCACTACCATTGAAGGAAGCATGCAATCTGACTTGTCAGTTGCCAATTCAAAGCATCTGCAATACATGGATACTTTCAATGCTAAAAAAGACTTCGAACATGGATCTCATTTCTTTTGCGATCTTGTTCACCACCTAGTAGGAATCAAATCAAGAGGACTCGCATATGATGCCTTCTTCTGATGAGACGACTTATTTTCCCTACACACAATCTTCTCAGCTTGGTTGAAAGTACTGCTAATAGTTCCTCTTGCTTGGTCCATATCTTGTCCAGTCTCACGGTCACACCTCGATCTATCTAATTTGGATCAACAACATTTATGCTCAAAGTACTACTCATCCTCTTGTATTATACAAATCACGCCCAATTGTTTATGCGGAGATTACAGAAGCTGTCATTTTGATCCTAATGAGATTTAAGATTTCATATCTGCGTCAATGATCAACTGTGCTGGAATACCAAAACGGACGCTTAAGCTACAACACTCACGACGCTTTTGAAAAAAAAGTTGCAAAACTGAGAGGTGTCAAGAAGCAAATAATGCTTGCCTGCAGCGGTCGCATTCTCATTTCTACATTGTCCCGATCTCTTCGTGGAAAAGGTTAAACGCCTCATACAATGAGCAAGCTTTTTGAAAGGAGATGCTTATTGTCTAGGCCAAGGAGTCCCCTTGCTGGAGACAAGGAAGAGCTGATCATGGGCCTATCCACGAGGCAAGCTTTTATGTACGATGTGCGGGATCCTTGGTTGTTGTATGCACGTCTTCGTTTGTTTACCCCCTGACTTTCCTCAGGTATCGGTGATGTTAGTAAAAGGGATTTAAAAAATTGTAGGCAATGGTACAACAAGTGTTAGAAGAAAACCATCGTCAATACAAATCAGAGAGAACTCTTCTCGTTAGTGAAACACAAAGCTTCATCCTGGAGAATCGCCGACTGGCTGTTTCAAAGAGCAAGGAAATAAATATCTCATGACCCGGCCATGTCTCCTCACAACATCAATGCACTCCGCGAACAAGCTCATTTAACCACCACTAGAACGACGATCATCAAGCTCCCTGGTCATCCGGATCACCGATCTGTCAGTAAGCAGAAACCGATGAGCAACTTCGTGCCACTCAACACGAAATGTTGTCATTTCTGCGCCCAAGGTTACACTCCGTCAAGCTGCATCCACCATGATCAAATCCTTTGCCTAGCTTACCAGCTGTCTATTGGATAATTTGAAGGCCCTGCTCACTCAAGCTATACCTGTTCGCAGTGGGGAACCTTCATGAGCAGGGCTGTTCCGGTCGAAGAACAACCCAAAGGCTGGCAGATGAAAAAAGTAGAGTACAAATGACAACCTAGGCCGGCAGACGTAATATTAAACCAATATGCCGACCGCCCGGTAGGCATACTATCTATTTAAGTAATAACTAGTCCGTGAGCCATTGGGGTTAAGGTGACCATAAAAGCTTGCCCAATTATTTCCTAACTGCAATATTAATTCTTAAAGGGCGCTATAATATCCCAGCTTTTGGTCAACATCACTAGTTGTTGTCTGTACTTGAAGCATCCCACCACTCTTGTTGGAGTCTGTTGTTGCGGTAATAATTTCGATATGGCCCGGCATCACTTGGCCGTTCTTTTTGCATGTCTGGTTTCGCAGACTCTGGCAAAGTATGATTGGCATGCTCCTCCACCAGCTGGAACAAACGATGCGCCTATACCGGTAGGGCCAGACGGAAAATATACAATTGTCTCGGAGGGAATTCGAGCTCAGTTCATTCCATATGGCGCCAGCATAACGAACCTTTTCATAAACGACACGCATAACGTGGAAAGAGACATTGTTCTGGGATTCGACAATGCAACTGCATACACTTTGGATACATCTCATCCTCATCTAGGCGGAGTTCCAGGTACGAGAAATCTGTGGAAGAATGAGTAAAGGGCAGTCGCGCTGACACGTTTGATTGAAGGTCGTTATGCGAATCGTATAAAGAACAGGTAACACGATTGGACTACGTTATATGGCTTCGTTAACGATAGTACAGTACATTCACCATCGACGGCGTAACATCCAAGGTCATACCGAATGAGAACAACGGCGCTGATACTCTTCACGGAGGGCCTGACGGTTGGGACTATGTATGATGCCTGCTTTATGATCAATTTCAATACTAATCGAACGCAAAGCGCAACTTTACCGTAGTCAAGCACACCCGTTCGACAATCACCTTCAAAATCGATGATCCAGATGGCAAAGAAGGATTCCCAGGAGCCGTGACCTCCTACATTCACTATGGACTCTCACCATACCGGTGGCACTTCTACATGAACGCTACCGCGACCAAGGTTACACCCGTCATGCTCTCATCGCACACGTACTGGAATCTCGACGGTTTCCAAAACCCAAGCACCAATCTCGCACTCAACCACAGCCTCCTATTACCATTTTCTGGCCAGCGTGTCGACGTGGATGGCATCCTAATTCCCACGGGAAATATCATTCCAAACAAAATTGGCAGTGTCAACGACTTTTGGACAAAATCCAAGCAACTAGGCGCAGACTTGACCAAGAAGGAGGCACAAGGAAACTGCGGTACAGGGTGCACTGGCTACGACACTTGCTACCTGGTGAACCGCGAGCAATTTGGCCCCAACTATTTTGCACCACTGACTGATGGAGGCGCGTGGTGGGAGGGCGATCCAGTCGCAACAGTCCGAAGTGATTTCAGTGGCATCCAGCTTGATATCTTTTCTGACCAGGATGCTTTCCAGGTGTACAGCTGCAATGGACAGAACAGTAAGCATGAAATGTGGTCCAAATCACACAAGGCTAATGTGTTATGACAGGTACCATGCCGCTGAAGAAAACCCAAGGCTTTTTCGGAGCAAACGCTACTTTTCCGCGCGTAGTACCACAATACGGATGTTTTGTGATGGAGGTTGAAGATTGGATTGATGGCATAAACAATCCAGAATGGGGACGCGATGCGAAGCAAATTATTGGACCCAAAACTTTGCCATACGAGCTGGAAGCTATCTACTCATTCTCGATAGCAAACAAAAAGCAGTGAGTAGGAATATATCAATAATTGAGGCAGCGATAGGGTGTAGCGAGTTTGCGTATTTGTTTCCCATATGAACGGAAGCATAATAACGACCTAATGGAACTTGAGCGTCGTTGTCTAATGCGTTTTCATATATTGGTGAGATCTAGCTGATCGAATTCCTGCCATCGTGATCCACCGCGCGGGCGTTTGGAGTTTTGCGGACTGTTGTCGAATGTGAATGCTCCTGGTAGGCTTTCTCGTACTCGTATCCGTTGCTTGTTAAGATTGGCTACGCCGAGAGGTTTTCCTGGAGGTACATCTGAAGCACCAACGAGCTGTGACTTTGACGACTTGAAAGATGAAGAGATGCTCGATTGCATATTTGTGTGGTGTGGAGGTACATCTTTTGACAGCTCTAGCCGGCTAACAGGCGCACTCTCGTCGTTACCAAGTCTCCTAGAACTTGATTGTGATCGAGA
Organism: Microthyrium microscopicum; assembly: GCA_010405405.1. Lineage (NCBI taxonomy): Eukaryota > Fungi > Ascomycota > Dothideomycetes > Microthyriales > Microthyriaceae > Microthyrium > Microthyrium microscopicum. Next base: position 2,895,306 of record MU004230.1, read on the forward strand.
GAACATGTGGCGAGATTGTGGAGTTTTTGATGGTGAGTTTGGAGGAGATGATGCAGTCAGGTCGATTGCTAGAGTTGCTGCAGCTCTTATAGATGAAGACGAACTGGGCTTATCGACGACAGTGTTGGCCACCAGCGCATTGATTTTTTGCGCGGAGCTTTGAAATTGTGGTTGGTGTATTCCTGATGGTTTCGCAGGTGAAGACATTGTCAAGTCCATACAGTCGATTTGTCTAGTCTTGGAAGGCGAAAAGTAGTGTGTTATTATACCTCTTCCAGATGGAGAATCCACTGAGACAGGTCTTGCACTCCGCTTATTTGCTTTGGGAGTAGCCGCTGGCGATTGCACGTTGGCCTTCCTTTTGGTGGCTGTGATCGAAATTCCCAGCTCGGGCTCATCATATCGATTATCCCCTTCTGTTTGCACTCGTCTGAAAGCTGTTCGCCGTCCTCTACTAGGCTTCATTGGTGGAAGGTCCGTCCCAAAATGCTTAACAGCAACACTGGTATTGACCGACCGTGAGTCCTGTGGGCGAGGAGGCGAGGAGGAGAGAAGACTGATAGACTGAACTGGCTCCTCCTCCAGGGGTACGGGTGAGAGAGTGCGAAAAGATGGGACTTGACTCCGCATTGGTATCTCCCGAAAAGTTGGTGTTGAGGCTTGCTTTGAGGGATTACTCCCGGCTGGAGACTGTGTTGATGAAATACCTTTGGTGACTCTAGTAAATTTATGCAAAGCACCTGCCGGCATGGCTTTGTCGATACCTTCCTTTTTTGCTGGAGCTCTAGCGGCTTTTGTTGTAGCTTTGGACGCTTTCTGTAGTTGCGAGTCCGTCCATTCACGAAATATCCGTTTCTCGCCCAACTGAACGTAGTGTTCCGAGATCCACTCTTTGGCAATATCGCTTGGCTCGAAGAGGTACGGCCGTCTCTCCTGGGTGCTCCCAATTGTTTCAGCAGGCTCATTATCTTCCAGGTCTGCCTCTTCATCATCTGGATCGGCTGCCATGACCTGATCATCAGGTCTTTCGGTTGAAAGATCAATATCAACCACGTCTAGAGGTATGAAGCTAACTCGTAGCTCCGGTATGTTGTCAGTCGATGAGTGCGTCCGAGCTTGATGTATTTTCTTGAGAATATTCGACGGTTGATTTTCCGAACTTGATCTCAGCTTTCTCACCAACAACGCCGGAGCGAGAGTGCGAATAAACTTTTTGGCACCGGTAAGGTTCTCCCATTTGAATGCTTCCTCTGTAAATTTTCTCAATGCTGGGAGATCCATGGGTTTCTCCCAAACGAGCTTTTCGCGTATCTCATCCAGCGCCTGCGCAGATGAAATTGCAGGATGTGTGTAGTACTTGAGGATATCGCGATTGGGAAACGATTCCGGAATTTGCAATGCGCCGTGTTTTCGCTTGAATAGTTTGTTTTCGTTAGTCTTGAGCTCGTTAGATAGTCGTTCCTTCCATTCCTCGTACCCCTTCTTATCATTACGTTTTATTTTGCACAGATCCAGACCAAAACCAGCTCGCGCAGCCTCGCATGCTAGCTTAGGACCACAACCTGGAATGCCCTCAGGAATATAATCGCCACCACTCATCATGGCAACCAAAATCATGCCTTCTCTATCCAAACCTGATACACCGGCTTTTATCTTGACTGAATCGTAAACGTTGACATGGGTGGGGGTCTTTCCTTTCCCCTCGGGAGACCAACTGCGCAGAGTGATTCCGCTTCCAAACATGATTGTATCAACATCCTCACTCAGCACCGCATCCACGATTCTCTCTCTCTGCAGCAAGGCGCATTCTGCTTCAGCTTCGCCGGGGGCAGTATGATATGGTAAGCCAAACTCTTTCAACAGCTGTTTTGCGAGGAACTCGGGAACAGTCGCAACGTTGGGACCGCTCCATTTATTGCGCTTGAATTGAGGTTTATTTGGGCCATCGAAGACGAAAAGGGGTTGGATTGCAAGAGACGTGAGCCTAAGGATACGATAATAGAATGTGCGGAGTGCTGGTTGTTCGCCACCTAATACTGTCAGCGCTGTAAAGATTCGAAGGAAGTATGCCGACCTTTGGAGGCTTTGATCTGGAACAGCCATATAGATATGTCAACGGCTAATCTCAAAGGCCGTCCAGTCTCTTTGAACTTCTGTAGAGCAAACTTGGAAAGAGCAATGCGCTCTCCGGGGCCAATTTCCTTGTAAATGCTACAGGCTTGATTAATATGGATATTTGAGAGCAAAAGAAGAATTACATACCCGTGAATACCCATATTTAAATAATGGAATAATTAGGAAGACATCTTGCTTTCCGAAAGTAGGGATCAGGCAGTTTACGGAGCGGTGGAATAGCAGGTAGTTGATGTTTTGAAAGTATCTCAATGAGGAAAACATGATGCGGCTCAGGTTGCTATGGGGGTGCCGTGACCAATGATAGCACCCCCCGATGTTGAGCCGGAACTCGGCGCGTCCCTCCAACGCGACTTTCGACTCCGGTTTTTATTTACTCCACCCAGCATCTCCAGTGATGGCATAATTCGATCCCTACACAATTGAGAAGGGAAAAACGCAGAACACAAAAGGACAAGTCTGCGCCAGCATTCCTAAATTACATTCTTTGCGCCAATAGCCGCGGGAGCCTATGACATCAATCTGGGCAACAGCATGGCTCCCAAACGCCCACGCGCTGCTCTGGATGACAGCGTGTCGTCGCTGGATCCTTTAGCATACTCTGCTATCATGCAATCTTCGCCTATGCGGAAGACTCCTGCGCGACAAACCCAGGACATATTCGTGGAACCCACAACATACCTTCGAGGCCCATCTCCACAGAAGACCTTGATAATTGATCCCGAGCCCAACTTTGGACAGGGAAAGAGTCCTTATAGGATACGAGTGACGGTGCAAGCTGAGCCTCAGGAGGAAGACAGTTTTCAGGGAGGCGTGGTCGAAGATTCACCGTTAGAGGACAAGGTTAAAAGATCTATCAGCCCAAAAAAGTCGCCTGTGAAAAAGGCCAAAACAATCACTGTACCTTTACATGATCCTGATGATCTATCCAAAACTCCTCGAAAACGGAAACCGCGGCGATCAGGAACGCCCGCTCCCAGGCGGCGCCGGGCAACTCCAGGCACGAATAAAGCAATCAATGAGTGGTATGATAGCGACTTTAGACCTGGGCATGCTAGACCAGCCCGTAGACTTTCTGCGGCTGGCAGGGCCAAGAGGCAAGAGCAATCAGACGATGATCACATAGAAGACCGCTCCTCGGAGCCAGGTTTGAGAAAATCAAATACGCCAGCTGCGTCGTCACAATCAAAGAACCCGACTGATCGAGGAGCGGCTCGGAAAGCAACCCGGTCTACATCTCGGCAACCTTCAATCGGATTGATCAGCGATTTTGCTCGAGGTCAGAATATATCATCACCAGGGCCGCAGCTCCTTGAGGCCGAAGATTTCTCTATCGCCGAACAGTTATCGGGAGCCTCGGAGTCAAATGAGGATGATGATGAGGAGTCAGAAATAGTACGACAGATCACTCCGCAAGACAGGATTGGATCCCCTTCGTATACCATTCCAACTCCACAGTTTCCCTCAACCTTTGATCTGGAAGCAATGTCTATGCGAAATGCTATGGATTCTTCCAACCCCAACAAAATTTCGCAGAGACGCGAAACACCCGAAACGACACAGGAGAAGAACTCGACACTCAACAGATGGACCCAATTCAGTACCATACCGAAGCGAGCGCCAATTGAAAACGAGACGTTGGACTTGGCTGAGGCAGAAGGTCAACTATCTGAGGCAGAAGACGAGCCCATTCTGGATGCGATTGGTGGTGCGTCGGACAGCGACAGTGACGATGATAAAGCCTCCCCACCTCAAGATGATGGGGATGAGATACTCCTCGCCTCAGAAGAGGACGAGGCTTCCGAGGATGAATTAATAGAAGAGGAGCCCGTGATTGAAGATATCGACATGGAGATGACAGGTGTCGTAGGTGATGATGGACCAATCGGAGATGCAACGATGCAGAGAAGTATGGATATGACAATTGTCTCGCCAAGTGCTTTGTACAGCAAGCTGGATATTGGTAGCAGCATTGTGCACGCGTCACCTGAAAAGCGTGTCGCGTCCCAGACAACGAACAAAGACGCGTTCTTGCCCAGGCCATCTCCAGTCCCACCATTCTCACCTGCCGTTCCAACAATCGAAAATACCGACCAGTCACTCGAGTCTTCTCCGCACGTCAGATTCAGCTCACCGCTCATTATTACACAGTCTAGAAGAAGGTCCCCATCGGAACAAATCAGAGAAACAACTCCTGGAATCATCAGGCCTCCATCAGTTAGAGGAAACTCTCCAACTCCCCACCTTCCAACCCCAGAATCGGACGAAAAATTTGCAAAACAAGAAGAGATTTCACAACATTCGGCGTCCATGGCTGGAGGGCTTGATGCAAACACGGCGGAAGTCGCAAACCAATCGCCTCACTCGGACCTATCGTCACCCAAACCAAGAAGTTCTCCACCTCAGACGGAAAGCGCGAACCGTAAACAAGAACTAGAGGAACGTTGGCAAAATGAACGCGAGAAAGTCAAAGAGCAAGCTCGACAAAGCTCAGCAAGCAAACAACTCACGATCGACGACGATGAAGATGAAGCCAGCGATGTAGATATGTGGGCAGAAGCTGCAGGCGATTCTTCACCGCCTATTGAGTCAAGCCGCATCTCGAATAGGCCTTCTGTTGCCTCATATCGTGCGGCGCAACGGCAAACTTCCAATAGTTTCCAAGCTATAGGCCACATGGCGGATTCGAAACGTCCTCGACCTACGAAGAAATTGGCTAAAGACAAATTACGCGTTGCAAGTGGTGGAATGAGCCAGGCTAAGGAAGAAGTTGCTGCTTTATTCGCAACTCTGGCGAAGGACAAAGAGGCGCTACCTGCAGAGATCACGGAAATTGAGAGCTCTGATGAAGAATCTGGTGTCCACCAGAATAACGCACACAACTTCAGTTCTATCATCAGGAACAAAGTTAGAAACATGATGGAGGACGTTGACTTTTCTATCACCGGAGCCAACAGAAAACAGCACAAAACGCCATCTCCACCGCCAATGCCACTACAGCCATCGCCGATTATCGTACAGAAATCAAGCGAACATGCAAAACCATTGCTTAGCCCTCCTCTCCTAGCACCTCCTTCATTGCCTCATTCGCCACGTCGAAGTAGTCCTTTAAAGCACCGCCTGGATCTAGATGAAGAAGAAGATACGACCGTAAATAATACTATGGCATCTGATGTACGACAGCTCCAACACGAAACCCGAGCCGCAAAACGGCCAGCCTTGGAGCGAAATACATCTCCCAAATTGACACAGCCACGCCCACCACCACGACCACATCGCACATCGTTGTTGAAGTCTACTCAAAAGCGCCTAGCGCGTGCCGCCATGGAGAAGTCTTCTCACGTCGCAGCTGTAGACAACTCAATATTTTCCAGAATTTCGTCTCTGATCTCTCCCGACGAGACGAGCATCAATGCAAGCCTCGCGTCAGCCACAGACACCATATCACCGCCAGACCACCCAAATCATCCTTTATTACAAAACTTCCGAATGTTGCCGCAGGATCACCCTTGGACTGACGACCATTTCCAAGCACTGCTTTCACTTTATAAGCATTGGTTACTACACGAAGACATGTATTCACCACGGCATGCTATCAATGCGCGCCTCATCACGCCAGAGTGGAGCAAATTGATCAACATGTCATTCTCGAATTGGGGATATGAGATGCTCGTTACTGAAGGGCTTGTCGTGATTGCTGCACTTTTCGAACAACTGCTACGATTACGTGACCAGGCTGAATTCGAGGAATTGTATGGTGCTGAATTGAGAATTGGAGTTGTTGGCGCCCGTACAGTTGAGAGCGGCCCGATTTCCAAATGGCACATTGCCTTGCGCCTATTCACGGTGATGGTGGGAGACTTGATCCGAGCCGATGAGAGAAAGGGCGTGCCTATTGATCGCACCCCGAAACTCAAGTGGCGGTATAGGGATCAGTGGCTTTGGCGACGCGGCTGGTTCTCTGGTCTTCTCTAATGTTTGGATGCATAGCGTGCACTTGTACAGTGTAGTTGTTTTTGTTTTGAGCGATCATTTTCAGATACCCCTTGTATAACGCGCTCTGTTGGATGTGCACCCGCTGATATAGCAGCGATGAATGAAATGACGAATTTGAATAGACGAGGCCTGACTTGGATGTTAGTCGCTTACGATGCTGGTGAATAATGTCTTTCGCTATATGCAAGCAGGAATGCCGTTGCACACTCAATACTACCATTGGCTGTAGTTTGACGCCCGCTTGTACCTGGCCTTCGAGCAGAGTCCATCGACGTAGCTGCCAAATCGTGTGGTAAATTTTCTAGACACGCGCATAAGTGCTGTAAAAGGTGACCGTGTCTCAAGCAAACAAGCGCATCGCCGCATGCCTGCGGGTACCACGGACGCAGTGCAAAGGCCCTAATATAAAACGAGAGTTGGAAGCCCTTGTTGACGTGACGCAAGCCTAGCTAGAACTATTTCAAGCTTTAGCAAATTGCAGCAGGAACCGTGAAGTTTAATAGAAATATTGTGAGCACTGAAGTTGTGGCTCTGAGATCTCCACAACGTGGGTGGCTTTTGGTTGGACGATTTAATGACTTGCATCTGACGTTTCATGTTTGCCTTGTTTCACTTTGCGCCTAAACACTTTCATAGCACAACATTTCTTTGCATATACCACCAACATGGCATTGCAAGGCGTGTTATCGCGACTGCTTTTGCTGGTGCTTGTGCTGGCGATATGCGCCACGCAGACCGCGCACGCGGCGCCGTCTTGGTGGAAGCGAAGCTTTAGTCGCTGGAAGATGGGGATTGAAGGTGAAGAGATGCTTGCGCCTGCTGCGCCGGATGGACATCATTATTTGTTAGGCGTCGGGAAAGGTGATATCACCGGGTAAGAATTTTCAATTGCTGGGCAAGAGGATGAGCTAATTTTTCTAGTCCGGTCGTGGATTTGATATTCATGGGATATGCGGATGCAAATCAGATTGGAAGTGGAGTCCGGCAGCGACTTTATTCTCGCGCGTTCATCATTGGTGACCTAAAGAAACCCGAAGATCGAATTGTTTATTTAGTCCTCGATATCCAGTCTGGAGATATTGCCGTTCGGGATGGTGTTCTTAAGGGACTCCAACAGCTAGGACCCGAGTATTCAATGTATACAAAAGACAATATTGCGCTTACTGGAACTCATTCCCATTCCGGACCTGGAGCATGGACGAACTATTTCCTACATCATGCAAGTACCAGAGGCTTTGATAGGCCATCCTGGGAGGCGATTGTGAACGGCACTGTTTTGTCGATCAAACGTGCTCATGAGAAGTTGAAAGAAGGACGCATTAGCTGGGGAAAAATAAGACTCGAGGATGCAAACTTCAATCGTAGCCCGTCTTCATACAGAGCGAATCCAGAATCAGAACGCACCCAGTATACAGATAATGTTGATAAAGAAATGACCATGCTACGGTTCGCGGATCTGGATCATAAAGATTATGGGGTCTTGACTTTCTTTCCAACACATGGCACTTCAATGTATTTGAATCAAACTATGGTCACAGGAGACAACAAAGGCGTTGCAGCATACCTATTCGAGAGAAAAATGCAAGCCAAGTTTCCAGGATTCATTGCCGGCTTTTCTCAGTCAAATGTTGGAGACGTCACTCCTAATGTGCTAGGTGATTATTGTGAGAGTGGACCAGATCTTGGGAAGCGATGTAATGAGACGGATACTACTTGTGGTGGTATAGTCGCTCCATGTCACTCAAGAGGGCCTTTCTTTGGTCTCAATGATGGTGGAAGGAAAAGTTGCTTCGAGATTGGCAAGCGTCAATTTGAAAAAGCGTATGAACTTCATCAAATAATGAGTGTCCGAGGACCAAATGCAACAGAGATTCCGGTTCGAGGACCAGTCAAGGCATTTCACACTTTCCAAAACATGAGCTGGCAGGAATTTCCGCATCCAAATGGCTCTACTGTAATGACATGTCCATCCGCTATGGGCTACAGCTTTGCAGCTGGCACATCAGATGGCCCAGGAATTGCAGACTTTCGGCAAGGTTTGACGGGTGATCAACCACCAGTCAGTCCGATCTGGCCCATTCTAAGAGGACTCCTCAAGAATCCAACGCCGCGCCAGAAGGAGTGCCATGGAGTCAAGCCTATCTTACTAGACATCGGAGAGATGACAACACCATATGAATGGGGCCCCAATATTGCCGATATACAACTAATGCGAGTTGGACCAATCATCTTGATCATTTCAACCGGTGAAGCGACAACCATGTCTGGTCGGCGATGGAAATCGGCAATCAGCAAGGCCGTACTTGATCAAGGCATCTTCAAAGATCATCCAAGGACGGCAAACGAAACTCCTGTTGTGGTTTTGGGCGGGCCAGCAAATAGTTATACTCATTACATCACAACGGAAGAAGAATACGCAAAACAGCGATACGAAGGTGCCAGTACGCTTTATGGTCCACACACGCTGAATGCGATGATCCATTATAGTATTCAGGGCCTCAGATATCTTTCGGCAACAAATGAGGTGAAACCACCAGCAGGACCACAACCTCCAATAAATGTTGATCGAGCTATGAGTCTCATTCCAAGTGTTTCTTCTGACTCCACGCCCTGGGGCAAGAATTATGGCGACGTACTGAATCCACCCAATGCCACATACAACAGAGGAGATACCATCAACGTGACATTCGTAGGAGCCAGTCCGCGAAACAATCTTAGGCTTGAAGGTACTTTCGCCGCAGTGCAGAAGCTGAATGCAGAGAAAGCGATCAAGCGAGAACAAGCCGTGTTGCCAGATCCAGAACGTTCAGCATTTTCCACCAATGAGATCACACTTGACCAATCTGATGCTGAATGGACCACCGTACGGGATGATTTCGACTGGGAGTTGGTCATGGAGTGGAAGAAAGTCGGGACTGTTTTCAAACATAGCGAGTCTACAATAAGTTGGGAAACAGCCGCCGACACTGAACCTGGGACTTATCGATTTGTGTACAATGGGGATTGGAGAGCAATTAGTGGAGCGATTACTCCATTCCAAGGGATCAGTCCGTCTTTTACGGTCAGTTAATGATGTATCATAGTCACGACAAAACGAAGAGTTTGGAAATTGAAATGTATTTCTGAAAGTCGTAAATTGCAATCTAGACCTGTACAAAGTTCGAGATGAATAGAGAGATCAAGAGAAGGAAAATCAAGTGCAAGCAAGTTTCGGAAAACAATCTATGACTTGAAGTCTTGGGAGGTATGAATACATTCACCAGCCCGATTGCAACATTCAAGAAGAAGCCAAACAGTGCCGGTACACGCAAAGACCACAGAATCTGCCAAAGTCCCGACTTTTTGGTTGCCCAAGATATGGTGAAGGCTCCTAAAAAAAGAAAGTTGTGGACCTTGTGCTTGACGATCGATGTCCTTTAATGGGTGCTGAAACTTTCGTAGAAAGTCTGTCGAAATCCCAGAAAAACCGTGACCGCCTAGCAGAAAAGAAGAGTGAAACAATTTCAAGGGAATATTGTGAAAAGTGGTATGGGAGTTGGAGTTGGATATCAAGAGCAATGTGCAGATTCGGCCCCTCAAGAAAGGACTGGGACAACAGGGAAGTAGAAAGTTGAGCTAGGGAATGGCAACATATTAACTTGATTCGAGGCAAAATAGAATGCCCATTCTCGTGAGCTGGGAGTGTCCACGATGTCGGACAGGAATGAAGTGTGTGCCTGCTTCAGACTCGAGAATCACTCTTCGGACTTGACGTCCAACAGAGTTGGATTGAGCCAGACTTCCTGCTGAGATTGAATCCGAGCAACGCTCATCAAGTCCTTGAAGGTCTTATTGATGACGGTATGGAGATCGGGACCATCTTTCTCTGGGCCATTGTGCGGGCACTTGATGTTGGAGTTTTGAAGCATTTTGACAATGGAGTCGCCAGACTCAAAAGACTCTTGCAGTTCTGTGTGTGTCCGCGCAAGACACCAACCACAATGTGTGCCTTGAGCAACATTGGTATAGTGGCTGATCATTTTGTCCGCCATAGCCTTGTACGTTTCTCCACGAGCATGTGCCATTGCAGCTTGAACAATCCGGTTAGTATGACAAAAAGTAAATTAGAGGATGACTTACCTAGAACAATGACGGGGACCCATTTGATTTCGGGATCGTTGCCAGGGCCTCCCAGTGTATGAAGCTCTTGCTTCTGACCAATACGGTTGACAAGTGCGGTCGCAATATGAGAAAAGACTTCCTCATTCTTAGCCCAGTAGGCCACACCAAGTCCCAGCCAAAGCATTTTAATGCTAGTTTTCTCTCCTTCAAGTATGTCGCGCCACTTTGGTTTGTCCAGCTCTTCGCTGATGACCAGCTGACCTGCGGCAATATGAAGCTCATCACACAGCCGGGCAGCAAGCCAGATGTTGGACAACTTGTCCAAGTTTGTCTCGCCGGTTACCACCAACTTCAGCTGAGAATGATGTAGGAAGTCCAAGAATACCTTAGCACCGGCTTCCAACTCCTCCTTATCCAAGATCTCGCAGCCGGCACGGAACTCGAGCTTGAGAGTGAGTTTAGTACCGGAACCTGTTGCTCCAGGAATATTAGGTCGGACTCTCCGAAGATCGATCTTTCTCTTGGTGACGAAAGGTTTGTTGACGTTTGGGGGAATGGTGAAGACTACGCTGCCTCCATCGACGTAACCATCTTTCGGGGCCATCTTTGATATGCTTGGAAGTGTGGAAGTTGTTGAAAGAGACGAACCTGGACGAGGATATGCTTTTCCAAGTCGGCCAATGAACAACTGTTTGTGAGGAGATGTTATGTGTAGTTGACGGCAAGAATGAGTTGGGATAAGATCAAAACTGTCCGGCAATGCGGATCTAACTCTGAGACGGGTTGAGGAGATTGTAGGTGAATGTGGTCAATGTTGAGTGCCTGAGGATTGTTCGAAGAAGAGATCTTGGTTGAGAGGAAGGATTTGGTGTTCAGATGAAGTTGGGAGATTGAAGTGATCGGATTTGAAGATCTTTTGGAAAAGAAATTTGTAACTTGACTTCCCTCTATCTAGAGTGCTTGATATATGTGGGCTTTCGTGCAAGTTAAGAAGTGGATTGGGGATTTTTAGGATATCGGACAAGTTAGTGTGATGTTGGTTGGAGATCTTATAGACTTTAGGAGTTCTTCGAGTCAGGAATCAGAAGTGTTGTGATGGAATGGAGTGTAGGAAAGATGGTTAGGATGGAGAGTCGAATCGTTTAAATACAGAAGAATTGATCTTGATGGATGGTCGAGCTGCTTCGAGAAGGCACACAATTAAGTGACTGCCTAGTGACTGCTAGGCAGTGAGGTTTGAAAAGTGCTGAACAAGTATTTCCAGTATGAGAATGTCTGATCGTGAAGTTGTGACTGGAAGTCGCGTAGGAGGTAGGAAGACTTTAGGCACTCAGTCAAGTGAGGACTAGTAAGAAGGTACATTGATAGAGAAAGTCATATGGAGTAAGAGTTGGGCAGAGTGACGACAGGACTCAGTAATTCAAAAAAGAGCTAAAAAACTCAATAGCTGGACTGAGAACTGGCTCAGTAAAACCTCGCTCAAGTTGTCATAGCATGCATCTGATAGGAGTGATGTTGCCTAAATGCCATTGCACTGAACGATGTATGATATTCAAGAATGGAAGATATATTTCCCCGTATCTCGAGTAAGATAGAAATTTGAAATTCTGAGGCGGAGATGAGATGAGCAAAGCAAATTCTACCATCCAGCTGACGGTTTCTCTGGCTCCTTGGACCATTTTGATTGCTTGCCAGTCATATTCTTCTCCTTGCCCGGGTTCTTCTTCAGCGCGGACGTAGGATAGCCCAGGGACTCTTCCAGACCAATGACATCTGGAATCTGAATGTCAAACTCGGCCGAAGCAATCTCGACCGGGTCAGCAATCCAGTTTCCAAGCCGATGGTCTCGGCAATTCCAGGATATACGATTGCGGAAATGCTCAATCAATAAGCTGACTCTCCTATGATCTCTGATGGTCTTGTAAGCATCCGCGAGCGAGGACTTGCAAAACTTGCAGACACCTGGTCGAGGATCTCGTCCGCCATCGCGGTCGGCAAGAAAACTGGAGGTGATCTGTAGCAGTGCCTGAGAGCGGCGTTCTTCTAGAAGATCTGAACTTGTTAGCTGATGACTTGCAAGGTGGAGACGATACTTACACCAGAAAGAGGCTGGAATATCTTCACTGAACTCTGGATTTTCAGCAGCTAGCTTCAGATATATATAATTCCACTTGGTCCCAATGTGCTTTGCCAACTTTCTGAATAAATCATTGTCGGACATGGAATACGCATAGGCTAGTGCAGCCACGATATTCTTCCATTTCCAACCTTGCAGTTCCTCAAACATGCTATGAAAGTTTCGCTTCCTCAACTCTCTGTCCAAGTGATCGGCGAGATCAAACTCATGGGCTGTTTTGGCGGTGTGGTAAATGTTGGGTAGATCACTCGGATATGGCCAGCGCTCATGTATCTTTTCGGCTTGAAATTGCACTATAGAGAGCAAGATAAACCAACGAGTTGCAACAGCTCTGTTTGTGTCTGGGCCATCATATCCAGGAACTCCATACGCGAGTGGAGATGTTCTGCTTTTGAAAACTTCGTTGGATGGAAGAAATGAATCGAATCTCGAGCTGGCGCGTCTGAGAAGCATAGAATCAACCTGGAAATCGAAATCACCGAGGATGAGACCAAGATCGCCATCCTCAGAAAAGGAGTGGCTATTGGTATGGAAGAGGACTGTAGGTGGTCCATTGGGCACAGTTGTGCAGACTCTAGATCCTTGTGAGGCTGGTTTCGCGGCTGGAAAAACTTTGGGTGCATGCGTGGACGCTTGAGATGTTGCGTAGCGACTGGTATTTAGATTTGAGCCTGGATTTTGGTTTTCAGTGTAAGCTGAAGGTCGACGGGCTGAACTTTCGCCATGAGATACTACAGAAGGTGACTTAGGCCCACTCGGCGTTCTCTTCGTGGACCACCTTTGTTGGTGGGAGTAATTCTGGTTTGGTGAATTTGGTTCTGGCGAGAAGGGTTTCGGTGAATTCAGAGTTCGGGATCCATTTGACGACGCTTGTCTGCTCCATGATCTCCCCATCGCAGGAGGCCCCGCTGGGCCGCTGGCAGGCTCATTATGAAATTCGGGATCTTCATCCCATGGAATATTTTGGCGTTTTGGAAATGCATTGAAGTTCTGATCATTATTGCCGAACGGAATGTTCTTGTTTGGTAGACTCTCAGGATTAACATCCCAAGGATCTGCTTCCGGCTTAGCAGTCGCTGATGGCCAATTGTTATCCTCAGGCACAACTGGCTCAGAAGGCCAGTCATCATCCTTAGGTACAGCTGATGTATCCCATGGATCGTTGGATTGGCTTGGGGCTTTATATGTATCCCTCGGTTGCTTTGGCTCTCGCCAATTCTTCGGGCCAGTGGGTACCCCAGCCCAAGAATCTGCTGAATTGAATTGCCTCTTGACGGGTCCTTGTTGCTGTGGAGTCTTGAGATAGGAATTTGATGATCTAGAATCCAAGGCCGGACCCTTATGGATGGGCAAACTCAGAGTTTCGGGATCGAGATCCCAAGGATCAATTTCGGCTTGATTATCCACAGACGGCCAATCATTATCGGGCGGTTTAATGCCGCCAGGAATAGCCCATGGGTCTTCGGACTCAGTTGGATCTTGAGCCGCCGGTTCTTGAGCTTCTTCCTTTGTTGGCGATGGTTGATTAGAATGGGAATTATCCCATGACCCTGTAGATTTAACTTCAGGTTTTGCTTCTTTCGGTACGGGAAGTTGAAGTGTTTCTGGGTCAAGGTCTGAACTTGTTAGTACAAGAAACTATAGGAGTTTGGTGTTAGATATATCATCTTGAGCAAACGACTTGTTAATCTGCTTTTTCTACTATGTCAGAATTCCACAGAAGTAAATTTTACCAGAGGACCAAGTCATCGGCGCTAAATGTCCATATCAACTGGGAAATCCTACCCCACGGATCTACTTCTTCTGCCATTGGGAATTTGGGATTTCAGTCCCAATGTATCAACCCGAGATCAAGCTCCTGTCGAAAAAGTCTACCTTGTTGTTGTATCAGGCTGGAAGGCCAGGTAAATATATCGTCGATTTATCGACCAATTGATTGGCCCAAGGGGATTAAAAATAGTGATTGATTGGCTCTCATGCAGCCCACCGATATTGGTTTTCCGAGTGTTACAGACAAACAATTCCAGAGAAAATCGCGTTGAAGTACGCGAATACACGTGACTTAATTGTGGCTTGATTTTATGTCCAACTTCATCTGTTCGATTGAGTTGACAAGTTCTGCCTTTCTTATTCCAGAGCAAAAATTCTTTCTTCTTCTACATCTCTTGAATACATTGACTAGTACTTCAATTGTCCTCTGCCACCGGGAGTTCGAGGACTGGCTTTCCGAGCCCGCTAATATAGAGCTAGCTCACAATCTTTATCTGAACCTCCAAGACTACAGGTCGAATCTATGCTCACATTGGATCTCTATGCAGAGCCAACCTGATCCCTGAAACCCCAGAGTTTATTCAGAGCTTTGACAGTTGTCAATGGCTGAGACCTTATAGGCACGCGACTATCTGCGACAGGATGGTGTCGCCATTGGTCTATACCTTTCTGTACCTGATAGCTAGGATCAATCAGAAAACTAATCCAATTCCTCGTGCTAGTAGCCAAGTTCGAGCGTACCTGTTATCTACCGGATGTGCAAGAGCCGCATCCGAACGTACTGACTGTACGAGCTTAACTTCACGGTCTAGGCATCCGTTGTCTGGGCTGGGATAACGGTCTATTCTACGACCCGTAGTCTTATATGTTCGTACTACTTTATGAAGTAAACAATAGTAGGCATGTGGTGGAGAATCAATAAACTTTTTAAGATGTAGACTTTTTGATGTTACTTCCATAAGCCAGCTGTCGTCTTGATCTGAAATATACTGGAATCGTACCGAACCTTTCACGATCCTCAGAATCACCACGATGACTGTAGAAGTCGAGGGTCCAATATTCGTGGATGACCCATTCGGCTCCAATTGGGTCATGCTGGACTGCGCGGCAGAAGGCTTACTAGCAGCAATCGACTGGAAAGCTCTCGAAGAATACGCAATAACCGTCAAGCTAAAGAACTACGGTCACCATGTCACCTGCGATCTCTCATCCGATATCAGTATGGGTGGGCGGAACGTGGTCAGGCGTCTTGATTTTAGCGACGGCACATCATGGATTGCACGAATCCAACGGCAGGAACCAACACCAGAAACACTATACCGTCTCGTGCGCGAGGTCAGCACCCTTCATTTAGCGCGCGAACGAACGAGCATACCTGTACCGGAAGTGTTTGCTTTCGAGGCTAATGGTACCAATCCTGTTGGTGTCGCCTTTACGATAATGGATTACATACCTGGAAATTCCGCAATGCATTCATTCGGCGGATGGCCGGCGCATGGTGGCAGAACTCCGCAGATATTCAAGAAGAAGTTTCACGCGCAAATGGCCGAGATACAAGTAGGTGATATCCCATGATCTGAGCCGCCCTGGCCAAGAGTTGACCTTGAAGCAGGTCGGGATGGCGTCAATACGCTTCCAGCAGATCGGAAGCATAATCAAGCTTTCCGATGGAACATATTCCGTAGGCCCAATACCAGGCATCGGCGGACCTTTCAAGACAGCAGCAGATTTCTTCAAAGCCTGGTCAACGAAAGCGCAATTTCCAGTCAACGAGGAAGTGATACGGGAGTGGGCGCCTCCAGACATGGTGGACAACATTCTCTCTTCCATACAAGCGTTTCCGTCTCGATTAAAGAGATTCGCGAAATCGCATCGTTGCCAGGACGGTCCATTTCCTCTGTTCCATGGCGATTTGTTCAAAAGCAACATTATCATCGACTCTAACTATAACGTACTATCCGTCATAGACTGGGAAGATGCCATCGTTGCGCCCTGGGAAATGATTGAGTGTATCAAAGATCTCTGTATAGTTCCATCTGGGATGTCAGACACTCAGTATTGCGAGGGCGAGACTGCAAAGCAGATCTTTGCGGACAGAAAACGGTACATTCGCATGGTCAGACAGCTGGAGAAGAAACATGAACGTGATAGCAGGCTATCCAAAACATTGAGTAATGAAAGGGGTCAGAGCATGGCACATGCCATGTGGATGTTCTTGGGCGGCAGAATCGGATCCTTTACGAATCTTCTTTGACGCCGGAGTTGTATGGAATCGGCCATTTGAGATGACCTATGTAGTTGATGTAATAAAAATCATGGAAAAGTCTCATGCTGGATCAAGGGGATATCATGGTCAATAAACTTGATATAGCTCTGCTGACGTAAGCAAAGTTGGCTTGACTGATTTGATAAGATCTTGAGCTTTTCATTCTTCGTCATCATACATGTTGATATTTTATTTACCAGACACTTATGACAAGTCCTTTTGAATCATAAAAGAACTGGTATTCAATTGACCCACGAGTCACGCTCTCGACTTCACGGTCCCTCAAAATGCCTTCTATATCACCTGCCGCCCTCCGCGTCCTCCGAGCTGCCATTGAGGGCACCCCATTTCGACCTGTCGCATGCCAGTCTTCCCGCATACTCTCGAGAGGCCATATTGTTCGATATCCATTACAGAGACAGCAACGGCCGTACAGTGCGGCAGCATCTCAGCATTCGACACCACCTACTCGTCCACCAGACGAGCACTTCGATCACCTACTCCAAAACCCACCCAAAACATACTACGACTTCTTTCCCAGCCTAAGCATCACAGGCCCACCACCAGACGGTCCATTCACTATCGACCAAGCAGCCCTCAAGCGGGACTTTATCCGCCTACAAGCCGTCGCCCATCCAGACCGGCATCCAGCAGAACGGCGCCGAGCCGCCGAGCGTCTAAGTGCTCAAATAAACACTGCCTTCAAAACATTATCTTCGCCGCTACGTAGAGCGGAGTATATACTAGACCTCAGAGGGGCACGAGATAGTGCGGATGAGGAACGTGTGGTGGGTGATGGGGAAGGCGACCAGGAGACCTTGATGGAGGTCATGGAAGCTCAACAGGAGGCGGAGGAAGCGGCGGATGATGAGGAGATGATACGAGAGATGAGGAGGCAGAATGATACGAGGATGGGTGAGGTTATTGGGCAGTTGGACGATGCGTTTGAGAAGGATGATTTGGTGAGGGCGAAGAAGGAGGCGGTCAAGTTGAGTTATTGGGATGGATTGGAGGAGAGGTTGCGGTATGGAAGTGTGATGCATTAGTATCTTAGTCAATAGGACTCTATATACCCCCTTATGTATGATCTTTATACTTACTCTTATGTAGCATACAAATGTTTATGGATGATGAGGTAGACAATGGATGTTGGCTGCAAAGACCTGATTCTTGCACGATCCCCTAAATGCCGCTTTTCTTGTTGAACTTTTCAACTGCTCATTAGATCTCAAACTGAAAGTAAACGAGTGAAATAATATAGACAATGATGGATGGTTGCAATTCGGTTGATGAGCGAGGAGTTTAGGAGCAGTTGGTCGCACGGATGGGAAGCGGCGATTGGTGAAAGCTCCGAGATGACATTCTGGCCTTTGACAACATCAATCTCCCAGCTCTCTCTCTTCAATACTTCATCATTTATACTTCTTCAACCTCCAACTAACCTGCAATTCTTTCACATAGACAGTAGAGTTCACACAATGAAGAACTTCTGGGCTTTGCCCGCCTTCTTGCGCCTGGCCATCGCTACTCAACAGGCTTTCAATGTCAACGATGATCTGTTCGCTTTCCCGCAGGTATGGAACACTTTGTAGCTCTTCTTTGCGCGTACAGTCTCAATACTAATCATACAAATCCAATAGTACGAAATAATATACAACGACGAGTCTCCAGTCACGTCCGAATATGCTGCCGAAAAGCTTGGTCATGGTCAAACTACTCTCACACCCGGTTCCGACCTCTCCAAACCACGACCTTCCGATCCTCCCGATATCGTGCACGACACACCATTAGTCTTGAAGTGGGAAAAGCTCACTTATCATGGCTCTCCATATCTATGTTCGATACCAACGATACCTCCACCTCCCCCAAGCGTCGCATCGAACCGCACAGCCGAAGATGAGGCCAATGACCTCGCCCTTGCAGTACACCGTGGCCAAGAGCTACTGAAAGGCATGGAAGGCAATTGCATATACTTCGTCAGTGGCTGGTGGAGCTACAGCTTCTGCTACAACGAAGGCGTGCGCCAGTTTCACCCTCTCCCGTCTGGGAGAAACGTGCCCATTTATCCACCCGTTGAAGACAAAAGTGTAGGCGCGTATATCCTCGGGCGCTTCCAAGGCACTGAGCGTGAAGAGGATGACGATAATACTCCGGATGATATTGAGGAACCTAGCAAGAACCACAAGAGCACACCTAAGAAAGAGCAGGAGACTGGACTTGCGAAGCTAGAGGTCAAAGGACAAAAGGGCGCTATGAGATACTTGGTACACAACCTCAAAGGTGGAACAGTCTGTGATCTGACCGGCGAAGAACGTAGTATTGAAGTCCAGGTTGTCACCGCCCTTGATTACGGATTGTGATGAAGACTAACCTTTTTAGTTCCAATGCGAAAACATCCCAACTGATCGGATATCCATTATCAAAGAAACTTCTATTTGTCAGTATCGGATGGTCATTAGCACTCCCCGTCTATGCAACGACGTCGCTTTTCAACCTCCTAAAGGCCCGAAGCCACACCCAATATCCTGTTCGCCCGTCATGGAAGCAGACAAAATCCAACCTTACATTGATGAGCTTCAAGCAGCTACCGCTGATTATGAAGCCGAGTACCAGAGAACAGCCAAGGAATACGTCAACGAGGCTATGGAGGATATCAAGGCTATATTGGGTGTTGGATCCAAGGACGCGGACGTCGATGGAAACGAGCTTGTGGACGGCGAGTACGATATCGAAATTCCGAAGACCAAGAATAAGGTGCCATCGATTATGGTTGGCGACATTGAGATTGGTGGCCACAATCTCGTACCCAAGAGTCTGAAATTGCCTAAACGGATACCGATGGGTGCAGCTGGATCGGAGAAGGTGCTTGGAACTATTGCCAAAAGTGACGGGTTTACGGCGTCAGAGAAGGATTTGGCTAAACTCAACATTCAAGGTGGCAAAGAACTGGAGGTCATAAAAGATAAGGTTCGAAGGACCGCCGCTGGCGCCGACTGGCAGATCGATGTTGTGGAAACGGGGCGTGGCGTTCGTGAGCTTAGAGGGATCATAGGAGATGCGAAAGTGCCAGCAAAGGAGCCAGCTGCTGAGGGAAAGGAAGACAAGGAAGCCCCCAAAAAGAAAGAGGCTGAGGACTTTACTGACACGAAAGATAAGAAAGATGACGAAGAAGAGACGGGAAGCGAAGAAACCTACAAAGAAGAGCTATAGTTGGGATGAATAGAGTCTTTCCAGTTTCATGGCAATGCCATTTGCATTAGCAGGAGCGTTCAGTACTAAGAGTAGTAATTATATTCCCCGTATTCCTTGTTTTCAAAGCTCCCAGACTGTGGGCAGATATTGTGTGGACTGCTACTTCCTTTTGTTTATGACTATTTTAGCTCTAGATCTTTACCTCACGACCATTGAGCTCCGACACTTTTAAAACACTTTCCGAATATCAATCCTCACCATCTACCTCGTTTTCACTCGGTTCACAAACGCTTCAACTCTCGGTAAATGGAGTAGCCTCTCGATCAGCGCACCATCGTCCTCTCCTCTTACTATCGAAAACTCTGACTGCAATAAAAACATCAAATCAAGCATCATAATGCCCTCCCTAGGTGCACTTAAATGTGAGATCCTTCTTCCCGGCAGTATCCCACTTTCAGAGCACGGCCTTAAATACGACGACTCAGCTGTAATCGTCTACATACCCACACCAGTCTACTCTGTTCCATTTTCCATCCGTCTTTGGGCCACTGCGCCAATTGTCTCTGGCCTTACAGCCAATGTCTACATCGACGGAACATATCAAGCCAGCCACACCTGGCTTCCGCACCAAGAGGACCTTGATGTCACCTTCGATGGATCCGAAGAACGTTCCAAGTCGAAAGCCAATTCCACTGTCGTCAAACGCCCATGGCGGTTCGAAAAACTTCAAGTCGTGAATAAGGCAGCTTCCACGGATGAAGCAGACGAAGCCCGCTGGTGTGGTGTCGGATGTATTGAAGTCATCATTTTACGAGCTTCAGCAAAGCAGGATCCACGAAACGCACAACGGTGGACGACAGGTCCACGATCTTTGCCTACCGACAACATGAGTGATCGCGAAATTGCTGAGCTCGCGTCCAAGGCGATGAAGCGGAAAGTAAGACCGGTGACTGGTCTGGACGGCGCAAACGATTACACCGATGATGAAGGATACATTCGAGGTGCGAGGCGGCGTACTCGTCGCCGTGTTGAGGAAGAGCAGGTTCGCCAGCGAGATCAGGATAGAGGAGTACCGCCTGGATATAATCCGAATCAGGCGTGGTATCCTCCTCCTCCGCCTCCTCCGCTTGCGACATGGTACATACCGCCGAACACACATCAGGCTCCAATGGTCCCTCCGGAGCCGGTCCCAACGCAGCCTACGCAGCCTCAATTTCCAGGTTATCAGTATCCCTATGTGCCGCCACCTATATATCCATCTTATATGGGGTATCCACCGGCATTTCAACCACAACCACAGCCAAATGCTGGACAGCAAACTAGACAGGAAAAGCCTAAGAAGAAGGAAAAGAAGAAAGTCGCCGTGATACATGATTCTGATTCCGAGTCTGATTCTGATGCCAAAACTGCCAAGGGAGAGTATGTCAAAGTGGACGAGATCAAAGAACTGATTCGAAACTTGGACAACAACAAAAAGAGTCACAAGAAAGATAAGGACGAGGATAAAGATGCCATTCTTGCGGCTCTGCTGGCAAAACTTGGGACAGACCACAAGAAGAAAATTGAAAGACAGATGGAAAAGACCAAGTCCAAAAAAGATGAACTGGATAAGATCCTTGATTTGCTGAAGGAGAAACAGAAAGAGAAAGGTGGAAAAGAAGATAGGAACAAGCACGATAAGGCCGATAAACCCAAGAAAGAGAAGACCGACAAGTCCAAAAGACGAAGCAAGGATGATGATGGCTACGCCTTCAAACTCGCAAGATTCTTCGGATACAATGAAACCGCCACGACTACCTCCTCGGCAGAATCTAGTGATTCTGAGCCCAATGAAGACATCACCGATGCTCTTGCACGGTTGCTTGGTACAGCATCTGACAAGAACAAGAAAAAGAAGAAGCATCGAAAGAGCAAATCAAAGACATCCAGCAAGAAATCCTCCTCTAAAAAGGCCGAGACGGTGAAATCCTTCAAGGCAGTCTCCTTGCAAGATGCATTCGCAAACAATAACAACTTCCAAGCTTTCAACGGCAATAACTCCAACAAAAGTAGTAGCAAAAAGAACGACCCCTGGGCCACCAACGATAACGACAACAACAATGGCAGTTGGGGCAATGACGATAAGAAAGACAGTGACAAAGATAAGACTGAAGACAACACATGGGAAAACGACAACAACAACAACAACGACAATGCAAGCGAACATAAGTCAGAAACCAAGGGCACTTCTACCAAGACATCTGATCAAAATGTCGGAAAGCATCGTCTATATCGTTCATACTGGGAAGATCGTGAGACTCGAAAGATCGATAGCAGTCGGCAGCTGCAGCAGCAGTGGGCTCCTCAGTATGGCGTGCCAAAGGGTAAAGTTGCTGCGAGCGTTTTGCAGCAGGTCTCTGTTGGTCCGCCTTCAAAGCCCGTCCATAAGATGAAAGTGAAGAATCCGAAGTGTATTGATAGCTTTGACAAGCCGTATGCTATCTTTCGGTTTCATTATCGCGATCCTAGTAAGTCAAAGGTTCGTTGCTGTACTGGGACTGTATTAATTTCGATGTATAGAGGTTCTTAAGGAGAAGTATAAGTTCAAGATCAAGAAACTTACTCCGGAAGAACATAAGCAGATGCTTAGCGCGCTGCCACATGATATGTTGGTTGAGATTGCTGTGGCCGGTGTACCGAAGAAGAATGACGATGATGGTGAGAATGAGGCTGAGAATGAGAATGCTACTGCTGGTGCAGATGATAATTGGCCCAGTGCTGACAACAGCAATGACAACAAGGGAGGAAATGATGACTGGCCCGAATCTGTCAAGCCAAAAGCTGATAGCAGCTGGTAGAAAATCATGTAGTAGTCCGCTGTTCCTTCTTCCATCGAGATTCAAGTCATAATGCATTACCATTAACATCTAGTCTCTACCC
The DNA here is from genome assembly GCA_010405405.1 of Microthyrium microscopicum. NCBI lineage: Eukaryota > Fungi > Ascomycota > Dothideomycetes > Microthyriales > Microthyriaceae > Microthyrium > Microthyrium microscopicum. Next base: position 2,917,820 of record MU004230.1, read on the forward strand.
CATCCTGACTGACAGTAACATATTTGACCCCTTTATATGGCTTGACACCAGCTCCCAGCCCAAGCGATCGCTGCGTATCTATCACCAACTTATCAACCTTGATGCCACTGGCTAGCCATCCCTTGACCTGAAAGCTCACGCTCGCACTACTCGGCATAAGCGACTCATTTGCCCGTGCCTTTTTCTTATTTCTCGTCTCCTCATCATCATCAGTCGGCTTCTCTGGCATATCTTTCGACGATTGATATGCATCCCCCTCATCATAGTCCCACTTTTGCCTATTCACCTCTTGCACTTCATCATCGGCTTGCGCATCATCTTCTGTCGCTCCTGATACACTACATCTGAGCGTGGCTACCACGTCTGCTGTAATGCCATGCGAATTTGCCACAAGAACGCCAACGTCTTTGCCGGAAACGCGCCACTCTAGCTTGTCTTCACCTGGTGCCCATCGTGCTTCTCCCCTTGAGGGCTTTAGATCACCTAAACTGCGCACGCCGGTTGGTATCGGTACTTTGACCCACACATCTTCAACGACAGGATGTACCGACGTGCCCGCGGTCTTGGCAGCACTAAAACCAGTGGGCGGTTTGAACGCATCGGATTTATTTCCGGCGCGACTCGCAAACGTCGGGTTCAGTGCTAGTCGCACCTCAAAATCTGCCCCTGTTGAACCTAGTCCTTTGCGTACTGCGACGGTCGCTGGGACGTGGAGGGGAGACTTGGCGGTCTTCTTGCCTTTGGTAGCGCCTAGTGCGCGCTCGGCGTAGTCGGGCCCTAGTAGGTCAACTTCGTAGCCCATGAGCAGGAAACGGCCGTCTGGTGGGACGAAGCTGAGGTCACCGGGGCGGTCTTTCCAACGGGTTAAGCGCACGCACGGGTGGAAGACGGGAAGGTTGAGTGTCGTGGCAAGGGCGTTGGGTCCGCCTGCTTGGGAACCGAGGGAGAGGAAGAGATCTGGGACGCCGGAGACTTTGGAAGTGAAGACGATGGAGCCATGAGCGAATGCGGAAAGCGGTTGACCGGATGGAGCGGTGATGATGTGTAATGTTTCAACAATATCTGCGTATAGCTCATTGCTGGTGTGGCGGACATTGGACTTTCGCCAGGGTATCGTGGGCGCGTTGGCAGAGCTTGTATTTGATAGCGATGTCATGGACCGTGAGTGCGATAGTGATGGCGCAGGTGTAGTCAGACCAACATTGCCGAGCAATTTATTCATCCAGGAAGGTGCTTCCACCAGATCTCTAAGGGCGTTAGGCTCAGTGGTGGCGATGGCGCCGCAATCACACATTTCACCGAGGAGTTGGGCAACGACATCGTAGGAACTGGAGATTTTGCTGGGCAGCAGGGGTGAGCCTAGGAAGTCTTCGAAGACGTCAACTATCCGGTGGAGGAATTCGAGGACTATGAGAGGGTCTATGTCTTGCGAGGTTGGACACAAGAGAATTAGTCCATCTTGAACTATTGAATGTACCAGTGTGGATGGATTGGTGCTGGATTCGTATATCAATGAGGGCCTTGGGGTTGAGTGGGCCAAATACAATGGAAGTAGCACTTGGGCGGAAGGAGGCCGACTTGTCCAGACATGAGAGAGGACTAAGGAGTTGTTCTCATCGAATATATACAGGGCATCAATTGTGGCCATGATACACTGACTTTGTTCTCTCCCTCTAGAGGATCGAAATTGGCGATGGGGATGGAGTTAAAGATGTGGCTTGGGCTTCAAGGCGAATGAGGAAGGAACTAAAAATAATCCCTGTCAGTCCACAATTTTCCCAACTTCATCTCATCAATCCCTTTTTATCCCTTCGAAGCACCAATAAATCCCACACTACGCTCATCTGATATCTGCATTTTGAATCTCTGCGCGTCTCGGGATTCATCGGAGGTCGCGCAAAATGGCACAAGATGGGATGCTTAGAGAGTTACAGACGCCTATATCAGCACGCGAGACCATTCGATCAGAGGTGAGAAACAACGACGACTGTTTAGGTTGTCGAATAGTCGGTAAGCCACACTTGATTTTTTCGAATGAGAGAGATTAAAGTATCATAGGCTCAGCTGCTTTCGTTGGTCTTGGAGGCGGCATGCTATACACGGGCAATAGAGACTTGAATGCCAATAGACAAAAAATACTCCAGTCAAAAAGCATATTTGGATTCAAGACAAGGCAATCGGCATTATTTGCTACATCATTCTCGATGATCGGGCTTGGTCTTTATCGCTGGTTCAACTAGACAGTAGGAACCAAGGTTGAGTTGTTGTCATTATCCGTAGTGGTGGAATCCTGCTATAATCTTGGCAAATTGAAACAGAATGTAAGTATCAAGTTCTACATCACTAAATCATCAATAGCTAACTGTCGCCAAGGTCATAAATATTTTGGTGTAGACATAAAGCCTCTTTATTTCTCCCTGGATTCCAGGTTGACGGGTCCCACACACATCTAAGCACCGCCATACTTGTAATATTACATTGTCCCGATAGCAATCTCTCGAACCAAGCATAAATTCATGTCGCATCCCATACTCAAATTGATTTCTTACAAACTAAGTTCATTTGCGGTTGCTCCTCTCCAAAGCGATAGCTTTGTCTAAAAAATCTTTCCGCTCTGTTTTGTCGTTTGTTATTTGCACAAAGAGCAGTGGACTCGAGAATAGGGTGATTGTTCAAACACCGGCCTCGAGGTTGCGCTTATACACTCGCACAGATCGGCCGGAGGACCGAAATTATGGGGTGCTTTTGGCAAACGGGCCATCAAATGACGCCGAAACTGTGACCCCCTTCGATTGTTCCCAGCTTCTTGTGGTGGCCCACCTCAACTTTGTACCGCAAACACGCCAGTCAAACCATAGTTGATCAACACACTGATGCATATATTATTTTCAAAATGCGCTTCTGCTATTTTCCAGAACGTCCAGGGCCTATATTAGACCTCAGACATTGCTCATTCTTGGTCTCGCTACCTCTCATCTTGCAAAACCACGAATATAATCACAGAACTCACGACCTGTCAAGCTCAGAACAACAGCAACACTATTTCCACCAGGCTTCTTATCATCTACACCTTCTCAGCATATATTCATCCTCCCAAGCCAGCGATAACCACCAGTGGTAACCCCCAACAAGACCAACAACCACTGACCTCCTCTCACTGCTTCCTCAAACGGCCACGCCAACACCAACACCAACACCAACAAAATAACAACACCGAAACTTCTCCATAAGATCCACCCTCCAATCACACTCTCACCGCCACCAGTCCAGCCTGCCCAGCCAACCCATTCTCGTCGTACCCATGTGCTGGGTCAACCACGTCTACTACACCTGCACCCACTGGAAAACCAGCGTCGCCCACCCCGGCTGCCCCTGCGCCAAACGTACCGGCCCATTCACCCTCCTCCCATGCCACAATGCGCAAGTCCTCGGCATGATGAGCGATCCGGGAAAATGTCCGTCATGCATTGGCATCGGGAGACGACATACGAGTCCTAGCCTTCCACTTCTCAAAGACTTTGGCACTACGAGCTTTGGAAGTATGGACTGTGGGGTAAAGGAGTCTGGGGAGCGGCATGATGAGATTCTGAATGCAGGTGATGTAGGTAAAAAGGTATCGCAGGCGACGAGAGTAGTGAGACAGCCGTATTATGGTATGCTGGTGGATTTTCTGGGACGAGTGGATCCAGAGTCTGGGCTGACGCGGGAGGATATCTTTGAGCGGGCGCGGGCTTCGCCTGTGGAGGAGGTGCCGAGTATTACGGATGTTTTGGCGGAGGGCGAGGAGAGACGGGATAGTATGTTGGATGATGTGGATGATGGGGCGCCGTATCCGCTCGAGGGCAAACCAAGAGGTAATAGCGAAGTATCGGGGATGTCGACGAAACCTTCGATTCGGAGTCGGATGTCCTGGATTGACTCTGCGATTTCGGGGAATAAGAGAAAGTCGAGAGCTAAAATCGGAAATGCAAGCTCCGCTGAAGAAAAGAAACCGAAGAAAACCAAGACTGTGGATGGAGGGAAAGCGGTTGTTGATGAGAATGAGAAGCCGAAGCGGCCGAAGGCTGTATCGAGAGACTCATTTCATGTCAACATGTTTCGACGGAGAGGCTCCTCTGGAATTGACTTTGGCAAGCTATTCAACTGGCAGCTGCGCAAAGCAAAGACCGCGACATCAGAAGACAATGGGGAAGAAAGATAGCACACAGAACTGCCCTCGCGCCGGTAATCTTGTACTCGGCTAAGAACACCGCATGAATGATTTACGGATAAGTGATACCCCTGATTTTGCCATATTGTCTTTGAATTTCACCGGAGGCAGTGGTCAAGAACTCCGTGCTGGAATTTTGATCTTTCGACATGGTGCTAGGAATTGGAATTTATGATTTTTGCTTTATAGGATACCCAAACGCTGCCGCGCAGCCATGCATTTGATAGCGTTGGCCATTTCCCGCCATTTTGCATATGATATGATAGTAATAGTAATAGTTTTTTAGGAAGCCAACGATGATATTCAAGCGCGCCGAAACTCTTCTGTCCATGTCGCTTACAAGATGTTTAGTTCCATACGAGCCTCACTCCACTGAATGAAGCTCTCTGTAGCCGGCCATAACTAGACTTCTCTCTGCCACCGAGTCCCCAGTGACCGTCCAGTAAAATAGACCAGCCAATCCTCTAAAAATTGTTAGTATAATGGTACAATATCGAAACCCACAGGCGCTGGAAAGGCCATGTGGCTTTCGTGGTGAAATCCCATGGCGATCCATGGATGTCAACACGTTCGATTGGAGCCACCACACTCTGTCAAAAACGGCTACGTTAGGTACACCATCGAGCGCGATGGCACACGCAACATATATTGACATCGTGGGAGATCAACTAGATGATTGAAATCAGGGAAAATCTTACCTCTCCTTCGCATACGCCGCCTTGACTCGCACCGTTTCCGGCACATCATAACTGATCCATCCACCCGCCTCATTCGTGCCCACACACCACGCAGCTCCCAACTGCAAGTCCACCTGCTCCACCGCGTCATTTCTTGGTAAGTCGCGGAACTCGAACGTGCCTTCATCGCCGGCAGAGCCAGCGTATGCCTGGCCTGCTGCTTGCGCGCCGAGAAAACTGCGGCCGTAGACTGGGATGCCGAGTAGAATCTTTGAACAAGGTACTCCACATTTTACTAAATACTCGATTGCTGTGTTCGCACAAGGCGTATCGGGCGTGGGTGCGTAGAGGGCTGCTTGGTGGCCGGCGATGGGTGACCAGGGGCCAAAGAAATCGTAGGCCATGAGGTTGATGAGATCGAGAAGTTGGGCTGCTGGTGCGAGGGGGATGTACTGGAGTGCCCATTCACCGGCTGGTAAGGCCGAGGTGAGTAGATATCGTGGGGCGGGAAGGGCGGCACGCAGACATTGGAGGAGAGATAGAAAGTTTGTGCCTTGGATGGCGTCTGAGGGGTGTTCCCAGTCAACTATCAGTGGTTAGCTATTCACGATATCAGAAAAGGGGAGAAGGAAAGAGGTACTGTCTATGCCATCTAACTCGTACTTGTCCACCATAGCGCGTGCCGAGTCAGCGAACCGGGTGCGGGTTGTTGGATCTTGCGCCATGAGTGGAAATTTATCGCTGCCTGCACCGCCGCCGCCGACGGAGAGGATTACTTTGACGTGGGTGTTACTCGGGATCTTTTTGAGAGCGGCGAAGGAGCGGAGACAGCCCTTGACGCCGTCTACTTCCATTTCATCGTCTGCCCAGGAGTCACTCAGCTGGTTACGTTAGTGATGAACGTGAACAAAGGGGATTTCGAGGAACGTACACATATCGAGCCGTCGTCGTCAATCCTGCAAATGGGTAACAATCAGTAAGTGTCTGGCCCAGACTTGCAAAGTAAAGTGATGCAGCAGAGGACAACAAACCGGGCAAAGGCGTAGAAGACATGCGAAATCATACCGAAATTGAGACTCGAGGGAGGTTGATTCCGGTAAACGCGCCAGTTTGGATAGTAAACGGCATTGGTATACATAGTGACTGCTCTTTGGGTATAGCTAGTTGAGCGATGCGTTCGATTGAATGATATCTGCTGCCTGTTAGAACAAACTGCTCATACATCTGGTAATAGGATGCTGGAATGAATGCTTTTGTCGGGAATAGATGCAATACATTTTTCAGGCTTGATAGGTATCCAGGTATAATAGTGTTGATTGATGTTATGAATAAGAAAGTCAAAATGTCCAGTCGCTCTCGGTAATCTACCAGAAGACAAATGAAAGATGATAAAGAATTACGCGTCACAACGTACTTGTTCTCGTGTCAAAGGGGGTAGCCATCGCGGTGAAAGAGGACCGAACATTGGTTCGGAAACGTCAGAGGATCTGTTTTCTTGGGCCGGGAAGCACTCCGGCCGAGACCAAGGACCGGGCCGGAAGGGATAGTTAGTATCAAAGGTAGTAACGATGGCACTAGGGTAAATCTAGGGCCAGTGAGGCTGAAGTCTTGTGTCGTAAATTGGCAAGAAAGATGCTCAAGTTCGAATATAATGAGTCCAAGAAGTAAATACCAGGCAGAAGCACGACAAGTTGGCAGTGATGGTTTCGAGAGTAATATATGTCCATGATCATGATCGCACATATCTGCAACTAGTGGATTTACGGGATAAACGTATCAATACCCAATGATCTGACACGATGCAAGCCATAGTCTGCGCTAGTTATAGTATGATGTCCGTACGGCAAATCCCTTGACCCAAAGTAGGCAACCAGCTACCTGAGAAAGATTGGGAGTATTCAATCAGACCAAGAAACACGATTGGACTGACGGAGTGGGGAAGAGTGCAATAGCTCGTCTCAATGCGGATATGGGAAGACTCGATCTCGGTTACCCTGCAGGCATGGTGGTGTATCGATCCATGGATGAAGCCTGAAGCATCGGTATAGAGCGTGCTTCTGGCTAGCGCCCAAAGTGTCGGGACAATGATTTTTTTCTTCATCTCATACTAAGACCATGTAGAACGAGTACAGGCCTTTGTAAAAGTCAAATATATTAGTTCTTGAATTGGTCAGCGAGTACGAGCTTGTTACTCAAACATTCGCAAGCTGTACTATGCGCAGATATCGTTCGTTAGTTGCTAGTCCTTTGAGTGTAGTAGGTTAGGTTATAGGAACGCGGCTATATGCATATATCCCTGGAGAATATCAAGCATGATGTTCAGCTGCATACTGATACAAATAATACCCGGATAGTCGATAGGGACAAGCGCACGAGATTACCGGAATCACAGGCTGGATGTCTCAGCTCACCGAAGACTACACCTTTCATTCGATGTTTGTGGGCAAAATTGCAGACGAAAGTATGTCGATATCGTATCCAAAGAGGCTTGTACTAAGCTAGCTTCGAAGAGATTGGAGAAACCAACAAATCAGGCGGAACGATATTGAAGGATGATTATTTCCAAGGTGCTTGTGTGGATGAAGTTGCATATTGAAGATATTATTGCCGGGGTTGGTGGGATGCAAGCTGCATGCTGCAGGTTTGGCGGTTTCTTGAGTCTAGTTCGCGGCCAGTTAAAGAGCACCCAGAAGTCGTGCATCGCGAAATCGACCCTATTGATTTTTGTCTTTTCCGCTCACCTCATGCTTTGTATCCGATGGAGAAGAGAGGCCGCAAGTAGTCCTCATACGATCAATCGATTGCCAAGTATTGCCAGATACGATACACAGATCCATCGAGGTTCCATTTAAGGCTCATAGATGAAAGTTCTCCACGACCGGGTTTTGGGTAGAAGTTCAATATCGGCCTATAGCAGCATCAGGTCCGAGCAGGTTCAGGAACAAGTTCAATTCGTTGCTCAAGCGATTGAAAGATGCCTATCCAGGACATAGTAGCCGGCATATAGGTAGACAAACAGCTTGTCTCACTTACTCGCATTAAGCCACGAGGGCAAAGAAGCAGAATCAAGCTGCCAGCTCATCGACCATGCCATGAGAGATTTCTTAAAAGTAAGGCTTGATGATTTTGACGAGCTGTCCTCATAGTAACCTTGGATCCAAAACGCTGATATCTCTAGCTGGAGGAAGATATTTCAAATGAAGCCATGAACTCGAGAACATAGGATATGAGACATTCGCATCAAAGGTGTGGATACACGAATAAGCGAAGTTGGAAGAGGAACGAGAATACGATGCATAGGAGCTGAACGTGCAGCTTGCTGCACTTTCGAACGCCCACGATCTATAGGCTAGGTACGTGCATTTTCAAGGATCTCAAGATCTTGTTAGACCTTTCGCAGTATGCAGCCCTTGAGGTTAGTCCGAAGATAGTTGCACAAAGTTGGAGAGGAAGTTAGAGAGACGAAAGGGAGGTGAATATTCTTGGCTGCTTTTTGATAAGCTACAAAACTGAAATGGTCTTGGCACTAGCGAGTGGGATACCGTTTTTACCCTTTCAGTTGGGCCACGGTAGCGCGGTTTTTTAGGCGAGGTTTGTCCGTGAGCGATAGCGAGTCACTGCCTAAGTTCAAGGCGCCACCAGCAAGAAAAAGCGCGCTACCGTGGCCCAACTGAAAGGGTAAAAACGGTATTTTGATTGGTGTATAGACAGCTTGTCCAATCACATGACTCGTATTTAAACCGCGACGTTTATCAGTCATCCTATATCGACAACATCTGAACCAGCTCGAAGATTCCATCCTCTGCTCAACTCTCAACTTCATCCTATCTAAGACGATTGACCATTATCACTTCTCCATCATAGTGAATTCATCACACACGACCTACCAGAAAGATGGCGATTGTTTCGCAAAATCAGGTCCAAGCCGCAGCAGTTGATCAGATACTTCATCCATCCACCAGCCAAACACCACAATACGACTTTAACTTTTCTAATTTCTTAAAACGAGAATATCGATACGGCATAGACATCGACCGCCCAATATGTAAAGCATTTGTTCAAGGCCACTGCCCAGCCGGGTCAAGTTGTCCAGACCGTCATCCAGCGCAAACCGGCTTTAATAGGTATGTCAAACCACATCACATGGCTTTGGAGATCACACTAACCAGTTACCCCGGCAGTTTAGTATGTAAGCATTGGATGCGTGCGCTATGCAAGAAAGGTGAAGGCTGCGAATTCTTGCATGAATACAATCTACGTCGGATGCCTGAATGTCACAGCTACGCAGATGATAGCAAATGCCCCAACGGCGACGACTGCATGTATCAACATATCGACAAGTCACGTAAGCGACCTCCATGTCCTCACTATGATCGCGGGTTCTGTCCCCTAGGGCCACTATGTGCGAATAAGCACGTCAAGAAAGCCAAGCTATGTCAGCTTTATCTTGCAGGCTTCTGCCCCAATGGCCGAGAATGCCAGCTTGGCGCACATGCAAGATTTGCTTTCGATCTTAAAAAGCCGGTGGTCAAGGGCCAAGAGCCGCCCGAGGAAGCAAAGGCAGAGACACATGCAGACCAAGAGCAGAAATATGACGATGATGGACGGTTCAGCAAGGATGACCGACAATTTGGTGGTGGACAGCAAAAGTTTGGACGAGGCGGATGGCAAGGGAAGAAGCGAGGACGGGGAGGCTTCAAGCCTAGAGGACGTGGATAGTCTCCCGATCACCACCAGCGATTCGGACGCATGCAGCCACGGCCTAGCGAACTTCTGAAGTTTAGAAGGAGATATGCGGAAGAATAATAGCATTGTCTAATAGTCGAGTCAGTCGAAGATGTCTCAAAACTCAAGGTTGAGATTGGACCGCATGGAAGAAGTATTGATACGATAACTCGCCGTGCAATTTCGGCAGCAACCACAAAGACAAACCACGACTGAATCTAGTATTATAGAGCTGCTTTACGAGTCCGAAGGTCAAGTATGTACGATATTGTTACGAGTATTGCGCAGAAATGTGACTAGGCTGTTGGTTCTGATGAAGAGGAGAATTGAGAGACGATGTCCACCAGAGATACCAACGATCTTCAGGCCTAACAAACCAGCCAAAATAACAGATTATGTCTTAAATTTTCCATTGTCTTTTGAGTATCTCATGAATTACCGTGTCTTTGAAAAGAAAACTGATGAGGCGGTGACCCCGCTCTGGTGCTGGTGCTGGCTGGCCCACTCTGTTGCTTGCCTGGTTCTGGTGGGCGGCGCGTCTCTGCGCAAAAGGGGGGCGTCAACCATCCTTCTCTTTTTCTCTCCACCGCGTCTTTGCACCAATTCCATCGCATCAACAGATCCCCATCAATGCGACCGAGTGGTGTTGTCAACTAGTTTGTAGATCTGCTAGTCCGCACCTCCCAAACAAAACATGCAACCAAACGTCGGCGCCCGGAACTTTCCGCACCCAGCGCGCAACAAGACTGGTTAGTAGTACCTCTCCAACTACACCTCTACACACACCTGATCCTTTGCTCCAATATTCCATTTCCCACCACTCTTCCTCCTACATCCCATTATTCACGTGTATTCTCTCTTTCTCTCTGTACCGAAGTTGCTCTATACTTGCGCTCCTACCCGTTGCCCGGCATGGCTACCCGCCACACGAGAAACAAGACTTCTCTTGGCAGCATTACATATGCCGATCTTGCTAACACTTTCCAACGTCCAGGCCTTCCTCCAGTTGGCGCGCAATATCAGTTAGGCCAGCCCGTCGCACCGCAACGAGTTTCTCAGGATGAATCTGCACGCGCCGCCATCTACAAACGGCTGTCCATAGTCCCTACCGATCGCGAAATTCCAGATGGCGTAGCAGATCTAGTGGTCGGCGATGTGGTAGAGCGGTATCAGTCACTGCGCGAGCTCGAGAAAAAACTAGATGCCGTCCTGATCAACAAGCGTCTGGCTGCTAAGGACTCGAGTCAGCGATACGAGCGCCGTTTGCGTACTATGCGCGTGTGGATCAGCTGTCAGTCTTTGGATAAAGATAACGGCGACACGCGTATGGAGGACACATTCGACTTTGGCGATGAGTCCGGCGATCGCAGCTACAAGATGCAAATTCAAGGTCGTTTGCTACCTGAAGACGACGAGGAAGCCGAGTCCAAGGACAAGTCCGATGACACAAGCGGCATGGATGTCGACAAACCCTCGGAAGAAGCAGCAAAGAAAGAGGGCTCATCAAAACCATACTTTGAGAGACAAAAGTTTTCTCATTATTTCCAAACTATCACCGTCACCTTCAATCCGCCTCAACACGCTCTTCCCAACGCCACAGTTCCTGCTCCAATACAATGGAAACGACCAACTCCTACCCAAGAAGGCCAATTTCCAACTAGCCCCAACGCAAATTTCGATTGCTTAGATATCGAGCGCAAACTCGAGGAAGGTGTCCAGAGCGTGACTGTAAAATTGGAGCGTGCGGATCCAAATGGCCGGGTCCGAGGAAAGCTAAGTCCCGCACTTGCTCGAGTTCTCGATCGACAATATGAGGACCAGAGTGGTGCCATGATGGGCATTTACAATTATGTCCGTCTAAAGGGACTAGAACAGGAAGGCCAACCACAATACTTCAGATGCGACGAGGCTCTAAAAGCTGTAAGTATTGTAATACATTACCTGAAACATCTCTAACATAATTAGGTCTTCGGTCAAGACTCGATGCACTTCACATACGCCCCTGAAAAAATCATGGAGAACATTACTCCACTTCCAGATATATCTCTCCCATTCACTATCCGTCTATCTAACCCACCCGCGCCACCAACTATCTACGACATCCCCGTTCTTGTGGATGATCCTCTCGATGTCTTCACATCCTACTTTCGATCTGCGACCAATCCTCGTGATCAAAACTTTGTCAAACGCCTCGAGACAATCGCCCAACTCGATAAGGACATTGCCCTTGCTATTCAGGGCATGTATGCGAGCAAAGCCAAAATCGACTTTCTCAACCAGTTGGCCAAGGAACCAGTTGGCTTCATGAAAAAGTGGGTCAGCTCACAGCAGGCTGACGAGGCAGTCATTCTTGCCGAAGAGAACGCCAAAGGACCCGAGTGGAGTCGTGGCGGTCAAGAAAGTCTTTGGGCTTCGCAGGGTGCTAAGGAGAGTGTGGGGCTGTTGTTGGCTCGAACGAAGCCTTTGTAGTTCATTGGGGAGCAGCCGGAATCTCTGGCATCTCTGGGTCAGGTTCCTGGTTTTCCTTCAGTTGTGCCAGATGTTTTGGATGGAGGCTTGGTCGAAAAGTCACCAAGTTCTTCTTCAACCATGGCAAACATGCCGTATGTTTCGTCCCAAAAAGTCTCCAACCCCCCTTTAGCTAGGGCAGACAGTCCAAACGATGTTTTGATTGTAAACTCCCTCAAACCTCCTTCAACTATGGCAAACCTTTCGAATGATGATTTGATCGCAAGGATTTCCAAACCCCCTTTAGCTATGGCAAATGTACTGAATGATAATTCGATCGAAATATTCCCGGAACACTCTTCAACTGTGCCAAATATTCGGAGGCAATCGCCACTTGTTGATCACAATCAGCAAGAGAGGCATAACAAAGTTTCAAATTTTATTCCGTTCGTAACTTCAAAAGAGGACAAATGCGGTGTCTGCAAAGAAGAGAGAAGGGAATGTCTCATTGAGAAGGATGGCGAAAGATGCAAGCCCTGCCGTTTGAAAGGACGCAAATGTAGTCTTATTGGGAAGCGAGCGGGGGATATCCGGGTCAAAAGCGAAAAATGCGATGCCTGCAAAAAGGACAGGAGAATCTGTGTCGTTGTCATGGCTGGCGAGAGATGTGTGTATTGCGAGTCAAGGGGATGCAGATGTACTCTTATTGAAGAGCGAACGCCGAAGGGGAAACTATCGAGAGACAAGAAGCGCGTCCTCTCAGATGCCCAGAGTGTATAATAGTTGGACTTCATGAAAGGCTGGACACGCGGAAGCTTCGCAATAGATCCATTATTTGGTGTGACTAGTGTAATTTAATACATGCTTTCTTTTGGTTATCCGCTTTATCTCTTTTAGGCGCATCGATTCAGCTATAAACTTCTTGGGCAAGGCCATCACGATGACTACTTATCTATCCATCAACAAGCTAAACCCCAATGAAATACAGGCGCGTAGCCTCATCATACTCCAAAACCACCTCCTCTTCCATCTCAACTAAGTCGACATCCATTTGCTGCCACACATTCAACACATACGCATCCCTCAAGGCATACTCCGCTGACCGAAACGTAGCACAAACATAACAATTCCCCCCAACATTCGTTTTTCCGGAGCCGTGCATCTTGCCAAAAGCATCCACTGGACTCATCACCATCAGCAACTTACCCGCCTTTCGAACCACCATACCCGCTCTTACACGCCTTCGCCATTCAATACCTTGGTTCTCCTGAGCCTTGCTCGAATTCACTACCTCCTCCGCCTTGGCCGCGGCTCCACGCAAGCTGTCCACGTGCATCTTCCACAGCTTCATGCGTAATGCGACAGCTCGCTCGCGCGCTACGCCTTCCGCTTTGCAGCACCTCTCGTCGAACTCTCCTTCGGCCATGGCGAGGACTTGCGCACCCGTATGCCAGGGAGCCACACACTCCACGTCTACGGGCACGGCACTCGCGCTGAGCCAATCCCGCATGTGCTTGTTGTTCCAGGTACGTGGAGCTAACGGATCATACACAACCTCGCGCTTCGGCGGGACAGGTACGCGTAGGAGCGAGGCATAGCGGAGCGTATTATGGCTACTTCCCACATCAGGCTGCGCAGGTGCCAAACATGCCACAACGCGTGTTTTTGGCGTACGTGTGGCTAGTGGATCAAAGACGTGCTTCAGCACTTTCGTTAGCGCAGACTGGCGGAAGGGGATATATGGTGCTCGTCCCGGCTTTCCCTCCTCCGGGGTAAGCAGGGCGCGGCCACGAATACAGGCTTGTAGGACGGACAAGCTGGTATTGATGTCGCGGGCCTCATGCATGCGTTCTTTCGAGTGCGTGGTGGATGTATCGCGGAGTGCTTCACTGCCTGCGAGATCAACGAGGTATAACAAGCCATCCGGGGCGGCGGGCGTGACAGGGTCGGTGATGGTGATACGTGTAACCGCATGCGCTCTTGAACTCTGTGCATTTTTCACTGTCTCTGCTGTACTTCTCAGCCGAGCAGCATTGTCCACATGTGCTAAGAACTCAGATGCCTTCAAGACGCGGGGCTCAGAGCAGCCGACGAGACGTGTTTCGCCGAAAGAATCTTCAAGTAATGCGATGGGTTTTCGATCGGCGAGTAGATCATAGGCAGCGTTGAGGGTAGTTCCAAGCTCAAAGATAGCGATATGCACATTACGATAGCCACCGTCCTTATCGCGTTGGCCGCAAAGTTGATGAGCAAGTAGGTGCTGGAGGGCAGAAATGGTATGTGTTTTGCCACTGCCGGTTTGGCCGTAGGCGAAGAGTGTCGCGATACCGCCTTTGAGGGCGTGGGTGACGAGAGGAGCGGTGAGGTCCTCGTAGAGTGTTTCTGTGGACTCGGTGGGTCCGTAAATGCGGTCGAGGAAGAAGGCAGAGGACTGGTCTTTGTTAGCTGATGCTCTTGCGGACTGTTGGAGATACATACGCGAAGCTTGGGCCCACCTGGGAGGCCGAGAGCTAGATTGTGTAGTTCGACAATGTTGTTGGTTCGTGAATGGACGCCTGAAGTTTGCCCCTTCTCGGCTTCATGTTCGAGAATTGGACGGATGCGAGCAGTAATGACAGTATCGTCATTGCGTGGGAGGTTGACTTGTTCTTTATCGACGTTTACTGGCCTGGTTCGAGCCTGTTCGACTAGAAATTGGAAGGTCTCTGTGTGTTCTGCTGGATTCATTTTGAGAATGTAAACAGTGGCGGCAAAAGGGGTTAGCAGCTTAGAGTAGATCAAGCGATTGAATTTTTTAGATAGTATTGATGGCAAGATAGTTGGAAATAACGATTTATTCAATGCTATTCTCTTTCAGTACTAAAAGGCGAGATTCAAATTCTAAAGGCGGATGTTCTATTTTATACTGATAGTGTTTTGTTGTTGCCTGGTTGCTCGGCGGGAAACAGTATTCAGGGGTTAGTGATCATTGATAAACAAACCGCGTTCCATTAGGCAACACTCTTTGCACCCATTGACTGCTCATACCTACGGATAGCATCGAAGGCATTGATTGGAATGAATTATTTTTTAGATTGGGAAGATTTGACATTAATGTCTTTCAGCCAAGTGAGCCATAATAAACTCCCATATGCTCTACCCGCGCCGCGGGTGTGACTGACAGGACATCAAAAGGTACTTTACGTATCTTTATGTTTACGGACCTTTCATGAATCTTTCGATGAGCTTTGGACATTGATGTAGTTCTCACTTTCTACGAAGAAAAGAAAAAGGAATCACAAAATACGTAGTTGCTTGATGAAGCACCATTTTGTTCAACTTCAATATCAAGAGCTCATCTTCTCGGCACCAAAGGTATTCCAGAACTTGAAGTTTGCTTGTCCGACTTCCTATCCCTCAACTCCGATTCTAGCTTTGCACAGGTACTATCCTGGACACGCGTATGTTGGCTTGATTTCTCCATATACAACTGGATCTTGTCCTCCTGATTTTGAGATGCCCTATTGCTCGTGGCGTACTGGTGCTTGATGTCAACCTCGTTTTTCAAGGCAATTTCATCGATCATTGAAAGATTATCCATATGATTTCTAGATAGAGTGGAGAAATGGTGAGCCGGTAAAGGCTCTGAACCAATAATTGTCTTTGACTGGTTCTCATTTGACCCGCCTAGGGCTCCAGACGATGTCACCGATGCTGAAGATGACTGGCCAAATATTACTGCTCCATTGGGATATTGAAACGGGTCAGAAGAATCTAGACGTCGCGACTGTTTTGGCACAGTCCACAGAGCCTGCCTCCTGTCACAGCAGGAAGGGGAGAGATTCAGTACCTGACACTTTTCGAACAGCTCATTCTGTTGGGGCCAATAGATGTTGCCCACAAGATTCCGCTTGTTGGACCAAGTTGTGGAATATTCGTCGCGAATATGTTGTAAAACTGAAATACTAACAGCCATCAGCCCTCTATCCATTGGTACTTGAGACCAATTGCGACAAAGCTCTGCCCCTGAGGCTGGCTGAAGTAAACCCTGAAAATTCGAAGCAAATATGGTGATAGCATTGATTTCTGTAGTGAAGCTTGCCCAACCTCCACTTGTCAACTGGAGATATGTCTCCCGGGGACGAAGAGATGATTGCCCTCGGATTATATCGAGGAATTCCCAGCCTCGGACACCTGGCTGGCGAGAAGCATGCAAGAAGGTCTCCTCGTAGTCTTTGACTACCACTTGATAATCGTGAAGATCAAAGAGAAGATTTGTGTTTTTCCGTATCACTTCATGGAGAAGATTGTTTTTGGTTCTTTGAATTGTTTTCGTAGAGATAATGTCACCGTGCTCGTTTCGTGTAACCTCTTGGAATTCCTCAGCGGGCTCTTCTCCCACCTTGAGACCCCAGTTTGATTTATCCAGCAAAGCTGCGACCGCTGCATTCGGATCAGCGCCGTCAATTACATGATTGAACCTGTCAATCTCGAAGAATCGGCTCATGCTATGTGGGCTCTGAGCATGAGATAGCTGCGTACGCGTAAGTAATAAGATTGCACTTGCTCCATTGACAAGCCAGGCTCGATCATCTTGGCTGTCATAAAAGCTGACTCGAACATTCTTCTGGGCAGCTCTTATGAGAGCCTCAAAGCTGGTGTGAGAAGTGCCGTGAAAACTCCTATTTAGATGTCCCCGGCCGACTGGCATCCCTCCTTGCACAATCTTTCCGACTGTGAGCGAGCTGTCTCGCAGGTTAAAGCCTCGGGCACTAAAGTAAGTATTACTGGCACCAATCTCGTTGTAACCAAAAAATTCAGTACCTAAGTGAATTAGAAGAGATTTTCAAACTAAGCGTCTTTCTAAAGAAAGGACAGCAAAAGGACATTCTCACCAGCAAGTGTTTTAACCGTTCTCGTCCATCCCACAAAGTGCCTCGCACTACTTTCGACTTCTTCTACCAGTTTGTCTGACGTTACTTTTGCTTGTAAATCAGCTGCCTTGGAAGATGCAATCCGATTTCCTGCGTGATCCCACATGAAATGCCATTGTATAGAGTCACTTGTGGCATCTGTTGCCACGAACATTGTGGAGAATCCTCTCAATATTTTGGCCCCTTGGAAGTCCGTCAGCCAATCGGCGTTACCCAAAGTAACCATCAATGGTAGCGAGAGTTCGAGCCCCCGTTGACCTTCTGGTCGAGGTGAGATGGGAAACCCTTGTATCAATGTAGCATGCTCGAATAAATCAAACCAGCAACAGTTGACGAAGTCTTCGCGTTTCAGTGAGCTAGGCCTGGTCTCGGACACTATGAGTATTTCAGGATAACCCTCCTTTTGATTGCGGGGATTTACTGGTGTCTCCAGGACCTCAGAAATTGCTACCCGATCTGTCATGTTGTCTGATATCAAAGCTGCACTAAGCCACGAGAGCAGCTCCCCAGTCTCAGACAAGCAGGGGGCCCGACCGAAAGCTAGAACATCCAGTCCTTTTTGCGTGATTTCGCATCGAACAACGGTTCCATCAAGTAAAGTTGCTGAACCTTTTAGTAATTGTTGTATGAAGCGTTATGAAACAAATACTTGCCTGAAGATTGCTGTCCAGTGTCCTTGAGTGCCTTTTGAACCACATCAAGGAGCTCGGGACCACCTAAGGGCCAGGTCTGCCGTACATATTGTTCAATAGACACTGCCTGAGCGTGGCTTGGCGAACCAGTCAGTGTAATGATTGAATGGAGAGGTCTTTCGCTTCCTTCGCTGTAGTATTTCTGAAAAAATTCCATGCAATTAACATCAACCAAGAAATTAATAAAGAGTGAACCCCCTTTCAAGAATATTGACTCATCGGATTTCAGATCATTGATCAGACTCATCATTGTCTTTCGCATCCATGATATTGCTCCACATTCATGGGAACTGAACAAAATGCGTAACTTTGCCAATAGCCAGAGATATTCCGCACCTGACAGTAAGATTGCCCATGTCTGACCATGGTTTTCATCAACGGAAGCATTTTCTATGGCGTCCTGTGATATACCATCACCATATGAGTCGCTATCTACTTCTTCAACTGGAGGTATCGATTGTTTATGTAATAGAGGCTTTATGAAGTCAGTCGAAGACGCCTTCGTTTGAGTAAGTTTACTGACATCGTCACCTCTACTTCCAGCATCTGCCAAAGCCTGGAGATATTCGTTCAATCTTTTTTCAAGGTCTCTCGCGATGGACCTAAGCGTCTTTAGTGACAGTGCTAGACAGTGCTATGTCCTAGAATGCTGGGGTGAATCGAGAAAGAGAATCATTCTCAGCTCTATAATCCACGCTAACAACCAGGACGTACACCAAAGGAGCATGGTAAAATCATCTTACTCTGCGTTGTCTCGGATGAGTGAAGCAACCTCACTGTGACCCTTTTGCCTGTACTTAAGATCCAATTTGTTCGAAAACTCCTTCAACAATAAGGTTATCGAGTGGTAGTTACGCCCAGCCGAAATTATTCGGGGACTGTAGGCTTTGATCTCGACCAACACATGTCGGGTAAATCGAGACATGAGTATCTCATTGGATCTATGAGAATAGTGTAGTTTTTTAATATGGGAGCCAGACGCTGCCTCTCCTATCGCTTGCGATGTATCGTCGCGAAAAAGATAATTCATTTCGAAGCGAGTCTGTTGGGCAATGTACAAGATAATTGTGATCTTCGATTCGAGTTATGCTCCGTACTGAAATATAGCTTCTCAACAAGCATGCTAGCGATTATTGAGCTTGGAACAAAAGTACGACAAATGAATTGAGGAGCGACCGGATTTTAAGGAGTTCAGTAAAATGCCTCGCGTACATACTTGGTAGGTTGGGAAATGGCATCGGGCTGAGAGTGGCGCAGTGCATGCGTTTCTCAGGTGCAAGGCGTTCTCGGACAGTCAACGAATTGTTACGACGTGAAGTGCAGAAAATTGGTTGTCGTGGTTAGATCTGACCTTGAAGTATTTCCGAATTTGCCATTCAGCCCTAAAGCTTGCAGAAGCCAATTCGCTTCAAGACTTGATTTTAGACTTCAAGGCGTTGAAGCTAAATTTGGTGGTTGGAAAGTAGCCAATTACCGTGGCCTGTGCCTGATGTTGGGCTTATAAGGCTGAAAACGACATCGGCTCACTGCGATCTACGGTAGACCTGAAATACAGGAAGCCACAGATATGGCGACTGCTTCCCAGAACTCGTCTGCCCTGAACTCGGAACCAGACAGCTTGACTTTGGCAAACGGGAATGCTTTCGAGAAAATGTAAACATACTAACATATGCATTGAATAGAATGTGTTTGGATTATATTACACACAAAAAGTAGGAAGAGAGCGACGAGTCTATAGTGATTTCGGGAAGTCTGTGGTAGCCTTGGAAGTATGGAGTTGCATCGTTTTCTTGATCTTTTCCAGAGCTGGAGCTGGCAATACAGTCCCAAAATGCAGCGAAGCTTTTCGATTGAAGGGAGGCCACAGCCTCACTATCAGATCGAACATTTTTGAAGAGGCCTGAGAAAGTTTCCAGACAACGGCCTAGATCTAGTAGATTCCAGGTAGGATACGCCATTTCACAATCTTCTTGTAGCGGGCCCAATCATCACCATATTTCTTTGCGCAGGCAGCATCGTCTCTGCCCTCACGATGGACGAGCAAAAAGGCAAAGTAGGCCACGTAGAAGTACGTGTAGAGCATACCCCACCCTTTCGCACCATCCTGAGCCACTATACGACCATCAAGCATTTTATTCACGCCCACGGTTGCCAACTGGCTGCCCGCCGGAAGAATGATGTAGCCAGAAATAGCAGTTGGCAGGCTGAACGGCGAGGCCTGAAGCCAGTCGCCAAAGTAATTGATATGTCGCGATACTCCCCACCATCCGGAGGTAAGAAGTCTTGTGCCTCGTTTTGTTTGAATGTAGGACAGGTTTGCAACACTTGGATCATTCGGATTGGTGCGGAAGGTGTACTTTTGAGAGTTGGAAGCGCGGAAGATAGAAACTCCCACGGCGAAAACGGCTGTGACAGCAGCAAGGCCTGTCCAGCCCAGTTGCACAGGGTACGTTGAGATATAGCGAGTTTGAGTTGAGTACAAGAACGGCACCCAGACAATGTCTCCAAAGGTGAGCATGAAACCAAGGCCGTCTGTGGTCATGTCCATCATTCCTAGTATGCCAGCTTCGGAGTATTGTCCTTCGAGCACATAGTAGGACTGAACAGCAGCGATGAAGACAATGCTGTCAGAGACATATCCGAAGTTGCGATATTGTTTTGCTATGAAAGCGAGGTCCATAAGGATCCATCCTGTCAATCCAGGGCGCATCTCAAGCCAACCCTTGATATCAACCTCCCCGAAAAATGGAAGAGTGATTCTTGGGTTAAGCTCACGGCCAATATAATAGTCGTAGATGAAGTTTCCAGTGTGTCCACCTTCGGCCAGCTCGCGAAGTTCACTATTGTCTTGCTTGACGCTAAAGCTGGCGATATAGACATAGGTTGAGATGATGTAGGCGCCAATAATGCTAGCCGTTAGGAGTTGCAGGTAGTTTTCGTCGATGAAAGTCCAGACTGGAAAGTTTGCTCCAAAGATGTATGTGCCAATTGCACAACCTGCCAACTGGAAGACAGTGGCATTAAAGGCTAGATATCATAGTAAGCACAATTTATGTCTCGTTAGTCAGCCAACTTTCTTACCATTGAATCTGTACTTGAGTGGTTTACCAGACTCGCGTAGTTTTGGTCCAAGAACCTCATGGGCAGGAAGCACGCGATAGAGAACCAAGCTGAGCAGGTAATAGGCAAACAACCATCCAGTTGCTTTCCAGCTTGCAAATCCCCAGATGCCATTTTGAGGCCAGGGAATCTGAGCCTTCAGTCTGTCCCATGTAAGGGTACTAGGTTCAAGAAGAGCTGGAGCAGGACAGCCAGTGATGTCGTTGCAGGTGAAGAAGAAGAAATTTAGCAGTAGAGGAAGCCCAAACACAATTGCGGCAGCGCCCGGACTTTCAATTGACGAAGAATTAGTTGATATGTAATTGAGATGGAATGATTCGATGGAAGAACTTACGGGCCTCCGAATTCATATTCAATTTTTGGCTGAGCCATGATCTAGACGCGTTTGTTACGCGATATATGTATCGATGGATTTGCAGAAATCAAGAAGAGGTTGAGAGTTGTATCATCTGGCTCTATACAGGTACAGAGTCAATTTATATGTATCTGAAGTCCCGCTCGGGTCCGTACTACGTAGAGTTCTCCGTACAAGCCGTAAGGAAAAAGTTGAGGAGATGCGAATTACGAAATACGAGACAGCAAAGCGAGGAGAAGTTGGAGGCAGGAGCCCCTGCTTAGCGCGGCGGCCCGTTCCGTGACGCTAGCTATCCGATTGGGTCGTCCAATTTATCAGCATTCTTGCAACTTGCATCTTTCCATCAATTCGTATCTCTATTTTTATCTTTAGCTAACACCGGTTCTGCAGTCAAAAAGTTCGTCGAGCTGTCAGTCATCCTCTACTCATGAGGAAGTGGATGGTGCTGATAGGCACATAGGCTACATCGATCGTTGTTGTTTACGCAGCCGTCCAAAAACAACGCTCATGGAACTTACGAACAGCTTGCTGGCCATTTCGCGAGAACAGATTATTCAGTCATCGTCCTGCGGAACTTCTTCAAAACTCTAATCAGTTTCTCTGTGATGTGATATTGAGGAAGAAGAAGAGAAGGAAGAAAAGCATGTGATATCTCGTGTGGCCATGCAATGAAACAAATGGTGACCCGTAACGACCAATGTGTCGTGTTGGTGAGAGAGCACCAAACAAGATCAAGGGAAGATAAAGCTGTTGAATCCCTTGAAATCTTGAAAAGAAAGACGACTGGTTCTTTCTGCACCGCTCTCATTTCCAATATTTACTCCCCAAATCCTCCATCGTGGAGGATATTGCCAGAGGTCGTTTCAATATGTCGTTGCCTACCAGAGAAACCGAGCAACAACCTTTCTTGATGTACACCGATAGTCCTGCTATCGGCGAATTGGGCCCAAATCATCGATACCAAAAGACACAGAGCAAGCGAAGAAAGATCCTCTCTCACTGTCTGGTGTTCGTTGCCACTTCAGTCTTCTGGATACTAGCCATGACAGTCATATCTTCCAACAGCACGAATGGCTGGCATCCCCTCAACACAGCAAATAGTCGCCATAATGTCACATCACACGCCAGACTTATCACCTGCGGCAATACTACAGCAGAAGCAACAGCCCGTGGCTGCAAATACGACATCCTGCTGAACAATTGGATACCTGCACAATGCCACGACCACGAATTCCTTGAAGAATATAGGGAAGACGAAAGCTGGGGCGCATTCGCCGACAAGAACCTTACACAACGATTGAGAACAGTAGATGAGATGACTGATAGGGATCACTATTATACTTCAGTAAGGGATCACGTCAATCATTGCGCGATGATGTGGAAGAAACAGTTCTTTTACCTTTTCGAAGAGCGTCCGGCTTTCGATACAGTTATTGCCAGCCCTGGACATACGGATCACTGCGCTCAGTACTTGACTGACGCTCCATTCAGCAACCTGACTGAATCTACTATGGTTGAGGTGGGCTTCGCGGGATGTTGGGTGAGAGATGAGAAGCTATAATCGTTGTAGAAATTCGCCTTTTGTAGATACCTTGCACTCTGAACGAAGGGCGGCTTGAAGCATGACAACCTGTACACAATGTAATTGATGAGAAATTTTACAGTACGAACTGGAGGAGCTTTCATATCCACCGTGCGCTCTGAGAAGACCAAGATAATTCATCATATCCATTTTGCCAACAACCAACATTCTTGATGCTCAGCAATTGTATTTCGGGCTTATAGAATACCTTTTCCTCGCAAACACGTTGTTTTCCATAGTCCACTTGCAAAACCGCCAGTCAAATTCTCAATTTGGAAGGTAACTATATCTTTGTTACTAATAATTAGAGGGTTGAGATTCGAGGTAATGAAAGTGTTTCTTATTTTCAAGACGCTACTGTACAAATTTTCGAGAATGACAAGGCGAACTTGTGGTTTAAGCAATACACTTATCGAAAGTATTGCCTGTTAGACCCAAGCTCTGAAGCCCTAGTAGTAAGGTTCTTGTTGATAGTATCACCCATTGGACTCCGGAATGTTGAGACTCGAAGCAAACTTCACGTTGTGTCTCACTACGATACTCTGTAAAATCGTTCTAGTAGCCAAAAAGCGGAGCCAAAGACAATCAAACTTGGTGTTCAAGACAATAATATTAACCTTCGCATCACCATCTGTGCGAACGATGGATCGCTATGCTAAACTAAAGCAAATAATAACAACATGATTTGTGAATAAAATCAGTCAAGCCCTTCTTCAACGACCATGATCAGAGTAAAAGACCCTTTTCTCATGTATACGGGGTATATAGAGATTCCTCAGCACTTGAGGTAAGGGCGAAAAGTTCCAAAGATGGATAATAACAACAGCAGCAGCCTTCCTATCAGCGTCTCTCCCAAAAGCCTGATATCTTACAACAACAATCATCTCCATAGCTTAGTTCTCGTGTCGATATGTACAACTGCTACCCTTTGTACACTTGCCCATGGGCCAAAAGCGACACGCTTGCGTGAATTTCTTGGAATCTGCTGGTGCACCACCAAAACCTCCGCGTCCTTGGCTCCACTTGCCACCACGACCTCGGCCGGCGGCGTTGTTTTGGCGTTTGTTCCAGGGTTCGTCGTCCTCTTCATCGGCGGAGACTTCGCGGAATCGTTTACGTTCCGGGTTCTCGTAGGGGCCGGGTTGCGCAGTGTTTAGTTGTGGTGTGGCGTAGGCGTTGAAAGCGGCTGCTTGCGATGGTGCGGCTCCTAGACCGGCGAGGATATCTTGTACGCTTAGTGCGGGCTGCACAACGGGTGGTGTGGAGACTGGCGCGGGTGCTTGTATTGGTGCTTGGCCGCGGATTTGAGCGAGGAAGGAAGAGATGTCGAGAGGAGCGGCGGGGGCTGGGGGTACCGGCGCGACTGGAGCCGGTGCGAGGGCTCCTAGCAGGGCGGCGAGTGGGTTGGATGTGTCGACGGGTTGGCCCATTGAATATGCAGCTGGTACTGCAGCGTTTTGAGCTGTCGGTTGAGCAGTGAGTGTATTTAGGATAGAGACGAAGTCGGGAACGGCTGAAGTGACCGGTAGTGCCTGAGCGGAAATTGGTTGTGGTTGCAATGGCTGTGCCATGGGCTGTGGGGTGCCAGAGCCAAACATTTTAAGCACTTCTGCGATATTTACGGGTGCTGTAGTGGCTGGCAAGATAGAAGGCACAGCTGTAGATAGGACACCTAGTCTCTCTAGCTTATGGCGAGTCTTATCTTCTATGGGTCCAAAGTCTATAGGACCATATTTATCCAGAGTGCTGGTAGCTTCTACAGGGGAGTTTGGTCGAGATGGAATATCCGAGCGCTCGAGATAGACAGCTAAAAGTGAATTCTCTTCTCGCGTAACTTGTATCTTCCGTTCCTGGGATTCCGGTTCCAGTTTACCGCCGTAGCGGGAGTAGTTGCGGTTTTGCTCAGTGCCAATATCGGAGAAATCTACAGAAGAAGGACCGGTATACTCGCCAAAGGTCTCCTCACGTTCCTCCTCGTCTATCTCCATTTCTGTATCAACGATCTCCATATGGTCCTTGTGTAGCTGCTTGAACATCCGTCCCTCGTTGCCAACATCGCCGACATCACGCATTGAGCTTTCAGTATGTCCAGCATCTTCATCAGGATCGTGGGTAAAATACTTGACGGCAACAAGCTCATCATCGCTCTTCCAGGATACACGAAGCTTGCGACGAGCCTCTTTGCGAAGCCGTTTGGTCTTTTGTTCTTCGGTTTCCTTGGGTCTCGCTGCTTCAGGTTTTTTCTTCTCCGTTTCTTCCGCCTTGGGATTTAGAATTCCTTCCATCATGCCACCGAAGCTGAAAGCAGGCTGAGGAGATGCATTCGCGGAACTCGAGCGTGATGGCAACGATGCGCCTCCTGCTGATGACTGTACTGACTTTTTCATGCCCGCGAGTATGTTTGACATGGACTTTGAGGCGCCTGTTGGAACCTTGGCTTTGGTTTGACCAATCGCACCTGTGGATGCGTTCGCTGATGACTTTGAACCAAGAGCAGACGCAGGGCGTTTGGCAGTGGCAGAAGCTAGAGATGCAGAATTGCCAATTGCAAGTCGCTTGACAGTTGAAGGTCGTGAGGAGTTAGAGTCTGAGGGTAGGGGTCTTTTGAGACTGGATCCATTGTTTTGGGTATCCGCGGATTTACTTGTCATCTTTGCAAGTGATGATGAGTTGCTCTTGCCATTTGGGGAATTTTTCATAGATGAATCGCCATCTGAATCTAAGCTATTGGGTTTGGGAGTTCCATTTGAAACCGACTTCTCGGTATTTGCGGCAGCCATGTCAATGATAGACTTGACATGACGCTTGATTTCATTGCCGCCTCGTTTGAGCATTACTTGAAGAGCCTTTTGAAGCTTTGTAACCTCGAGATCCTCTGTGGTGATGCGCGTTAAGCATGCAAGAAACTTGATAAAGTGTTAGGGCTGCACATTTGGAAATCTGGGAGAATCATACCTTCAAGGTGGTCACTGATAGCGAGCCATTCACATCTCCTTCTTTGACGCGGTCAACGAGGATAGTATAAATCGCCGCAAGAAGCTTTTTGTTTTCACTGAGCCTGGCAAAACAGTTAGCAAAGATTGAGCATTTCTCGGCTTCTCAGATAAGAGATTTTTAGCCAAAAAAGATGAAACATATTTATTATGCTTTTAGACAGCACGAAAAGTGTAGCGCTTCAGTTGAAGTGGAATTTCTTTTTGATTGTAGGATGCGGTAAGTGGGTTTGCAATCACAAAATTTACATGTGACTGTACACCCCAACAAGCCTATGAATCAACAAGCCATGATACTAAAGATCATTCTGGGCTTCCTGGGATTCCCAACTGAAAGTGATATAATAGTCGTATATAGATATGCACGAAGAGAGAAGGGCAGGAAAGAGAGGAAAAGGGGTGGACCTACATGTCGAGAATATGAGGATGACCATGCGTGACCGCAGCTTGTAGTGCAACCTCCAAGATGCCTCGATTCTGCTTAACCTTTGGCTTTAATATTTGGTCATTCTGTTTCTTGTCTGTGGCAGCTTTGAGAGCTTCATTCGAAAACCGCCAGCGATCACGTAACTTAAAGAATTGTTCAGAGAATTGAGCAAGACGAGCCAACAAAACATTGTCTTCAAGATATTTCGCCCGGGGATGCCATACGGCTTTTATCGTGTCATATTCTGCCAGCTTCACGGGGTCAGTAGGACGACTGGCTGGCAAAGGAGCATGCTCTTCAATCTCCAGTTCGTCGTCAGAGTCAGAATCCACAGATGATTCGCTATCACTACTAGTTAGACTGGGCGATGAATTCGGTGAGCCAGGAGATTTGGCTACAAGCATTCCAGATATAGACTTGACGCGATGTTTCTTGTCAAGTTTGCTTATCTTGGCTTGAGTGATATTAGCTGAGGGGTTTATTAGATGATGAATTGATATGACCTTACCTTTTAGTTCTTTGTCCTTCTCAGCTACTTTGCGAAGCTCTCCTAATGTTTTACGCTGCTCGTACTTGGGTTGTTGAAAAACTAGGGGGGGATAAGCGGAATCACAAACACTGGAAAATAATTGCTTACCTTTGTTGTAAGGAAGCTCGAATGTCTGATTGCTCATGGCGAGAAACGGCGCAACTCGGGAGGAGTTGTTGGCTCGAGGAGCCTGCTGAAGGTTGGCCATTAAAGAATTAGGACCAGATGAGTTGCGCGCAGGGACTGGCTCGATAGCAGTGTCGTATTTTATTGGTGCAGGGTTGAAAGAAGTGGACGTATAAGGATTGGGTGGCAAACCAGGCGCCATGGAATTTTGCGGTGTTTGAGAAGCAAAGGAAAGCGGGGACTGGTAATTTACCAAATTATTGGCGAGTGATGTATGTTGTTGGTTAGGGAGCCGTGAGGTCACTGGTAAACCTTCCTGATAGTGACCTGGAGCTACCTGTTTGGGTTGCAGAGCTGGATTGCCCGAAAAGGCGGATTGAGTTGCTGGTTTTGGAGCCAGTGAAGGGTGAGG
This sequence comes from Microthyrium microscopicum, assembly GCA_010405405.1. Lineage (NCBI taxonomy): Eukaryota > Fungi > Ascomycota > Dothideomycetes > Microthyriales > Microthyriaceae > Microthyrium > Microthyrium microscopicum. The sequence continues at coordinate 2,945,029 of MU004230.1, forward strand.
TTTGAACATTGGTGACTGTGAGGTCGTCTGTGATGGAGGGGTAGGAGCATGGGATGCGCGAGGCACAGAAGAGTAAGACTGCTGAGACGCCGGCATGTTGTGCTGGGACGAGATTGCGGTGGTTGGATTAGGAGATTGATATGGATTTGGTGGAAAGGCTGTAGACAAGGCTGAAGTGACATGCTGAGGGCCTTGTGATGGATTAGGCTGAGAAGCGACACCTGGCGGCCACTGAGACGACCGGGCAGCAAAGAATTGCTCGTAGGAGGCATAATGTGGGCCAGGGGTGGAATCTGCGTTTTGCACCATTGAGTTTGGTGGTTGCTGGGCCATTGGCATCTTCTTCACAAGGCCAGAATTAATGTTTAGAGACTGATTTTGGAGGTTCGCAAAGTCACGTGAGTTGTTTATGTGAGGGTCCATGGCTGTGATTGGCTGCATAGCGCGACCTTGCATTTGACTGGACGAAGCGCTGACAGCGCCGAGAGATCTGACTGACCTTGATGCAGCCAGCGATTTTGGGGGGTGGATCAAATTGTCAGAAGCCTGGAGGCCCTGTTCCTGGGCGACAAATGCAGGTCGGGAATACCGAACGATGGATCCCAAGGTACAAAGTACGAAGATACCTGTTGGTTGCCCTGCTTGTTGATTATTGCTCTGCCTGCTTTACTCAACTGGGTCCAAGACCTGATGCGCTGTACTTCTCAAGCAGCCGTTGAAAGCGGTACTGTGCTCAATGTTGCCACTTGATGAATCTTCCTGATACGCGTGCTGTATGCAGATGCCCCGTTTGAAAGGAGGATAACGCGAGAAAAGAGGACCTTTGATAGCACAAGGATCGGATTATTTTAGCGAGTTAGCCGCAGTGACTTTGGTTTGGTGTAGAAAAATCCTTCAGCAAAATGACAAGACTTCGGAAGCTTTCAACAATCTCCGTAAGAACCTTACCGCCAGTGTAAACTGAGCAGAAGACTCGCAACAAAGGTCGTGAGCCTGTTATTATTACCAGCAATACTCCTTTATCCCTTGCAATTACAAAAATGCAGACGGCGAAAAGTGTAAGAGCCGTTGGACAGTTGAGATCTTGGATTTCCTCCTCCGCTGTCCCCAACGTAATAGATCAGCGAACCCAACCCCAGAGGCTTATAGCTCAGATAATAGAGTGAAACGGGAAACAAATCACTTCATTTAATAGAGGACGACATTGCGAATGCAGAGAAAGGTATAGAGGAGATGGATTGACAGTGTAGAGGGGAGAAGGTGGATGGATGATGAAGATGGAGAGAGGGAGATGGCAGACTCGGTTGAGATGAAAGGAGACGGACGGAGAGTGACAGCTTTGACTTTGGACTTTGAGCGCTGGCCGCTGGGAAAGCTTTGTGGGGCGCCTGCCACCTGTGACCCGGATCGCACCTGACTTGTTTTGCCTCTGCATTTTAATGCGAATTATCTGATTGGTTGCTTTGCCAAGGGCACCAACGCTAGACACTTCTTTGCCTAGCGTCTAATCTCCCAGTTGTTACCACGCTGATATAATGAATGCAGTCCTAAAGAAGCCTAGCGTTATTCTTTCGCTAGAGCATCATCAGAATACATTGGTCTATTGAGCTTTGGTGGTTTGGATGTTGCCTACTACTACAAACCAAGCTCAAAGAACACCTATTCACAAGCACTTCTTTACCATCTCGAGAGCCCAGCGAGTCAAAGATACGCTGCCTCATCTTTCAGTTCATGATTTCCAATCCCGTCGCATAAAGTTGGGCCACAGAGCCGCTGCTCATTCAAGATGGCCTCTAATCACCACACACAGGCACTACGCGATCGCCAGATAGGTATTGAATCCTCTGTTTTCAAGATCATAGATTGCAAAAGCTAACGTTAAGCCAGCGTCAATCGAAAAAATCTTAAGCTTGAACCATACTACAGTCCATTCCGAAGACCACAACCCTCTCCACGCCGATGGTTTCCTCCCAGATTCAACCCCCATCATCAACGCCGATGGTGAGCCGATCTGGAAAGTCCTGGTCTTTGATAATTTGGGAAGAGACGTTATCAGCAGCGTTATGCGAGTCAACGACTTGCGATCATGTGGCGTCACGATACATTTGTGAGCACTCGAATACTACATCTATAATGAATCTAATGGAATATAGACACATAAAAACACCAAGACATATGATACCCGATGTTCCTGTCATCTACCTCGTCGAACCAACCTCGGACAACCTCAAACTCATAACTTCCGATCTCTCAAAAAAGCTGTACTCCCCAGCCTACATAAACTTCCTATCTTCCATCCCTCGGCCGCTACTAGAGGACTTCGCTACCGATACAGCTACCTCCAATACCTCCGAACACATCGCCCAAGTTTACGACCAGTACCTCAATTTCATAGTCAGCGAACCCGATCTCTTCAGCCTTGGCATGGGGAAGAATACATACTATACAATGAATAGTGCCAACAGTACAGACGAGGAAGTCGCCGTTGCTGTCGAGCGAATTGTGAATGGGCTATTCAGCGTAGTAGTCACCATGGGATCCATCCCAATAATAAGATGTCCCAAAGGCGGCCCTTCAGAACAAGTGGCCATGCGATTAGATCGCAAACTCCGAGATCACATCCTCAATTCAAAGGACCAAAATCTCTTTACTGGTAGTGGGCAAAAAGGCGGCGCAGCGGGAACCACGTCTTCAAGACCCGTTCTCATCATCATCGACCGAGAAATGGACCTGATCCCAATGCTTTCACATTCATGGACATATCAATGCCTGGTCCATGATGTCTTGAAGATGCGACTAAATCAAATCACCGTCGAAATACCGAGCGACGATACAGGAACCATCAAACCGGTCAAAAAACACTACGATTTGAAGGCGAATGACTTTTTCTGGGCGAAAAACGCTGGAGAGCCATTTCCCAATGTCGCCGAAGATATAGATACGCAATTGACACAATACAAGGAAGACGCAGCTGAAGTCACGAAAAAGACTGGAACAAGCTCCTTGGAAGAGCTCGCATCTGATTCCCACGCGTCAGCACAGCAACTAAAAGCTGCCATTACACTTCTGCCAGAATTAAGAGAACGAAAAGCCATACTGGACATGCACATGAACATTGCCACAGCCCTCTTAACGGGTATCAAGGATCGACAATTAGACAACTACTTCCAACTCGAAGAAAACATCACAAAGCAACCCAAAGCCGAAATGTTAAAAATCATCAACGATCAAGACAAGGGCAACGATCCAATGGACAAACTCCGCCTATTCATAATCTGGTTCCTCAGCTCCGAACAAGAAGTCTCCCGCGGTGACATGGAAAGCTACGAATCCGCTCTCAAATCCGCCGGCGCAGACATTACCTCTCTCGCCTACATCCGCAAGTACGTGCCACCATCCTTTTATCCTTCCCCTAATCCCTCAAGCCTACTAACAATCATCCAGAGTCCGCGAAATCACCCGCATGACAATGCTCTCCGCCCCCACTCCCGGTCCCGCTCAACCAACCGCATCCTCCGACCTCCTCAAAGGCTTCTCCTCCCTCTCCAGCCGTCTAACCTCCGGTTTCAAAGAAGCCGGCATCGGCGCCAACTTCGAAAACCTCATCTCCGGCGTCAAAAACTTCCTGCCCCAAAACCGCGATCTTACACTCACAAAAATCACTGAATCCCTCATGGATCCCGCCAACGCTTCCTCCGCTGCCATCGCGCGCACAGAACACTATCTCTACTTTGACCCGCGCTCCGCCAACGCGCGCGGCACAATGCCGCCTGCTAGCCGCAATGCTGGGGGTGCAGGAGCGGGTGCGAGGGGCATGGAGGCGAGTTTCGGGCAGAGACGACAGGGCTTTAGCGAGGCGATTGTGTTTACGGTGGGCGGAGGGAGTATTGATGAGTATGGCAATTTGCAGGAGTGGGTTGCGAGGACGAGTGGTGGACCGAACCCGACGGCTGGTGTGGGGAAGAGGAGGGTTGTTTATGGGAGTACGGAGATTGTGGCGGCGGAGGACTTTGTTAATGAGGAGTTGGCGAGGTTGGGTAGAGAAGGATAGATGGTGTAGGCAACAATATAATTTACCACTTGTGTACCAGTTGACAATGTGTTAGTGTGGTTTGGTCTTATGAGTTGGTATTGTGAACTTTATTACTATATACCGAAAAACGGGTACCTTGGAGAGATACTGTACGAGTCTACTGAGTGTTGTGCTAGATTATGATATGCTGGAAAAGAGGGATCCTTCATAAAGACTGCGAGAGTACAATTTCGAGAACGTTGTTCTTAAACTTGTGCTCATGTAAAGCACTGTGGCACTCCTAGAATATGTATTGCCCGTTTACGCCCTCTACATGCTTTGATCTATTGTGCAAGCAGTATTACGAACATCCTAAAACACCCAGGTAAAGGAGCTTTCCAGCTGAAATGATGTGGAGCACCTGGAAACAGTAAGTAACATACACGGAAGAGGAGAAAGAGAACTAACCTAATATCAACAGACGATGCACCGATTAATATGTCAAACGATCCCTCTTCTGCAATCCACGCAGATATCGCAGTATCATAATACCCAAGCGCATGCTTATCAAGCACCATCTTGATGACTGTCGTCTCGCCGGGTTGTAAAAACACCTTTGCAAAGGCCTTCAACTCCTTCTGCGGACGCACCAACTTGGCTTCGACATCACGAACATATAGCTGCACTGTCTCATTGCCAGCCACATCTCCCGTGTTCGTCACTGGCACTGACACTGCCATCTTCTCGTCCGCTGCAATGCGCCCTTCGACAGTGGGCTGGCCATAATCAAAGGTCGTATACGACAGTCCATGTCCAAAGGCAAACAGCGGCTCAATCGCTCGAGCCTCATAGTGCCGATAACCAATAAACACGCCCTCCTCATAAACAACCTCCAAGTTCTCGCCCGGCCAATTCGCATAGCTCGGCGTATCTTCCAGCCTCTTTGGAAAAGTCGTTGGCAGCTTGCCGCCCGGATTATGTCGTCCAAACAGCACATCAGCAAGCGCATTACCCGCCTCCTGCCCCTGATACCACGCTTGTAGTATAGCAGGCGCCTGCTCAACCCACGGCATCGCCACAGGCGTACCAGACTGATTGACAATCACGCAGTTTGGATTCGCAGCCAGCACGGCGGAGATGAGACGGTCTTGGCTGCCATGTTTGGGCAGGTCGAGAGTTTGGCGATCATATCCCTCTGATTCCCACTCTGCGTCAAGACCGACGACGATGATGGCAACGTCTGCGGCGGATGCAATGTCTACGGCTTCTTGTAGGAGGTTTACGCCAGACTCTTCCTGGTATCCGATGCGGCAGCCGCCGTATTTGTGGGAAAGGGGGCCGGTGGATTGTTTGGACAGGGGACGGACTTCGTTGGTGCTTTCAACGAGGAGGTCGACGGTGGTGTTGGCTTCGAGATGGATGGATTTGTGGACGTCTTGGGAGGCTTCGAACATGGCTTCGCCTTCCTCGGTCCAGTCCCAGTTGTCGATAAATAGCTTGCCGCCCACGTAGAAGCGGCCGGGTCCGACAGAGTTGAAGCTGAATGTGTGGTCGCCGGATGATTGGGGAGTGATGGTTGTCTTGACTCGGAAAGAGTATGCGGGCAGAACGGGTTTTGGCGCAGAGTCCCAGAGGAACAAGTCTGTTGTCTCTTTGTGCTGGATAGCAAATGGTTCGCCCTCAAATTGATCCCCCTTGTAGTACTCCAATATTACACCTTGCTTGCCATCTGAAGTCTGGCAGTGCTCGGAGGCAAGAGGGAGCCATTTCGTGGAATCGCATCCTTGAGCGAAAGTCACCTCCGCGTCTGTAGCTGCCCGTATACCCTCGAAGGGCGTGACAGTGTACAGCGGGTTCAAAGTCGCACTTCCACCACCCGTGACAACATCCCGCTTGGCATTAGGTCCTATCACCGCAATCTTCTTGACATTCCTGATAGGAAGAAGGTTATTTTGATTCTTGAGCAAGGTCAACCCCTCAGCACCGGCTCTGCGGATCAACTGAGCCGTCTCGGGATTGTCCAGGGAACGTTCCGGGGGTTCAGGAGGGCCCTGAAGTCCTTTGGTCCGCTCCACCAGCTGGAGAACACGAGCAGCGGATCGCTCTACGTCTGCTCGGGACAGCTCGCCTTGAGATATTGCCTTCATGGCACGGACGCCTCTCCATTTTGCGGGTCCCGGCATTTCCAGATCGCATCCAGCCTTGATGGACTCGGCAACAGAGTTGGTCCCTGTCCAGTCTGATATGACTAACCTGTACTGGTGTCAGCTGGCGAAAAAGAGTATAAATAGGGCGCTAGATAGGTACCCGTCGTATTTCCACTCCCCACGCAGAATGTCCCTTAGAAGCCAGTCATTCATGTCTGAATGTACGCCATTCACGAGGTTGTAAGATGACATGACCGCCCATGGCGAGGACTCTCGGATAGCAATCTCGAACGGCTTCAGATATATCTCTCTTAGAGGCCGTTCTTCGATGATGGAGTTGATGGTCATCCGATGAGTCTCCTGCTCATTGCCGACAAAATGCTTGATTGTGGCGGATACATTCTTGCTCTGTAGGCCGCGGATGTAAGCGGCAGCCAACTTTCCGGTAAGCAGAGGATCTTCCGAGAAAGATTCAAAGTTCCGACCACCTAGTGGAGAGCGGTGCATACAGACTGTTGGAGCCAAGAGCACATTGGCACCTCGAGCAAGTGTTTCCTCGCCGAGCAACTTGCCCAGCTGCTCAACCAGCTCGGTATTCCATGTAGCAGCGAGAGAGATACCGCAAGGGAACAGTGCGGCCTAGAGAAAATGAAACCTGTTAGCTGATGTCTGGACTTTACCGTAAAAGGAAAGCCAAGGGTGCATTTTCCAGTAGTATGGTAGTAATACATGCCACTGGTAGTGAGCTCATGTAGACAAGAATGCTGTACATACCCTAGTGCCGTTCTTAAAGTACTCGCCCCTGGCACCACTCGGCCCGTCCGTTGTCTTAATTGAAGGTATACCATGCTCTGGCAAGGGTACACTGCGCCAAAAGTCGGCCCCTGCTAGAAGCGAAACCTACAAGCAATCCACGTGGTTAGCTTTTCTCCCCGTAAGATTTTGATAATACAAGGTTTTAATGCCCCGTTCCCGTCTTAGCATGCTTCAGCCTTATCAAGCTCAATGGGTATCCGGCTAGATATCGGTCCACGGTTCAACTATCGCAGCCGAGCTGTACTAGTCGTGATCCCATGGAAGTCGACGCGTATCGGCCGTCATTTTGAGTTCAGTTCCACTGTATATGTGATATTTCCAGAATGAGGCCAAGAGATCAACGAAATAGCCGAGCCTTGCATTTAAGCTTTATCAGTCATGCGGACAGCTGGAATTAGAGGTAGGAGTTGATATATCGAGAGCCGGGGATGCGCCAGGAACCATCTCCAATGAGCGAATGAAGTATTTCTGTTGAAGCTTGGGGGTCTTCTACCTAGCTCAAATGAAATTGCCGGGGAGCGGGCCGTCCTGGAGTTTCCAAGGGTCGCCAGAAGAGAAGACATTTTCCCCACAGGATCTGGATCAGGGCTCGGGAATTGTTACTGACCTGTTCCTCTAGTGTAAGCTTAGAGACTAGCTCTCGGACTTCTTGAGAGATATTCATCGTATCTCCAGCACCTGGAGAGCTTGTTAGTACTTGAATGGTACCCGGAGGTTTCGCCATGATGAGATACCAGTCGTGTTGGAAACAGAAGGAGACAAGTGGTTCGAACTAGACGACGACCTATGAAGCTTATTCTCAAACTTCAAGGGATTGTTATCGTCGGTATTCTGTGCTCGTTCCACAGCTACGCCAATATTTTTCATATTGAAAAGGAGTACAGGATGGAGTATTAAGGTCTATTGGGAATCTAGCGTGGGGAAGTAGGAGGTAGTTGTCCACGACAATCGGAACTGGAGATAATTTGATGTGATAAGTTTGTAGTATTGAACAATATTAAGTAAAACCAGAATATAAAGTATTCAAGGAAGGAGATGAAGAGAGATATCCCAAGAAAGGGTTGACCAGGCTGAGATTTAAGTCTCAATAATAGAGGCACATCGACTTCCCTTTCCTGTAGCAAAGACAAAGACAATCTGCTGAGTCGGTGATCGCAACGGTCCATTGGCACTTGCTCCTGGAAATTAATAGCAGTACTATAATGCGGTGAGGTTAGGAGGGACCATGGAATGAAGCACCAAGAGGCTAGATGCTAGTGCCGCGCGATTTACGGTAAGCAGTTGGCCATTCTGCAGACCTCCAGCAACCAGCCAGACGAGCTCGCATGAATTAACGAGGCAGGATCAAAGGCAGATAGGCAAGTGTTTATTCACTTCTCCCCAGGTCAAGGAGAGTAACGTGATGGATGGTACATGGATGCCTGTGTCCCCGTCACCACGCTGAAGTTGTAAACAGGTTGAGGACTAGTGCTTGCACATGGATATGTCTTGTCGATTAAGATTACAAATACTCCAAGCGTAAACACAAGACGGTCTAAGACTCCTGCGGATAGAATAAAGTCGAGAAGATCAATAGGTCAGCGATGGTCCTCAGAAAGGCAACGGTTAAGGAAGTAAAATGGGCATAATCTGACCGGAAGGTGCTGCAGTACCCAACGAGCTGGGAGAAATTTGAAGAGCTTGGATCTGTTCGCACCAAAACGAGTGCAAAAATCCAGAATGTGAGCGGATCCATGCTGCCGTTCCTTATTGAGGTTGAGTTTGAGCATGGTTTGATGCAGGGTGCTCCATGGGCCTAAAGTAGATAAATGTGTTGTGGTAGGGCACAAACTGGACCAGATACCTCATGTTTCCGCAGATTGCAGGGCAATTGTCAGGTATCTAGATACTTGTTGAATCCCCGAGAGATTTGCGCCAGTGCTTGAGCGTAATGCAGGTAAAATTGGGTCGGAAAGTTCGGTCGACTGTGTGCACTGTGGAGTAGGTTGTGACTTGTACTGTTCCTGGTGCCTGTGCCCTCCTCATTTGTCCTCGTCGTTCGCCCACCGTTTGCCCGCTCCATGTAAGCGCACATCATCTCCTAGTATAAATCTATGAGGGCAGGCATCCACCGGTGCCGCCCATCTCTCGCTTGAAGGCAGCTCATGTCGCACGCTTGGGCAATGCAGTGTCAAAGATATTTGGCGACACGACCCCCCATTGACGCAGGACACAGGCTCATTGACCCAGAGGCATGGTTCGCGCTTCCATACCTGGAGCTCTCGTCCGAATAGACCGGGGATGACGATAGGCTAGGGTTTTGAAATAGCTAAAATTGGCTTTCTGTGTTGGCTATACCAGCAGCAGTTCCAGTAGTACTGCTTGTCGCATACTAGCAGTACATGATGCTCCACATGTATTCCCTGCTCGAGATTCCATCTTGGCACAGACCGTCTATCCATCCTAGTTGCCTAGCATCATCCTATCTGGGGCAATCTCTTTGGTCAGCGATGCTTGGCGCTCCTCTATCCGGTCGCTATCCTAGACAGCCGCGTGATTCTTTACCCCGGAAAACAGCAGACGTCTTACCAGTCGTCTTCTCGCTTCCGCGAGCTCATGGCAGCCTGGCGTGCTCGAAGTGCCTCTGCAAGGCTCCCCGCCATGCTGTCGTGACTCGCATCACTACTACTCGCGGCCGAGCCGGAATATCCGCTGTCTCGTGCTGCAGGGGCGGGAGCCGGCTTCTTACCAACAGGACGCTTTGCGGGCGGTGCTGGAGGAGTGGGCTTGCCCCGGGTACCTGTGCCATTCGCGGCTACAGCGCCAGGAGGACCAGGCACGGGTCTTGACGCTGGAGGTGGCGGAGGCGGGGCTTGAATTTGTATTTCTTCTACATATGCAGAAGGGACCCAGCCTTGAACCGAAGGGTCATCAGCGACGCTCCCCTTTGGTCGTGCAAGCCACCAACCTGTAAGAATGTTAGTATTATGATTACCCGAATCTAGATTGACTCGCAATGAAGCTTAGGCACACTTACCATTGGCTTCCTTTCGAACAATGATAATAACGTCACCCTTGGTGACGGTCATTTCCCCAGCGCTCTGGCCGGCAAAATCGTACAAGGCCCGAGCAGTTGGATCTTGGCTTGGTGGAGGTGCGGCAGGTGGGGGTGGGGGAGGTCCTCGCATGGAAGATGTTGATGCCGTGCGATCATGGGAAGGTCCATTGATCGCTGCTAGGGATTGAGGCACTGCCCTCGTCTGTCCCACTGGGTTAGAAGCCACAGGACGAGATTGCGCAGGACGTGATGCGAGCTTGGAGGTCGCCCCTCCAGGACCACCAGGCCGTAACAGCTTCCCTTTTGTGATTGCCTTGGCTGGAACCTGCTTTCCTCGTGGAGTTGGTTTGGATGTTGAATTAGGAGGCTCGCCCTGGCCGGTATGAATAGTCCCGCTCTTGTAAAGGTCATCTCGCGGTACGTTGGGATCCTTGACCGTTTTGACAGCCGAAGGTTTACCGGGTTTTTTGTTGTATTCAATCCTATAAGAGTTAAAATTAGGCCTGTCATATTGATGATCCGAATGGCTAGAGCACTTACGTGGCACCTATTCTTAGTTCAATTGATCCGCGGGAAGTGTTTTGAAGATGAGTAAAGAACTCGGTCTTGAACACACAGTTCAGAAGTGGGTCGGCTTCTTGCTGTGCACCAACGCCTATGGAAAACCAATCGTCCTTCAATGTTGAGCAGCTGACGTATTTAATAGCGCCGAGACCGATGACTCGATCAGCTTGAATCTGCACCTGTCTTTGAACTGCAACCTGCTTGACAATGTAGACATTGCGTGGAGTCAATATTAGCATTCGAGGTTCGGGTTTACTCGATCGTCCAAGTTTGGATACGAGTAATTCTGCTCGGCATGAAAAAATGACGGGCTCATTGCTTTGAAGATTGACGGCCGAGCGAACCATTTCACCCGGACCACCCGAATTGGCGATACCAAGATAATCTCCCAAGAATCTTCGATAGCCTAAAAGACTGAAGCGACGACGCTCTTTCCGACCCTTGAGGACTTGATGACCTTGATCTCGTAGTTGAATAAACTCGAATCCACCATTTATACGTCTCCAAAATCTTTGTATCCGGATTGCACACTCTGTTCGGTAGCGGATATAATTCCGCCAAGCTCTCTGAATTCGAATAGCCATATTGTGCCAGTACCTGTCCCGCATAGTTTCCAAAGCGAACAGAGTTTCAGGTGTTTTGATGAAAGCCTTTGTCCGGCCCATTTGATATTCTTCAATGGGAATGCTGGTATCTTTCAAGATTTGCTTGGTTCCAGAAAGGTAGTCACCCGTCCAGGTGTAATCACCGGCGTATGATGTTTTGGGTGACAGAAGATAAAATCTTTCCACAAATTTTTCGAAGGTTTGACGATATGCAAATCCAGCTCGCCGTATACGAACGTTTTCTTGCAATCCAAGATATTTGATTTGGTGGAGGACGTTACCTTCGTTATACTCGGATGGAGACTTGTTTTCGTTCGGTTTGATTGTTCGAATGTATGACGGTGACGCTTTCATCAGAGTGGAAACCAAGTCGTTAGCGGAAGCCTTGATCTTGTCTCCTGCCGTGGGAGGTCGTCGCTTGTTGTCCTGATCAACTGGGGCGGGGAATAATGTATGCAGGAATTTGTTGCTGCTTTGACCAATAAGGTTCAACAAGTCTTTCAATAGTTGGTCCTTGTTCTTGTCAGTCATGCCTTCTACTGCGTAAGCGACGTCTCCAGCGTAATGCTTGATGATGAATTGGCCCTGTCGGGGCTGGAAATTGGCATTCGCAGCTAAGGTGTTAAGTCTTTGGACAAAAGTTTGATCTGCAGCAGCTGGGTCTGCGTGTGCAGTTGCGCAGGCATCATTGAGGACGGCAAACACGCCTGCAGGACGTCTTTCTTCGATGAGTTCGCACACCACCTTGTTGTCAAAGTACTTGATCGGTGTCCATTGGATCTGTTCTCTTTCGTATTCCTCTTGTTCGGCTTTAAGAGTCAGTTGAATGAAGATTTGCTGAAGCTTTTCGTTGACATAGTTGATACACAGCTGCTCGAAGCTGTTCTTTTCGAAAATTTCGAATCCGTAGATATCCAAGATTCCAACCGATTGAGCCATGGCTCCTCGGGCTTTCAATGAGACGTTTACACGTTGAACAATCCAATCAAAGAGGTTAAAGTATATACCCTTGGCTAATGCATCTCGAACAGATGTTGCTTGGGCTGGATTCAGAGGAACATTGTACACCGAGCCACGGCGTCCTCCACGGCTTGTTTCCACAATTCTCTCGGTGAGCGCTTTGTCGACATGATCAGCTTGAACTTCCATGAGATATGCTACGAAATCTACGACCGAGCGGTCTATGATTTTCGCATTTCCTTCTTCGTTTTCACCAAATTGGACATTCCCCAACCAAAGTATAGCAGCCAACATGCGGAAAATGTTGTCCTGTTCAGCCTGAGCAAGTCCAATAATCTTCATGGCATTGACAGTCTCCGCAAAGTCGCCATGATCATCGATGCCATCCACATCCAAGCATTTCGATTTGCTGGTATATAGGTACGAGCCAGGTTGTTGCACGCCGAACATTTCTCGATAGTTTGAAGTTGCAGCTTTGGTAAATTGGTAGAATATATGAAAATTGCGTTCGTTTTTGATCTGACCGACTACACGAGATTTTTCGAGAAGGTAGTTGTTGATGTTAGCTCCAACTGGCTCACCTTGCGCATTAAATTGGATTTCTAGGTATTTTCCGAAACGGGAAGAATTGTTGTTTCGCAGCGTCTTTGCATTTCCGAACGATTCCAGGAGAGGATTTGTAGCCAAAACCATGTCCTTTATTTGCTGAATCGAGGAATCCGAGCCTCCGGAAACACTGGCAATATACTGCATGATTCTTTTGGCAGCCTCGGTTTTGCCCGCGCCAGACTCTCCTGAAATGATGATACATTGGTTTTCTTTATAGCCCTTCATATTGTAGTAAGATGATTCGGCAATGGCAAAGACGTGGGGAGGCATCTCCAGTCTGTTTTTCCCTTTGTAGCTGTCCAGCACAGCATCGGTGTATATCCCCAAGTCGCGAAAAGGATTGACGGAGACCAGCACATGGCCGATGTATGTGTATATTTCAGCATTCTCAAATCTTTTTCTAAGATTGTCATTTATTGCCTCGTTGGAGATTTTGCTAATGAGAGTCAAGTCGGAGACGCCAACCTCCTTCTTCTTGGTGGACTCGAAGACAGCTCGTTTGATAGGGCCTTTAGATTTGCTGGCATCGTTCGATCTCGAGGCGCCGGCGTCTTTCTTGCGACCGGCTCGTTTAGTTACAGCCTAAATTGGTCAGATAAGCATCAAATAATGAATGAGAGATTGTACCATGATGGCGGCTGAGCCTTGTTCGACGCGGGGTGGTTTGGTCGCGCAGCCGATGGATGAGTGAGGAGAGAGGGATTGCCGATGACCAACGACTGATCAAAACAGTATGAAGTTGGTGATTGTGCAGATGGAGAAATGGCGGTTGAGTATAACAGGCTACAGGATTAAGATGTTGCGTTGCGTTGCGTAGCTTTGCTTGGCTGCGCTGTGCTGTGTTTGGTAGACCTGACGTGCGTATGGAAGGTGCGGTGCGTGGGTGCGCGGCTGCCCTGGCCAGGTTGGGCAGTTGCTACCTTGGAAGCTTCTAAAGGCAGGAATCAACCGGCCGACGCCACACATAAATCGGAAGGTGCCAAATCCGCTATCCCTTAACCTACCTCGACACTGCATTAGTGCGCGGGCACCTTACTGAAGAAGGTAACAAGAATACGCCTCAGCCCCGAAAACACTCCCAAAATCACCCCTTCACATACAAAATGTAGAGAAGCTAGTGGCTGACAGCTTGCTTTGTCACTGGCTCTTCATTTTTTTGGCTGAAAAAGGCGTGTCGAGAGAGGTTAAGGGATGGGAAACAGACTGATCTTTGATTTCCCATCGAATGCGCTGGGAGTTGAAGCACCTTTTCATTTAGTAGCTTCGGTGGGACCGATCGCACTCGATGGGAGTGTTGGAGCTTGCAATTGTACTCCATATCGCCCAGTCCATTGTATCTTACTCATTGTATCTTACTCTTACCATGTATTTTGTTTCATCTCGATTCCCAAGGGTACCTCCCTCTTAACCTTTCAAGCCCCCTCTAATTTCTACATTAATTCTACCAGTGCGCCACCAACCCCTTACGCCCATCAATCATCAATCCTTGAACTAAACTCACAACAACATTCAACAACATCATCTTATCTGGCGCTTACCTTCGTTTTTTTTCCACTGCTCTTACAATAATGTAATTCTCTTCTGCCGGCACATTCTACATGTATCATGCCTTCAAACGTCCAAACCTCGTCCAATCAAACCCCGGGACTGAGCCACTCAGCAGCGAACCATGCATCCGAGCCAATATCTGTTGCCCAAAATAGAAACCCTGCAATACACAACAACGAATCCCCTAACTCTTTCGCCGCTCCTACAATGCCTCGTGCTACTACCAGTAGCCATGACCACCTTCTTGACCACGATGAAATAGTTCACAGTCCTGCAGACGCCCCGCAAGCTCCTCGTCGTGAGCAAGCTATCGAGTCCGAGCCAGCCTCTCCACCCGGAGAATCACCTATCCGCAACTTGCAATATTTCGAAGTATCCTCCCAGCAGCAACAACACCAGGCTATCCCAGCATCAGATCTACAAGTTGTGAATAGTAGCACATGGGAAGAAGGACGAGAAGCCTCCATGTACGAACCTCAAGGTCAGAACGGACTGCAGCCCATGCCATCGCACTACAATGCAGGCCTAGATCCAACGATGGATCGTCCAACCACCGCAGCCTCCACCGATACATACCAGCAAGCACAAACACTTTTTAGAGACTTTGATGGCGTTCACTATGCACCGAGCATACTACAGCCAACCGTTGAGGAAGACGACTCGAGGCCGGATAGCAAGAGCTCTATGTTGAGGGAACCTCCACCGCTGGACAATCCTTTCCCTCCACCAGCCTCGGGCATGGTATACTATCCTGCGCCTGTCCCAACGACTTTATTACTACCGCAACGCTTATCCAAAGCTGCTCCTACCTCGATTGATGCCAAACGTAGATCACAGATGATACAGACACTGGCTCCGGATGCTAGAAAGTCTGCTATATGGCTGAACGAGAGGCCAGGTTCGATACAGGCGTTTCCACCAGAACAAGAGGACGATCTTTCACATTTGCAAGCTCTCAAGGCTCGTATGTCAACTTTGCCACCACAGCTTAGAGCATCCATGTTCTTTGAGAACCCTGCCACATTGCAAGACGTGGAAATCAAGGACAAGTCAGCTGTGGCAACACTAGAAGACCTCCTAGATGCTTCTACAACTGCGCCTGTAAGTGCATTCACGGATCACCCATTTGCCGGAAAGGCAGGGGCAGCTGGTGTATATAAGAAAGAAGGGAGGGCCAAACGTCAATCACGGATGCCCAGTGGCGATGTTCAAAAGATTCAGAATCGTCAAAGTAGCCACCTCATTAGTGAGGCGGAAGATGAGACAAAACGCCAAAGCAGCAACCCTATCATCGATACCGAAAAGCCCAAGAAGCGAAGAAGTTCATTTCTCGGTCTACGCCGCTTTTCCGTCTCGTCAACCGACGCCCTCAATGCTCCAGACAGCCATCTGAAGAAAAAGAGCAGTCGTGCTTTCAGCTTCGGGGGAGCCCTGGACGACACGGCATTAAATCGAGCCCCTGATGGCACTATTATTGGAGGTCGTTCTGGCGCGACAACACCTATGCTAGGCAATGATCCTACCGGCGAGGAAGACGATGCTGAAGGTGGTGAAGAAGACGATCCAGACTTCCCCATGCCGGAGGACGGCGAGTTGGATTATCTACCTCCAACGACACTTCTTGCTGAACTCCAGTACCGTAAAAAGATTCAAAAGACACGTAATCGTACTGCACTCGAATCGTTCCCCAATGGAATGCACTCTACACTCTTGCAGATGGATGCAGTTGCACAGGTTCAGAAGAAAAAACGCCAGAATGCTCGAATTACTCTTGCTTGGGAAGATCCAGATCGCGTCAAGGCCACTGAAAATGCAGGTGGCGATGATGAAGACGTACCTCTGGGAATGCTGTTTGCTGGCAATTCCAAAGTTACTGAACAGTTGAAGGATCAAGGAATGGGCGGCTGGGATCGGCCGATGGGCCTTCTGGAGTTGAGAGAAAGAGAAGAAAATGAGCCTCTGAGCTTACGAAAAGCTAGATTGAGGGGTGAGAATCAATTTGTTTCTCGCGGTCCCAGTCCTTCCATGTTTGGAGCCCCTCTCCTTCAATTGAACGGCGAAGAAGCAATTGAGAGCGATGATGAGCCAGGAGAATCGTTGGCTCAAAGAGCACAGAGACTCAAGACCAAGAAAGAAGATGGTCAAACAAACGTTGAGGGTAGACCTATCAGTCAAGCATTCTCAGAGGAACTACTGGGTCAATTCTCTGCCAGTGCCAACAACTCCAAGGAGAATCTTTCGCCTGGCGTAGGTGATGCATCTTCTAACCGCAGTGCAAGCCCGGAAGGTGAAGAAGAAACTCTTGGTCAGCGCCGAGCAAGACTCCAACGTCAAAGCCAGTTTCCTCAGCCAGGCCCAATGGCCACGGGATCTACAGCCCCACACAACGTTCCCCAACAACGACCCGTACTTCGTGCATCAACCAGTCTGGCAGATCTGCTCCACCACGTCCCAGTAGGCGCAACTCGCAAAGTATCAGACAAAGACCTAATCTCAGGCCTCCCAGCAAACAGTCTACTCGCAAAGAGTGAGGAAGTACAAGCAGCCAAACGCGAACGCATGTCACGCCAAACATCCGGCCATATGCTAACCCAACCGCTCATGGATCTCGGCAACCTCAACAGAAACTCTACCGCCAACGCACCCATGAATCCAGGATTCCGTGGCGGAATGTATAATAACGGCGGGATGTACAACATAGGCTTCGGTGGCCAAGCACCAGCAACTAATACCGCATCTATGATGGACCTGCGCCAAAGCATGTACGACCTCAACGCCCAACGCCAAATGCAGGGTATGTCCATGTATGGCATGCAGCAGCCACAAATGATGGCGTATCCAAATGCATATGCAGGTGCCACCAACTCCATGTCTCCAAACATGGGCATGATGGGGATGGGGATGGGCGCTGGCATGAGTATGCCGCCTGTGGGTATGATGGGTGGTATGGGCGTCCCTGCTGCATATAACCAGATGCAGCCCATGAACAACTTTCAGGCCGCATCCACTCCCAATCTGCTTAGTGGTATGAACAGCTTTGCGGGCGGATCAACTCCGAATCTACTGGGTGGGATGGGCACACCGCAAATGAATGCTTATCAGCAGCGTAGCTCGACTTTGATGGAGGGGAGGTCTGTGGCTCCTCCTATGCAGCCTGCTTTTGCGGAGGCGTATCTTGATGTCAAGGGGCGGAATCGGATTGATGAGTGGAGACAGAGTGTGCAGATGGGGTAATAGTTTTGGAGATATTCTAATTTGGTCTGCGTTGTGTTGGTGCATTTCAGCATGGCATTGTATGGAGTTTTGGTTTGGGTTTGGCATTTTCAAGTAGCGAGTGAGCGAATCTCGTTCGCATATCTTCTCATGTAAACAGAGGAAGTTGGCGAATCAGCAAAAATAATAATGTTGGGTCTAGCTTGGGATTCTGGTAATAACGGCTCTCTGCATATGTTGGGCGGGTATTTTGATCGCGTTGCCCAACGGGGATATAACACGATTCAGCTAGTATAAACTTAACGTACTTCTCCGCAGTCAAAATCCAATGACACAGTATGGTCTTTCAAGGCCTGGTTAGACAAATCTTTATTCAGAAAACAACACTCGACACGACATGCGTGAGCAGCTATATCATCAATGCAGCAGAATCTAGGTATTTCTCTTGAACTTATTTACATCAAGTATTTCCACCCCTTGCAATTAGGTACCTACCTAGGTTCATGAACGGAACGGTGCATATCAATTGACGCACATATATCTTTTCGCAATCCCTTGTCCAGTTTTGGCCTATCGAGATCTTTATGATGAAACTATTACAATCCGAGATATACATCAACTACTACTACTGAAGATATGGATTTATTTGTAAGTCGTCATCTGCTGGCCGGCGCTAGCTTTAGGCGCGGGTGTTTGGCGCTAGTCATCTCGTGCTTCGTTAAAGAATTAGCGCGCTATTATTGGCTGCATAATGCATCATCGACTAAACAGGAAAGAGCAAGAGAGTCTACGGTAGAGGCCAGAACTGCAACTCTGCAACTCTTTGAGGGGAGGACTTGATGTATAACACATGTTACTCCCATTGAGAGTGCAGACAGTTGCTTAAGATTGATCAAGATGGTGGAATAATTGTACTCTCGTAATAACGTGCGGTACTATCCATTGTAGGTGTTACGTATGTGTCGTGTTTTGTCACCCTGTCGCGCTACTTCACCGCGAACTTGTGGCTACTTTACGCTGCTCTGATTTCCTGTAATATTATAGGCACTAGTTGCCAATACATAGTCCATATACTACACTCTTTTGACGTGGTAGAGCGGTAGACTGATATCGCGCTTAATTCTTTTTATAGCTCTCAACCCTGTGCGCTGCGCTTGACCTTTTGGGCAGATAATAAACTCGAAAGTACGGAAAGGGCAAAGGCCAGACCAGGCAGGCGCTACGGAGTTTGCTGCTGGGGGATTTGCTCAGAGAGTGACGGACGGCTCTTGCCTTGTGCTGGCCTGCAACTGCAACTGCAAGTGGACTGCACCAGTGCCAAGACTGCTCCTGCCTGCTCCTGAGGTGGAGGCGACTTTCTCCGAGCGCCAACTTCGAACTCAACAGTGAAGACGACACTTTAAACCAACACCACCAACATCTTCGCTCCCCAATAACTCTATTCCCAACTCGCAATTCTCCCGAGTGCTCTATATCCGCGCCACCGCTATTCTTCCCCACCACTCCTCGTTTCGTCCTCTTCCCGCGCCGCCTCCTCACGTCGCGAACTCCTCATCCACGTGCCCAAGACCCCAAAGACCACCCTCGCCACTACCTCATCGCATCCACCAACAAATTCGCTGTCGAAGTCCTTTTTCTCGCGTTGCCCTTGCCGGGCAGAGCCGGTCCGGGCTCTTGAATAAACCCCTAGTTGGCTAGTTTCTCGACGAGGTGCAGCCATGGAGAAGAGACGTGTCAAGGTACGGACAACTCGCCGCGCCCCGTTACTTCATACTAACAGTTACAGGTGTATACCTTGGTCGCGAGTGATTGGTAAATATTATAACCGGATCGCGACAATGACCTTGGATTAACCGATACTCTAGGTTTGACAAAGGCACTGGCTTTTGTGTTGGCACAGTCGTCAATGTGAGTTATAACATTGCGCGCGCACGTCGCACTTTGACAGCATACTGATCTCTTTGCAGGATGAAGCGCGAATACACGTGCAGTCCGAAGACGAGCCCGAACGAACACTTTTAGACACGATAATCAGCAAAGATGATGGATATCAGAAACAGCAAGGTAAACTTGACGTCACGACCCCTCAACAACTGCTAATCGTCATTTAGACACCCTGATAGTATGGACAGATCAAAATGTTACGGACATGGCGCTCAGCTTCCAAGAGGCCGAGGGATGTGCGGCGATCTGGTATGCCGTCATACTCACCGCAAGTCATGCGCAATGCTAATGATCAAATAGGGAATTTGTCAGTGAAGCTCAGGCGAAGATGGGAGTTAACAGTAACAATGGTAGGAAAATAGATCCTCGCTTGTTCTGTATGCAGCTAACAACTATGCAGACGATGGACTATCGGACGAAATCCTCGACGGAAGCCAGCTAAATCTTCCCGAACCCGAAATGGGTAGTATTAGCGAGATAGAAAATACCATGCGAATGGCAAACAACAGCACAGGTGGTCGAGAAGCGCTTGCAAAGTTTGTGGTTCAAAACGAGTACATATCAAAACTGGTACCACTCGTTGAAACTGCCGAAGACTTGGAGAGCCTAAACGATTTGCATCGACTCTGCAATATCATGAAGACCATAATTCTACTCAACGACAATGCGATCATGGAGCAAGCCGTTCGTGATGATCTGATCCTAGGAGTCGTGGGCGCATTGGAATATGACCCTGATTTTCCAAGTCACAAGGCCAACCATCGTAAATATCTTTCCAACGCGTCACGGTTCAAGCAAGTCATCAAAATGGACGATGCAGCTGTCGAACAAAAGATCCATCAAACATATCGACTACAATACCTCAAAGATGTCGTTCTCGCCCGCATAATAGACGATCCTACATTCTCCGTTCTCAATTCCCTCATATACTTCAACCAAATCGAAATCGTACAACATGTGCAGTCAAGTCAGAACATCCTCAAGGCACTTTTTGGAATATTCAGAGAGCCAACCGAAGATCCGCAACGAAAGAAGAATGCTGTTTTATTTATACAACAGTGCTGTCAAATTGCGAAAGGACTGCAACCGCCCGGGCGGCAAAGCTTGTTCAACAACTTTGTTCAATCCGGTCTTTTCCAAGTCATCACATTTGCTCTTAAGCATTCGGAGCCTCAAATACGAGTAGCAGGCACGGAGATACTTATTGCGTTGATCGACCATGATAACCTGTTTCTTCGGGGCCAGATCTTCAAAGCGGTTAACGAGAAGTCCAAGCCGCTGACGGATACGCTCATCGAATTATTGTTACAGGAGCCGGATCTGGGAGTAAAAGCACAAATGGCGGATGCGATCAAAATATTACTGGACCCAGTGCTAAATGCTCAGTCCATCGACCACATGAGTCGCACCAATGCGGAAGTGATGGCGAAATTTCGAGGACCCAATATCATGTCAAACGGGAACAACGAATTTGTTCAAGCATTTTACGACGAGTCCTCAAAGAAACTGTTCAAGCCACTTCGAGACTTGGTTCATCGAGAAACAAGTATGCTCATAATTTCCCTCAAATCATAATATACTAACTTCATGCGTAGTGGCCGATTTGACACCACCGGAAAATGCACTATATGCCCATCTCGTCGAAACGCTCATGTATTTTCTAAGACAGCATGCTTTCCGGACGAAGGGATTCCTTCAAGTTAACGAATTGAACGCTAGAGTCGCTCAGCTTTTTAGCTCGCCGGAGAGATATTTGCAGCTCACGGCCTTGAAATACTTCAGAACATGTTTAGCCATGAACGATCCGTGGCATCAGCAACAAATGGTTGAGATTCGGGTCATGGAACCGATTTTGAACATATTGGTGGAAAGTATGCCACGAGACAATCTCCTCAATTCTGCCTGTCTGGACTTCTTTGAGTTTCTCCGTAGAGTAAGTAATCTTTTTCCCTATGTGTATCTTCCTTCACTAACAAATATAGGCGGATCACCTTAGAGAGATGGTGCAGCACCTGTTAGAAAACTTCAGAGAGCAGGTTGACAAACTGGCCTACTTTGAAACTTTCAAAGTTTTGGTAGCCAAATATGAACAGATGACGGCGCCTATTCCCGATGAGCTATCTTTTACCACCGTGGAAACCGAACAACCTCGAAGCCAGATCGCTTCAAATGGTCAGAGATGGCAAGGACTTAGAGACGTGGATCCTGATGAAGAAGCCTACTTCAATAGTGATGAACAGGAAGAAGAAACAGTGTCCCCGAGCGCCACTCCCAAAACGCTGTCCAATGGCGCATCTCCACTGAAACCTCTGGTGGACTATCCAGATGACGATGATGATGAGCCAGAGATACCTGCCACAAATGGAGACCACGCAATAGCATCCAGCGACGAGAAGGAGAACTCGAGTCCATCAACAGCACGAAGCCAAACGCCTCCACCACCTGAACGACTGTCTGAAAAGCGGCGACGCGAAGAGGACGATGAAGACGATGA
Source organism: Microthyrium microscopicum (assembly GCA_010405405.1). NCBI lineage: Eukaryota > Fungi > Ascomycota > Dothideomycetes > Microthyriales > Microthyriaceae > Microthyrium > Microthyrium microscopicum. Next base: position 2,966,978 of record MU004230.1, read on the forward strand.
GCTAGGCCGCCTTGTCTCCCAGCCAAAGCGCCGCAGCTCACTCGGCAGTAACGGCAGCAACACCAGCTCGGCGAGCCAAACACTCAAGCGCAAGAAGAGCATGAGCACTGGCAAAGACGGCGCGGGCAAAAAGATTAATATCTCGCTTGCCGTCAAGCCAGAGAATGCGCAGGTCGAGGGCGAGTCGTCATAGTGGACTACCCAGTCCTCTTCCTCCAGCTAACTTGCGTCTCGCACCCAACCTCCCTTTTCTACTTCGTCCCGATGCATGGTCGCGGTTCGGTTGATACCCCTTCGTTGTCGGCGAAATCGGTGTTTTTGTGACAAGAAACTTCGCGCACAGGGAGTTTCTTTGTCAAGGCGTTTTGCTCATCTTCTCCTCAACATCACCAACAAATACCCCATGAGGGGAAAACAGTCCATTGTTACCCTTCTTCTTCTTTTTCTTCTTTTTCTTTTGCGCCCACTTGCATAAAGCCGTGTTGCTGTTGTTGTTGTTTTGTTTTAGTATTCCCAGTAGGCGCGCTATTCTTTTTGGTACACGTCCTGGGAGCATGGCTTGGGCTTTATTTATATATATTCTTTTGGCGGGATCAGAGTGCGTGGCATGGATTGTGCTATTGATGACTGAGTGGCGGCAATGTGGTTTGTAGCGACTATGAATATCAGATGATGGTTTGGGTGGTCAAACCGGATTGAATAGGAAATATCGATATTTTCATTCTGTGCTGATGCTTGTGCATAAGTGAGGACGATCGGCGAATGTTGCGACAATTCATGATGCCCGTTAACGACTTGCACGAAGCGGTAGCTTGCAAGGCCTTAGGTCACTAAGGGCTAGTGGCTTGGAGATGCACAACACCTACGAGATAGGTTCGAGGAAGACATGGGCAAAGTATTCAATACTATCCTGAAGGATTTCTTAATGAGGAGGAAACTGAGCAAATCGGCGATCCCTTAACCTGTAGCGACATTGCGGCTTGAGCTAGCAAAGCCCGACAGCCAGTTACCAAGCAAGCTGTCAGCCACTTTCCAACAGTAGCGTCGAAATAATTTGTATGTGAAGGGGTGATTTTGGGTGTGTTTTCGGGGCTGAGGCGTATTTTACGTTGGAAATCTTGCCTTCTTGAGTAAGGTGCCCGCGCACTAATGCACCGTCGCTTTCTAGCGCCTACAGGTTAAGGGTTATATAACCTTGGAAGTGAAGTTTGAATCGCAAGCCACAATCTCAGCCTTGCGTTATGTGATTGGCTCATTTTCATTTGCTCAGCCTTGTCAAACCTCCTGGTACCAACATAGCCAGCGCTTCATGTCTTCAGTACGTGAACGCATTAGTGAAAGACCTTAGTCCATTGATTTCATGGGGTAAAATATAGCGCGGAACAGTCGGAGCCAGCTACCGATATAGATCGACGTATCCTTGACCCCTTGAAGCCATTAGATTAATAATAACACGAAGTTTAAAATATAAACTCCGCAAGCAAAAGCCAGTATGAGCACAGAACTCGATGTATATGTAGGAGAAATAGCGCAGTCTGATCTGAATCTCTGAGATTTTCCCTTTCCTAATATTCGAGCGAACAATCGTTCTAAACGATCTGGACTTGCGGTATAAGGTATACCCAATGCCCTATAAAAGCTTTAAATGATAGCACCAATCTATAAGCAGTTTCCAACAATCAAAACTGGTCTTTTCTTTTCTTCTTAAACCCAATCTTTCAGGACTACTCCTGCAATGTAAGTCAGCGGTAGCTTGTCCAATTAGATATCCTACTCGCACATCACTCTAAATCTCAGACACTTGTAGCGCTTCCGAGCACCACCACGTGAGTTTTTAGTTCACATCTCTAGAATCGGCCCTTTCAGTTTTTGGGTTTCTACCGAGATTTGACGCCCAGAGATCGGATATTGAGAGACCGACGAAGATGCTCATTTGAACGTGCGCCTCTGAGTGGGCTGGCCTACGGCGAATTCTTTTCCCTGGTACCTGAAATCTTGCGCAATGAATGTACATCTAGTCACTTTGCCCTTTGCTCGAACTGTTGAACGGAAGAAAGCGTCTTGGGCAATGGTAGATGTATCAAATCGACTGCTTTCTCGTGCTCGCTCTTCCATCGTCAATATTTCATATTCGTAACCTATATCATGCCAGCTTCATCGCTGCTATATGTCGCGCTGGTATGCAAAATAGTCGGAGTAGGCAAGTCTTCCCATCTGAAGCCAAGACAACGCATATAACAGCCTTTTTGACTGACAAGTCTAGCGTCACTCGAACCAACAGCGGAACCAGGCTCGATCAGCTCAAGCTTTATACCCGAAAGAACCGGCAGCGCAACACCACACAATACATACAATCCTACTCCATTGCCACGATCTGAGAATGATTCGCCGACAATCCCATCCACGCCGAATATCAAAGCGCTTGCAGGACCTGGCGATGGAGGAGGGCATGGTAAAAAAGGACCACCAAAATCGCCTCCAAAAGGCAAAGGTCCAGTCCCAGTACCACATCTTGGCAATGGTGGAGTCCCAGTTTCTCACAGCAGTTGGCCAAGTGTAGGTCCAGCGGCGCCAAAGCATACTCCTGAAGATGACTCGGATGAAGAAGGATATGGCCCACCTCCTCCTCCTGCGCAGACAACAGTACATCCTCCAAAGCCGATTACGCATGCTCCAAAGCCAAATACTACGCATCCTCCGAAGCCAGTAACTACGCCTCCGAGGCAGACAGGTCCACCGGGGCCTAAGCCTACTAACTACTGGAGCGGGATTTTTCAATGGCCTGGAAAAGGAGCACCTTGGTTGCAGGATGGGTCTCGGAATGGCACACAAAGTGGAAACAAGGGAGGCAATGGAGGGCGCAATGGAGGAGGAGCTGCTGCCGGTAGGTCAATGATGATCTAAAATTGCTATATTGAGCGCTGATGAAATGATCTAGGTCTCCCTGACTTGGAGCTCCATGGCGGTGGTGGAATGCACAGAGAACAATTTTGCTCTTCGCTGATCGCTACTGCGTTCCCGAAGGTCATGATGTCCTTTGCCCAAGGGCATCCAATTGCCTCCCAATCCGTTACCGTAACACTGCCAGGTTATGATCGCCCTGCGAACTCTTGGAAAGAGTGTATGCCGGCATATGGTCCGTTTGCATGGACTGGTGGGCGGGCGGCACCTTGGGGAGACGGACCACCGCCCGTAATTGTGGTTTCTGGAGGAAACCCATCCCCTGATGAAGAAGTCTGTAAAGCTGCATCTGCTACTCTGGGTGAGCAAGTCCAGTCGGTTTTCGCTAGTGCTTCTTCGTCTAGAATTGCGCATACCGCGTATGGGCCGCTGGGCGGAAGAGCTACTGCAACAATACACGGCGGTCCTTGTATCAAGGCTAGCACTTATCCAAATGGCCGAGTCCCTGGAATATATCCTTCCACTGCTGTCAGTCACGGATCAGCGGTTCCTGGTGTTGCTCCTTCCACTGGTGTATCTGGCGCAACAATGACACCAGCCCAAACAGCCGCTCCAACGACAGAAAACAGCGCTGCGCCAACTCCAGAGGGTAAACTTGGGCCACTCGAAGTTATGACGGGAGACATCGCAATTTGCAGACAGTATCCCGATTTCCTGACTAACGATTGGAGTCATGTATACACGCTAGAACGACATACAGTGTTCAAATCGGATTGTTGGTGAGTTTTGACTGCTCGCATGCCGAGATGTACAAAGCAAGCTAATTGATATAGGACTGTGGCTTCTTTGCCCGGAGAAATGGGTTCTATCCAGGGCAGCAACATTTGGCTGCATGACTCAGAACATAATTGCTGGTTCCATGATCAATTGCTTGCAGATCCCGTCGAGAATATTTCAAAAAAGTTGCAGTATTGTAAAAGTCCGGGTCGCTTTGTCGCAGGATTATTGCCACAATACTCGAGGCAAGACTGTTATGACGGTCCATCGCTGGATGCGACTTCAGTGAATTTAGGATCTGGTGATTATGTGGATGTAAGCTGCCAGATATTTGGAGAAGAAGTACGAGGGAACCAGTAAGTTCGGTCCAAGATAGTGGAAGTGTACGTTGCTGATTGTGAAAGCACATGGATCAAAGCAACACAGGGCTGTTATATGCCCGGAGCCGTATTCGACGAGAGCAAATGGAGAGGTAAGTTCTAACTCTAAGGCCTGTCATGAATATCAGATATCCTCTAACAAGGCCAGGATCTGCTCTTCAACGCTGTACATAGACAGATATTCCGCATTATATACCTTCAGCCAAAGGACTGGCTTAAAATTTATATTTGTTTTCATCAGAAGCGCTACAGTTCCCAGTCCAAATGATATAGATATCGAGAAAAGAGCTAAAGATAAGCACGACACGATCGTTTATATGATAGGTCTTCATAAATTATTGCAGAGCTTATTATCTCGAAATATAACAGCTCAAAGCTGCCCTCTGCGACATCAGATATTGTCTGATATGATAATACAGGTCAAGCCATTCGTGACCCTTTCGCGACTACTTATGTCTCTTCTTATCCAGCTCTCCACCCGTCAACTTCACCAGCGCTGGGAATACCTGAGATGCAAGTTAGCTTAACAATCGTTCATAGGTGACCTATCTCTCTTACTGGAGTTCCAAAACCGGTGACGGCATCCCACCCCTTGACTGCTGGAAAGCCTGGCGAGTCACAGCCAACGGCACTACCACCAGTGATATCCGTAAAACCAAAATGTCCTTTTTTATATAGCCAAGGATTTAGAAAACCAAGGGTTGGCTTTCCAGCAGCAATCAAAGCATCGTTGACCAAGGCAATGATACCAGAGAACAGTGGTGTAGAGGCACTTGTTCCACTGATTCTTTCTTCAGTTCCGTTCCAAAAGATCGCGAAGTTTTGGCCTTGTGCCGAGATATCTGGGAATGCTCTGCCAGATTTGTTGTACAAACCGTTGAATTTCCCGCCTAGTCCCTCGATATACTTGTGTACAGCATCGACCTGATACATTGGTTTGGGGAAATAGTTGGAGAATCCGCCTCCGCTCGAGTAAACACCTCCAATAGGATTACCATTCGCGTCTAGGCTTCCACTGAATGCGGCAACTTCAGGTTGGAATTGATGCGTGGCTCCAACGGCAGTTACATAAGGACATGTTGCTGGAAATCCAGGGAGAAATCCGGTGGTGTTCGTATTCTGGAGTTTGCATCTCTTCCCGTTTGGCCCAACGCCATCATCACCAGAGGCAACCAACAAACTGATTCCTCGAGCACCAAGTTGAGCAAATCCTCGACAAACCCTCATGGCATAATCGAGTGGAACAGACTGCTCGTCATCGCCATAGCTTGTGGACACTACTGGCGGTGTGTCATCTTTGTCTAGCACGTAATTAATCCAGGTAAGATATGGCTCGTTGGTATTAGTTGTGCTCAAAGGTCCTGGAATAAAAGGTGGTTCTCCACCCGTCGAGTATGCGATCACTGGGGTAGGAGAGCTGATACCTAAAATAGCTTGCACGTCAAGATTTGCTTCTTGGGATATGCCCGTGAGAGCCTGCGCATATGTCAAAGGTCCGTCTTGCGTTGGCCCTCCGTCTATGGATATCTGCGGGAATGAATTGGCTTGCTCCAAAGCGTCCTTACGATACTTGTTGACAAATTCTAGAGCATCTGGACGAATGGGGATCTCGCCCAAAAAGTTATTGAATCCGATGCTGTTTTCATCGTCCGATTGGACTTCGTAGTTCGCTGTCTTGTAAAGAGCCTGGAAGCATTGCGGAGTCACGAGAGTAATGTTGCACACTTTGGACAGTGTCGGATCTGAAGGAGGCACATAACCCTCCGGAATCTGTGCCTCCACGCCAAAACCAATCGTGTTACTCTTCCTAGGCTTGTAGCGCAGGAAAGAAGTTGTTGGCTGGATAGTGTCTATGTGCGCATGGAGATGCTGTGGAAGTGACCAGCCTAGTGTGCGAGCAAGTCTTGTGCCGTCTTCATGCTCATAGGCAGAATATTTAGTCTGTAACAAATTCTCAACATCTTTCAAGGGCAGTGATACGCGAATCCAATCTTTAGCAGGGCTGTGTTCAAGTTGTTCTGTAGAGATTCCGCTCTGTTTTAGCCACGCATACACCAGATCCAGTGATTCCTTAGTCGGTTTGATCAGCTCAGTCACTTCTTTGCTACTAAGGTGCTGTCCATATCTAGCATGTTCAGGGTCGGAAACTGTTGCGTAAATTATCAGCCAGGATAAAGACGCACACTTGTATTCAAGTTACCTTCATACAAATGTCGCTCGAGCTCGTCAAATCTGGATTGTTTGACCCCTATTTGTAGTTGGAGATGACTGTTGTCCGTTTCCAAAGGTATCGCGGACCTTTTCCATCCTCTAGGTAGCGTGTGTCTTTCCCTGATCGTATAGGCACTTGTCGCTTGTACCGGAGTTCCAGACACCAGGTCCACCACCAACGCAAAGAATGTGAGTTGCCAACTTCCCAACATGATGAAGAAGCTGGTGAGAATCGTAGTGAGTAGAAAGAGCGCCTTGTTATTCTTATTATATATTGTTATTCTGATATCTGCTATCTTCAACCTTGCTTCTAAGGTCTTGGTTATTAAAATCTAAATATGTACCCATGAAGATCTCCACGGAAGAGTCGTTAGACATATTGAATCCTTCAGCACATAGTACAGTGCCAATATGTCGCAACAAACAACACAAGAAGAGGATTCCAATGATTCCGAGATATGAATCTTGAACAAAGCTCAGTTGACCTATTGACGAACAGGCGGCAAAGCAATCCTTTTCTCTAGAACGTGTCGTATGGACGGTAGATATACCTGGTAGGCAATTTAAGAATTGAAATGAAGAAAATGCTGGCATTACTGGCCAAGATAGTTTCCTTCATTAGCATTCAACTTGCAGCAGAAACTTCGATTTTTGACTCTCAAGAGAGTTTCCATACAACTCTTCCCAGAGATACCTTTAGCGTGTCCGCCATAGCCAGATTCACGAGTTGAGACGCAATTGGGTACCTATCTTTTGAGCTTTGATGCAGAAAGCAGTGGCCGAACTTCCTAATCTAGCTAGAAGTTCATATGTTGAAAGAAACCATCGACCAATCGATGAATTGCACGGCTCTAACATCTCGCCAGCTCTCTGTTCAGACCTGAACGTATTTAGAAATTACTGTGGGGCGTCAAGCTTGCCAAAATTAGGCAGGAACCGTACCCTAGGTCTAGGAACCGTTGTTTTGACCGGCGCAATGGTCGCTGCGATGTCTTGGATGTGTATAGACGGAATGCTTTGATGCTGTTGGATGCCGATATATATTAGACCAGACAAGGATTGCCCATCCACTGCTTGCGACCGCCATTATGCGAATGACCAAGTATTTGTCTAGGACAGCTCTCCCACCGTCAGGCGAAGTGGCTGGTCGCTCATCATTACGTAGTGGTAAGATATGTGCTTGTTGTGCTTGTAGCTTGAGGCTCTGGTATCGAGATGACAAAATGCCATATCTGTTTCTTGCATACCAAGCTAGTCTCCCTTCCTTAACAAGGTACCTTGATAGCCCTCTGTTGATATTAACCATCCAGCTCTCAATAGAGTTGGTAAAATGATATCACATAACGTTTTTAGAGATCTTCTATAATATCAATTTCTAGTGTAGGGATAACATTCCTGACGCTCGAAGAAGCATTTCAAAGTTGAATATGGTTCCTGAATCAGTGCCAAAGGTGTAGTACAATTATATCATGTTATTAGGCGCACTGTGCACATATTCTCTGACTACAGTTGGTGTTACCAGAAGATATTCCCCTGAGCGGCCGAGCCTCATCATTTTGCGTCTAACTCAGGATTGATCAAGTAACAATGGCGTCGATCTTCGACGTAAACATCCTGTATAGCCCGTATTTGTCTCCTTGAGTGGTCACATCCAGTATGTGTGCCCTGAAAAATAGCTACAGTCTTCAATATCTTCATCAAGTGTGACTGGATACCAGTCAGTTGGTTTTAGCTAACTATACCGATCCATATCGAGGTCCCGAAATATCAAGAATTCGTAGAACGAGGACAACTCCTTCGGTTTTGAAGACTGCGATTGATCGCGAATTAAGTAATTCATACTAAGTGCTAAGTTCATGATGTATAAGGTGTTTACGCTATAAAGAAGGATTCTTAAATACTATGCTAAGGCATAGGTTGGGTAACCTATTAGGGTTAACCTAATATATATAGATTCTTAGCATTAGGTTAGGTTTTAAAAATATTTTATAAAACCTATACCTAACCTAAGCAAAATAAAATTATTATAGGTTAAACCTAAGGAACCTAAAGGACCTAAATTAGAAACTTATTAAGTAAGATTTATTTAGTACGTAACCTATTTAGGTTATAAAAGAAGAGTTACTATATCTAATATAATTAGTAAAAGCTAAGTAGATAGAAATAATCTAGTATATAAATTAGAGAGTTAGAAAAGTATTAATTAAAATATTTAGTATAGTATATAGATTAAACTATATATTAACTAGCTATTACTACTAAAATCCTAATAACTAGTTTAAACCTTCTTCTTCTTACTAACCTTACTAAAGACTATACCTATTAGTAGTTACTTTTACTTATTCTCTAATTCCTACTAAAAAGTAGACTTAAATATTAGTTTATAAACTCTTCTACTAGTAGCTATTATAAGTAAAAGCCTATTAATATCTTTTAGTAATTATCTATAAAAAGAGTCTTAAGTATTACTATTCTCTATCTTATTACTATTCTTATTACTATCTAAATCTATACTATAGAATCTAGAAGAGGTCTTTAAGCTTATAGATTTACTAGTACTAATACCCTTAAGGTTTTCTTTCTCTTTAGTAAATCTAAAACTAGTATTATTTTTATTATTAAAACTATCTTTACTAGCCTTATCTACGTCCTTATCTAAAATATTATTATCCTTACTTAAATTATTTAAATTATCTTCCTTATTAGAAATAATAAGCAACTTATCTAAATCTTTATAATAAGTTATATAATTAAATATCTAATAGTATATAATATTAGGATTACTAAAATAAATATAATTAAGTAGAGTATTTATAAGTTATTTTATAATTATATTAATATATTTTTTATATATACTAATCTCTACTTTAATCTTATTAGAACTACCTTAATAGTCTAAAATATTAGCTATTAATTTAGTAAACTTATTATTATTATATTAG